>CM060707.1:142341168-142781257 GCA_030686995.1 Artemisia argyi | reverse complement strand
TAGCAGCAAAGACATCGACATCTTAAACCCTAAATCACTTGATTTCAAACCTATGTTGTATCTAATCGTGTAAACCCACCAATCGAGCATTCTTTAGTGTTCTCTAAAGTTATATGAAATAATTAAATAGACTAAACACATAAGAAAAGAAAGAAACGCCCTGATCGATAATTACATGAACCCTAGTTTCTGATTATGCCTTTTTGACCGTTGAAAACATTTGAAACATTTAGGGAACGATAAGACAACAGCAATGAAGAAATTAGAAACTCACAATCGAAAAGAAATCGAGGATAAAAAATTTTTGAGAACATTTGTGAAAACATTGATGCGAGCCTGTTTTATTTTTTTCATGCAATGTCCTTTTACCTAAGTTTAAGACTTTTGTGAACTTTACTCATTAAAGGTTAACTACTTTTCCATTTGAAGTCTAAACATGGTTAAATTGGAATCCTTGCTGAAAAAATTCATTTCTCCCCCTCGAATTAGCATTTATTTTGTGAAACATTTTTGCACATTTTAATTCGAGGGATCATAGAACCTTTTGAAAATGAGTTTTTAATCCGAATGATGAAGAAACATTTTATCCTTGAAGAATAATGATTAGGTGTGCAAACTTCATGATTTTGTGAAAAATTTTCTCCCCCTCAAAACATGTTCCATTTTGACAATGTAAAGCAAAATATGTTTTAATGTAGGAACATAGTTTTGAAGAGTAGAAGTTTGTACAAATAGAAAGAAGATTCTTTTTGCAGTTTTTTTTTTTCTTTTTTTTTTTTTTTTTTTTTTTTTCTTTAAAATAGAATATTTACAAAAAAAAAAAAAAAAAATTTTGATGTTTGACTCTCTTAGTTTTTAAGAAAGTTTTGCAAATCATATGGAGTTAAACACCGCATACCAATATGGTGAACTAAATCAACAAACCTTGATGGAGGTAATGCCTTTGTAAACAAGTCCGCCAATTGGTATTCAGTTACCACAAACTCTAATTCAATTGTACCCTTCTCAACATGCTCCTTTATGAAATGGTAGCGGAGAGCAATTTGTATGGCCTTGGAATGATGAATGGTGTTGCACGAGATTGCAAAAGCACACTTTGAGTCGCAGTACATTGAGATTTAGTCAAATACATAGCCGTAGTCCGTGAGCTAAGTTCTCATCCAAATGACGTGAGCATAGAAAGCAGACATGGCTACATACTAAGCTTTTGTTGATGACAGTAATGTACAAGCCTGCTTCATTGACTGTATCCCTTTGTAACTAAACAAGATTTGTTGCGAATCACTGTGCCTTCTGCGTCCAGCTTGTTTTCCAAATCCATTTTGAAGGGTGATGTTGGTAGAACGTATGTAAATTAGACGGATCCAAATTGCGAGAAGATGACTCCATTATATCAGGAACGGTCGGGGTCGGTGCAAATGGATTGAAGAAAGTATTTCCATCATAATCTGCAGGTTGTGGTACTGATTGTTGTAATGGATCTTCAGCTGATTGTCTGGAGTTGGAAGTGGTTTGTCCTATTGTTGTTGGAGATGCAATTGGAGGACCGTCTTTATCAACAATTGTTGTTGTTTGTTGAGGTGTGTCAGGTACTTGATTATGATCAAGGTGTGCAGCGGAAATTGGTGAGACCTCAAAAGGACGGTTTTCAATCATATCATCCAACAATGGAAAAAACAAGGTTTCCAATTCTTTGCGAGAGAGTGACAATGGTTCAGCCGAAGAATCCGGAAAGTTTAGACGGTTGGATGCGGGTCCTAAGCTGTTGTGCTTAGAAGCCATTGCTGAAGTGCTTTAAACGGTTGATTACGGGTCCTAAGCTGTTGTGCTCAGAAGCCATTACATTAAGCGCGGGTCCGAAACTGATTTGTTCCGAAGCCATTCGATTAAGTCCGGGTTTCGCACTGAAGTATACGAAAGCCATTGCTGAAGAATCTGCAAAGAAAGAAAGTAGAGACAAGAAAACAGAGAACAAGGATCCCCAAGAGAAACTGGGTTCCAGATGTTAGAAGCATAAAGATGTAGTGTCAATTATCTTCTTGACACTCGAACACACAATTCCGATGGTTTTCATTCTAGTCTCAGAGGTAGAAGTTGTGGAGATCACATTAGTTTTGGTGCAAATGTCTAAAATCTTTCCTGTAGGAATCCACCTAAGACCAATTGATTTGAAAATTCTACCCGTGGGTACCCACCTAGTGTTAGATCTAGGAGATGTTTTCCTTTTAGATGCAGTTGAATGAAATGTGGGAGCATCACTTCTTAGAGAAAACCTACGTCCTATGTTGATCCACTTCTTAGGTTTCTGACTTATGACTTTTGGTTCAACGGGTTTGTTTGTCTTAGTCGATTGAGCCTTTTCAAGTGAATTTCCTTTTTGAAGATATTTTAAAGCACAAACAACATGATTATTAACGCAACTACTCTTAGATGCTAGCCAATTCCTATTAGTTTGTTGAGAACTCCTAGGTTTTGGTGTGCTACTACTGGCAGTGTTTTGCACTACAGTGGAAGGCATCACACGAGGTTTTGAACCTAGAATTCCATCCTTTTGAAGTAGCGCCTTTTTCCTAGCCTTTTCTAGATCATAGTTCTTGTACATGTCATATTTGCCATAAAACTCTTTACTTTTAATGCTCGTTTTAGACACTGTGGTTGAACTAATCCTAGATGAGCCAGGTATAATCACGTGTTGAGATTTAGCAGACACAGATGCATTTTCCTTAGGCCAAGAATGTGGAGTGACTGGTTTTGTCAAATTGTTTTTCTCAACAACTTGGGAGGCAAACCGAGGTTTTGAAAATTTAGATCGTTCAGATTTAAATGCAGTAGGTTGTCTAACCACTGCTTGTTTTCTGATTGTTTGAGAAGGCGGTTTCCCCAAGATTGATGGTTTTGCAAACTTAGTATCCACACTATTGCCAGTCAGTCTTCTTAATTTGTTTTGTAATGCAGCATGTGCAAACACCTTTTCTTGAATTTGACCTTTTAAAAGCTCATTTTCTTTAACTAATGTATCCACACGTTTTCTTTGTTCATTCAAAAATTGACCATTGTTGCCCGAATTTAGAGATTCGTGTTGCATTTGAAGTTCAAGTGAGATGCAATGTGCCTCTAGTTTTGAAAAATCTTTATGACACTGGGCAATGGTCTTTTTGAGAAGAAGGTTTTCAGACTCAAGAGTTTGATTTGATGTTTCAGTCATTAGATTATCATGTAAAGACTCAGACACAGAACGTTTGTCAAGACATTGTACAACATCCTGGTCAACCTCTTCTTCATTACTGAAGTTAGGTTGCTCAGATTGTTGTTTCTCATTTGCAGACATAATATGATCAACAGTAGATTGTACCTCAACCATTTGCTCTTTGTCAAAGTTTGGTTCTTTGTCATAGATGGGTATGACATCTTCCTCATCCATCTGTTCTTTGTCAAAGTTGGGCTCTGAGTCGTAGAAGGGTATGATCTCTGCACAGTCTTCATCTGTATCATTCCCCAATCTGCTACGACTCAGAGCCCAACTTTGACAAAGAACAGATGGATGAGGAAGATGCCATACCCATCTATGACAAAGAACCAAACTTTGACAAAGAGCAAATGGTTGAGGTACAATCTACTGTTGATCATATTATGTCTGCAAATGAGAAACAACAATCTGAGCAACCTAACTTCAGTAATGAAGAAGAGGTTGACCAGGATGTTGTACAATGTCTTGACAAACGTTCTGTGTCTGAGTCTTTACATGATAATCTAATGACTGAAACATCAAATCAAACTCTTGAGTCTGAAAACCTTCTTCTCAAAAAGACCATTGCCCAGTGTCATAAAGATTTTTCAAAACTAGAGGCACATTGCATCTCACTTGAACTTCAAATGCAACACGAATCTCTAAATTCGGGCAACAATGGTCAATTTTTGAATGAACAAAGAAAACGTGTGGATACATTAGTTAAAGAAAATGAGCTTTTAAAAGGTCAAATTCAAGAAAAGGTGTTTGCACATGCTGCATTACAAAACAAATTAAGAAGACTGACTGGCAATAGTGTGGATACTAAGTTTGCAAAACCATCAATCTTGGGGAAACCGCCTTCTCAAACAATCAGAAAACAAGCAGTGGTTAGACAACCTACTGCATTTAAATCTGAACGATCTAAATTTTCAAAACCTCGGTTTGCCTCCCAAGTTGTTGAGAAAAACAATTTGACAAAACCAGTCACTCCACATTCTTGGCCTAAGGAAAATGCATCTGTGTCTGCTAAATCTCAACACGTGATTATACCTGGCTCATCTAGGATTAGTTCAACCACAGTGTCTAAAACGAGCATTAAAAGTAAAGAGTTTTATGGCAAATATGACATGTACAAGAACTATGATCTAGAAAAGGCTAGGAAAAAGGCGCTACTTCAAAAGGATGGAATTCTAGGTTCAAAACCTCGTGTGATGCCTTCCACTGTAGTGCAAAACACTGCCAGTAGTAGCACACCAAAACCTAGGAGTTCTCAACAAACTAATAGGAATTGGCTAGCATCTAAGAGTAGTTGCGTTAATAATCATGTTGTTTGTGCTTTAAAATATCTTCAAAAAGGAAATTCACTTGAAAAGGCTCAATCGACTAAGACAAACAAACCCGTTGAACCAAAAGTCATAAGTCAGAAACCTAAGAAGTGGATCAACATAGGACGTAGGTTTTCTCTAAGAAGTGATGCTCCCACATTTCATTCAACTGCATCTAAAAGGAAAACATCTCCTAGATCTAACACTAGGTGGGTACCCACGGGTAGAATTTTCAAATCAATTGGTCTTAGGTGGATTCCTACAGGAAAGATTTTAGACATTTGCACCAAAACTAATGTGATCTCCACAACTTCTACCTCTGAGACTAGAATGAAAACCATCGGAATTGTGTGTTCGAGTGTCAAGAAGATAATTGACACTACATCTTTATGCTTCTAACATCTGGAACCCAGTTTCTCTTGGGGATCCTTGTTCTCTGTTTTCTTGTCTCTACTTTCTTTCTTTGCAGATTCTTCAGCAATGGCTTTCGTATACTTCAGTGCGAAACCCGGACTTAATCGAATGGCTTCGGAACAAATCAGTTTCGGACCCGCGCTTAATGTAATGGCTTCTGAGCACAACAGCTTAGGACCCGTAATCAACCGTTTAAAGCACTTCAGCAATGGCTTCTAAGCACAACAGCTTAGGACCCGCATCCAACCGTCTAAACTTTCCGGATTCTTCGGCTGAACCATTGTCACTCTCTCGCAAAGAATTGGAAACCTTGTTTTTTCCATTGTTGGATGATATGATTGAAAACCGTCCTTTTGAGGTCTCACCAATTTCCGCTGCACACCTTGATCATAATCAAGTACCTGACACACCTCAACAAACAACAACAATTGTTGATAAAGACGGTCCTCCAATTGCATCTCCAACAACAATAGGACAAACCACTTCCAACTCCAGACAATCAGCTGAAGATCCATTACAACAATCAGTACCACAACCTGCAGATTATGATGGAAATACTTTCTTCAATCCATTTGCACCGACCCCGACCGTTCCTGATATAATGGAGTCATCTTCTCGCAATTTGGATCCGTCTAATTTACATACGTTCTACCAACATCACCCTTCAAAATGGATTTGGAAAACAAGCTGGACGCAGAAGGCACAGTGATTCGCAACAAATCTTGTTTAGTTACAAAGGGATACAGTCAATGAAGCAGGCTTGTACATTACTGTCATCAACAAAAGCTTAGTATGTAGCCATGTCTGCTTTCTATGCTCACGTCATTTGGATGAGAACTTAGCTCACGGACTACGGCTATGTATTTGACTAAATCTCAATGTACTGCGACTCAAAGTGTGCTTTTGCAATCTCGTGCAACACCATTCATCATTCCAAGGCCATACAAATTGCTCTCCGCTACCATTTCATAAAGGAGCATGTTGAGAAGGGTACAATTGAATTAGAGTTTGTGGTAACTGAATACCAATTGGCGGACTTGTTTACAAAGGCATTACCTCCATCAAGGTTTGTTGATTTAGTTCACCATATTGGTATGCGGTGTTTAACTCCATATGATTTGCAAAACTTTCTTAAAAACTAAGAGAGTCAAACATCAAAAATTTTTTTTTTTTTTTGTAAATATTCTATTTTAAAGAAAAAAAAAAAAAAAAAAAAAAAAAAAAAAGAAAAAAAAAACTGCAAAAAGAATCTTCTTTCTATTTGTACAAACTTCTACTCTTCAAAACTATGTTCCTACATTAAAACATATTTTGCTTTACATTGTCAAAATGGAACATGTTTTGAGGGGGAGAAAATTTTTCACAAAATCATGAAGTTTGCACACCTAATCATTATTCTTCAAGGATAAAATGTTTCTTCATCATTCGGATTAAAAACTCATTTTCAAAAGGTTCTATGATCCCTCGAATTAAAATGTGCAAAAATGTTTCACAAAATAAATGCTAATTCGAGGGGGAGAAATGAATTTTTTCAGCAAGGATTCCAATTTAACCATGTTTAGACTTCAAATGGAAAAGTAGTTAACCTTTAATGAGTAAAGTTCACAAAAGTCTTAAACTTAGGTAAAAGGACATTGCATGAAAAAAATAAAACAGGCTCGCATCAATGTTTTCACAAATGTTCTCAAAAATTTTTTATCCTCGATTTCTTTTCGATTGTGAGTTTCTAATTTCTTCATTGCTGTTGTCTTATCGTTCCCTAAATGTTTCAAATGTTTTCAACGGTCAAAAAGGCATAATCAGAAACTAGGGTTCATGTAATTATCGATCGGGGCGTTTCTTTCTTTTCTTATGTGTTTAGTCTATTTAATTATTTCATATAACTTTAGAGAACACTAAAGAATGCTCGATTGGTGGGTTTACACGATTAGATACAACATAGGTTTGAAATCAAGTGATTTAGGGTTTAAGATGTCGATGTCTTTGCTGCTACTACTAGGGCGTTTGTTTATACAATATTCTTGCATTTTGATGCTAACATGCGTGCAAAGTCTCAAATCATAACCCCTAACCATTATCATAATTGGATAATCTCGAGTGATAGGATGAGTTAATCTGTGATCTTGTGTGTTTATTAGAGAATTCTGAGCAATTTTGGTAGATTTAGAATGAGTTTTTTTTTATTCATCTTATACTTGTTTGTGCCTGATGCATTTTCTCTGTTTGCAACTACATGTCATCCCATTGAAAGTCAAAATTTCAACATTCGACAAAATGTTTCTTATGGAACATATTTTGAGGTCAAAGGGCAAAATGTGTTTAAAGGTTAAACTGGTAAAAGGATTCAAAATGGTGAGAAACAAATTTTTTCCAAATTCTACACTCTCGTTTTTACTCCGATAAAGCAAGTGTGAAGACCAAAGCAAAGTTGTTCTAAACTTTTCAAATTTTTCAAAATCTGGAAAGCTTTGGCTACGATAAATGACTGACTCGGATTTGGGCATCCCTAATACCAGAAGTTTTCCATTCATCACAGAAACAAATCTTCAAAAAGAACCCATGAGGTTCAACTTTAGATGGAAATCTTTTTCAGATTTTAAAACTCAAAAGAGAGACTCCGGGTCTCAAACAATTTTTCAACAGTAAAAGAGTTTTGAATTTCAAGCATTCTTTGTTGTATAATACTTGATTGTGTTTTCTAAAACCTTGAGCAGAGTCGTCTCACGAATTTTCAAAAAGTATTTTATAATACGATTCAAAATTCTGCTCAAGAAGACTTTCTCTCGAATAACATTCATTATTTGAGGGGGAGTATTTTGTTTAAAGAAAACTAATTTTGTATTAAAACAACGACTTGTGCACTCATTTCAGTGTACAATTTGGTTTTCAAAGAAAGGAAAGTGCCTTGCTAAACCATTTCTTAAAAACAAAACGTGCACTTTTCCTTGAAAACAAAAAGTTCTCATGCAAAGCTTATCTTAAACTCTCTTTATCTTGAGCAAAATTTACTCAAAATTTTTTCAAAAGGTTTTTCAAAATTTTTTAAAATTTTGCTCAAGATTTTTTTTTTTTTTTTTTTTTTTTTTTTTTCAAATCTTTACTCCCCAATTCGATCCACAGTTTAAATAATGTCAAAACACATGCTCATTTTGAGGAGGAGTAGTTTGAAATCAAAATGCTTTGTCAAAATCATGTTTTTTATGGTTTGTGCACACATAACAGTGTACAACCCGATCGTGTATAGAAAGGACCCTGAGGTACGCTTCAGTGCCTCAATCCTACACATAAGGAGCGAAGGCTTCTTACTTTTGAGTAGAATTAATCAAACTTTTATGATTTCTCATAATTCTGCTCAAAAGGACAAGTATTTCACCTCAATAAGACCTAATCACTTGTTGAGGGGGAGCACATGTCAAAACAAAATACTTTGTTCAAACATCAAAAGTTCTTTGTGAATCTCCCCGTAAGACTCAAAAGGCATATTTTAATCTAAAAGTTTGTCAAAAACACCATTTTATATGCTATTTTTGAGGGGGAGAAAATGAAAAAGTGATTAAAATATACGAAGTCAAAGCTTTAAGTTGTATCATGTGCGAGTTAGACTCAGTATTGACCCAGGAATTGACGAGATAATACAAGTTAGTAACATCGAAAGGACTTATCCTCGACGGGTAATAACATCAAGTTAGTTACTAGAGCTAGTTGTCACCTAAAAGCTGACAATGCATCTCTTTAACTAACCACGTAAGCGTGTCTCGAAAAGGATATGTCTTAGTAGAAAAGTACCGTCTCGAGAAACTTTCTGTGGACTTGATCAGGCCGGGTAATAATTTCAAGCTAGTTTAACTAGTGATGTAAGCGTGTCTCGAATCGGTCGTGTTCACAGAAGGTGGATCAATTCAAAAGTGATTGCTCCTCCCGCATGTGCAAATTTATTTAAACACTTATGAGCACATGTGCAGGGGGAGCCCTTCAAAAGTGTACGCAAAACTCTCAAAGTGTTAACCAAAATATTTGATTATTACAAACACTTTGAGAGATTTTCAATCAAAGGTTTCTTGGCTACTGTCGGAGTTATAAGGTGTTTAAGATAGGAATATCAGTCCTATGATCCGCCAGAGCCGGAGGGATCTACCCAAGGACATCTCCCATAGTTAGAATTAGAAGTCCTTAGGTATGATACAGAAAAAGGAGAAATGAATGAAAGGGAAAGAAGGAGTTGAAGAATTAAAAAGAAAAGTAAAGTAAAGGGTGAAAAGAAATAGCCCTCCATATGTTCAACCTTAGGGCAGACACCGGGTTCAATACGTATGCTACTGGCTGTTGCAAAAGACAACACCGGTATTGAAGACAAAGTCGTCATGGACCCAGTGACGCAATGCACTAAACCTTCTTAACCACTCAAGTTCTCTTAAAAGGACTTGTTTCATTCTCACAGGGGAACCCGCGTAACCTATCGACCTATCTCTTAGAGACGGTTGATATTGAAATAGGACATCCCCAGTCTCCGCATAGGAAACCTAGGTGTGCACTTATAGAGTCTAGAGCCATGAGATACATCAAAGATCTCTTAGGAACACTTAGTATTTCTGCAACTGGTGTTCTACATCAATGAGCATCAGTTGTAAATTATCGAGTCCTTCGCAGATCTCAGCAATCTGCCAAGAACGTTTATGAGAGGATTACTTATGTATTTCTCAATGATTGAACGGAAATCCTGCCAGGGTCAACATTAAACAGCCCTGACAGCAGGTCACTTCGGTAACCCCACAAGGGTTACGCTTAGTGTTTGCGGTGGTTCCATTACGGTCTACAGTCGTGGAGTGATCCCCAGCGACTCACCCAGTCATTGAGCTACCTAGTAGGTCTCGTAAGCTCCTTCGGGAGTATCTGATATGGGAACGGCCTGGATAAGGATTAGAAGGAGTCTTCACAATATGCTGTTGATGAGCTCTAATTCCTTATCCGTAAGTACCGGTGATTTATTGCTAACTGTCTACTCGCAGGTACCTCACTTCCATGATGACGGATTCCACATGCTCATACATGCATCTTGCTATCATCAAAAAGCTCCCTCAAAGATCAAAGCAACACAAAGTTCAAAGTAAGATTCTACGCCAAAAAGAAGAATCTACAAAGTTTAAAGACCAAAGATCTTATGTGAAAGAAAGGGACTACGTGCATGTATAAGTCAGAACTCAAAGATGTATGAGCATGTTGGAATGGCGGACAACCACCACAGACGCAGGAGTGACGAACGGCAGATTACTTCATAACACAATCACTACAACATCATCAAAGAACAAAGACAAAGAGCAAAGTATATCCATCATTATTATAATCATTTCTGAAGACGTCTGAAGCTATGAAAGTCAAAGATTACAACAAAGACGTCAAGCAACCTTGATGACCGACCCTTAGGGGGAGATTGTTGGAACCTGAGTTTTACCATTTTATCAAGTCTCGGTCATTTGTAATAATGTTAGGTTGCTTAACTATTATTCACTATCATTTACTTAATGTATTAAGTTTACTAGGCTTAAGGAATGAAACCCATGGGCCACAAAGCCCACGTTTAAGATGAATGGAAGGAGTGGGAGTGTTGCCCTAGCTCCTTCCCTATAAATAGAAGCCTTAGGTCATTTGTAAACTTGTTGGTTAATTCATAATTCTATGCAAACTCTTTCATTTCTATTTCTCTTATTGTCTTAATCAACCATCTCTCCCTCTCATCTCATTTCTATCATTCTTATACTTGTGTTTACATAAAGTGTGACCTAACAGTAACCGCTCAAGCCATTGGCTAGCTTGATCACGTAGAGAGAATTGGAATAGGCGTAATCGGGTTGACTCTCTAGTTGCAACATCTAGGTCTATAGAATCTACGATTTTAAGGAAGTCCTTGAGATGTTGATTTGGATCTTCGGAATGAAGTCCATGGAATGCACATTCGCTTTGCACCAACTGAATGGTGTCGGATCGCAAGGGGGTTACATTGGCTCCGATGAGCTCAATGGTGTTTCAATAGCCTTGGTGGCTAGGTCGGGAATACTCTCCTAGGGTTCGGGGCCTAAGAGGTTCTAGTGGTGGGTTTTGTTGTGGTGGGATGACGGGTTCAAAGATGTTCCCATCGTCCATGATGTCGGGTGGTGAAGAGTTATGAACAAAAGTACAAAGAAATAAGATAGACTAAAGAGATCCTAAAAAATAAAAATAAAATCTTACTAGAAAGGAATCTAGCAAGTAGACCTAATAAAAAGAGATTCTAACCTAGACAATAAATATTCCCTGGGCTGCGGCGCCAAAAACTTGATGCGTAGGGATTGCACCAGGCTTTACCTCTCAAGGGATCTTGAGAAGCTTACAACCCCCACCAGGCAGTGTACCTGATCGATGTAGTATAGTATAATGACAAGTACCGGGGGATTGATCATTCAGCTAGGAATAGTGTCGCTAGGATTAGAAAACCTAAAGACTAGGTCTAGAGATGAGGGGTGATTCTTTTTGTATTTTTATATTTTATGAAAAGCAATTTAAAATCTCGGTTTTTAAAGGAGTTGGGTGGAATTAGTTGCTAATCAACTAACCCAATACTAAAGATGCAATCAAAATAAAATACTAAAATGAAAATAAAACTAAATTAAACTAGGGTTGTGAGCAATATGTGGGAGAAATGTGTTTACTTAGATTTCACTACTCCCTAGATATCTTTTACACGTTAATTACTTGTTATAGTTGCGTGGATGACGGATTGTATTCCTTAATACCATTCATGGGGTGGCGTACTTAATTCCCCAATCCTATGAGTGGAATGAAGAGAGGCTCAGGTTCATTCGGAGGATTGAAGAAGAGACCATTAGGAGTGTAAATTAAGGATCCATGGTCAACAACTGGAGTTGGTGGAGCAGGGAGAATGGTCTTTAGTGGATTCATGCTTAAGCAAGATTCAAGAATTTGCTTCATTCTGAAGTGATGTAGTTCTTCTGTACGATGCATAGCTTCAAGATATTTCCACATTTCATACGCACTAGCTTGAAAGTCCATATACATGTAAATTGAGTTGGGAAGTGCCACTGTTATGAACCATACAGCCTGTTGGTCAGCATCGTACTGAGCAAGTTCAGTTGCATTCAAATCTTCATCAGTTTGTATTCTGATAATCCCTGTTGAGTCAACAAGAAATATCATTTTGTATGGACCATCTTGAATGGATTTAAGCATGAGATCTGCAGCAGGACGATCTGTGAGCCATTGTAAAAATCTCCGTTTCCAAACAGTATACGTTCCCGGTAGCAACATCGGAGGCCTTGATTCATTGCCAAAGAGCAGAACATGACGAATGAGGGAGTTGTGACTTCGTAGTTGAAGATACTGTTGCTGATGAGAATATTGGTGAGGAAGGTAGTTGGCAGAAGGTATTTGAGACATTGAAAACGACATTTCTCTCCCCCTTGATTGATGCGATGTAATCGAAATAATCAAACCAAAATGTCACACTCAAGGTCGAAATAGTGATTTCTGGTTTTTCCTCCAAAATAATTTGAAAAAAATTTTCTTACCCAAAATTTGAAAATCACTATGAAATGCAATTATAAGGTTGCAAGAAAAATTTGAGTTTCAAAAATTTTGCCGCCAAATTTCACCGAAAAAAATTTGAATTTAGGCCTAAAAATTTGAATTTTGGGCCAAAATTTTCAACGTTATACCAAAATTGAAATTTCGCGTAAAAATTGAACGTTTAGTCTCCTGTAAAAATTAAATTTTACTCAAATTTTCCGGCCAAAAAACTTTTTTTTTTTTTTTTTTTGAAAATTAAGAAGATAGTAAGGAGAGATTTAGAAAGAAAATTTTAGAAAGATACTTGTGTAATTATGGATCTTGTAGAAAGTGTAGAATTAACCAATTATCGAGAAACTTAGTCCAACTTCAAATGAGATTTCGATAATATGTTTGCGAAACTTGGAGGATTTTCGAGAAACACAGTTTTCGAAACTTGGAGAAAAGATTTCGAAAGTTAGCAGTTTTATCGAAAACTAAGATTTCGATATTAATCAAGTTATCGAGAAAAATAGTTTTTCGAAACTGTGCTGTTTTATCGAAAACAAAGATTTCGATATTTATCAAGTTATCGAGAAAAATAGTTTTTCGAAACTGTGCTGTTTTATCGAAAACAAAGATTTCGATATTT
This sequence comes from Artemisia argyi, assembly GCA_030686995.1. Classification (NCBI taxonomy): domain Eukaryota; kingdom Viridiplantae; phylum Streptophyta; class Magnoliopsida; order Asterales; family Asteraceae; genus Artemisia; species Artemisia argyi. The sequence continues at coordinate 142,768,101 of CM060707.1, read as the reverse complement.
ATCAAGTTATCGAGAAAAATAGTTTTTCGAAACTTTAAGTCAGTTTCTCGATAATTATAATGATTTCGAAAAAAATGTAACTTTTCTCGAAAATTACACTAAATTTCGAAACACAGTTTTCGAAATTATACAATTTCGAAAACTTTCCCAAAAGTCGAAGTACTTAACTTTCTTATACAAGAAAGAAAATACCGAGTCCACACAAACGAAGTCGAGGTAGTGCACTTAGAGAAGATCTCGAAATTGAGGATAAGCAAGTTCTCGATAACTTTGTAGTAGTTGTTTTACAAAGAAAGCAATCCTAAAACTCGTTTTTATTTCAAGATTCTTGTACTTTTAAGTATAAAATGATGAGATCTTTAAGAAAGTTGAAAACTTTATTAACTTTTTCAAAAATAAAAAAGATTTAGATAAATAGTACAAATCTCCAAATCGAATTTTTTGATAAAAGTTTGGAACTTTTTGGTTTGTTTTGATTTGTAGAACAAGTTTGTAAGCAAAGATGTGCTAAAAACCAAGAAACAAACAAGAAAGTACAAAAATTTTGACAAAAAACGATTTGAAAAAAAAAACAAGTTTAAGATCGAGATGAATGAAAACAACAAACTACACCTTCTTCCGGCGAATGATACCACTTGTTAGGTCACCATTTTGTAAACACAAGTATGATTATGTAAGAAATGAGATGAGAATGAGAGTGGGATGATTATGAGAAATTTGAGAAAATGAAATGCAAGAGTTTCCTTAATGTTTTCAAATAACCAACCAAGTTTACAAGAGGCCTAAGACTAGTATTTATAGGGAAGGAGCTAGGGCAACACTCCCACTCCTTCCATTCATCTTAAACGTGGGCTTTGTGGCCCATGGGTTTCATTCCTTAAGCCTAGTAAACTTAATACATTAAGTAAATGATAGTGAATAATAGTTAAGTAACCTAACATTATTACAAATGACCGAGACTTGATAAAATGGTAAAACTCAGGTTCCAACAGTTACCCGCGGGATATATCACCACATGGGATGATCTCACCACTCGTTTCCTTGCTCAATTTTTCCCACCGGGGAGAACTACTAAGCTTAGAAATGACATCTTGATGTTCCAACAACGTCAAAATGAAACTCTTTATGAAGCATGGACTCGTTTCAAGGACTTACTCCAAAAAGTCCCTCATCATGGCATAGATCTTTGGCTCCAAGTCCAAATCTTCTATGACCATATCGATCTCTCCACAAGGCGAGCCATTGACCAATCAGCCGGTGGTAAGCTACGTGATCTAAGTGCGGAACAATCATGGGAACTCATAGAAGATCTTGCTCTCTATGACAACGAAAGTTAGAATGATCCCCGTGATTTGAACAAAAGGGTCAAGGCAATATCTTTGCCTTCGAACAACTCTAGCACTCCCGACCGTAGGATCATGGAACTTGAGGACCAAGTCAAGTTTCTCATGAAATCTTACGAAGCTCCTAAGCCTTCAAGCCAAGTGAACAAAATCACTTCTTCATGCGAATTATGTAGTGGTCCCCATGACACTCGTGATTGTGTAGAACTCCCCGGAACAACATTTGCGGACTATGCATCCTCGCGTACCGACGAAGCAGGAGATAAGTGGTACACTTTCAAACCCGAGCCAAACCCTTACGGTGATTCATACAACCCCTCTTGGAAAAATCACCTAAACCTTAGGTGGAAACAAAATCAAGCCAATTCTTCCAATCCGCCTAATCGTTACCAACCAAACGGTCCACCCTCCAACCGTACTTTCAACAACAATCCTTCTAACAACTATGGTAGTACCAACAATCTTGAAGGATTGATGTCTAAGTTCATGGCATCTCAAGAAGCTCGCATAGCTAGGTTTGAAACCGAATTCAACCAACAACAAACGGAGATGACCAACAAAATAGACAACTTGTTGAAAGCCCTCAACAACCAAGCGTTAACCACACCTAGGAAGGACACTAGGGACATCAATAACGGAATCCAAATTAAGGACCCCTCATCATCCAAACATGTCCACTTTTTCAATGTTGTCACCATTAAGCCAATAGATAAGAATATGGAAGAAAGTGACAAAGATGAAGTTGAAGTTGAAACCAAGACTAGGGATGAAATTAGGGAAATTGAGGTTAATAAGGGAGAGGAGTTAGAGGAAGTAGAGACTATAGAAAAGCACTTTGATAAGTTGCCCACCAAGGAAGAACGGGAATACCATAAGGATTTATTCGATGGTCCCGAGACACCATATATCCTTGGCACACCCCTTATCAAAATGGGAGACCCCTCTAACATCAACATACCATGCAACATCGGGCATATGCATATATGGAAAGCTTACATCGATCCTAGATCTCCTGTAAACATCATGACTAGGACTTATTACAATTGGGTGATGAAGAAACAACTTGATTATAGGATGATGCGCAATAAGAATTTGATAAGTAATTTTGTAGGAAGAGTGAAGGGATTGCATGTGATTATAGGTAATTTCACTTATGAGATCGATTTTATGATAGTAGAAGACACTCGTCCGGTGATAGATGATTGCCTAAGCCAAGTAATATTCAGAAAACCATTTGTTGAGGCCACTAGGATGAGTTATGATCCGACTTTAGGGATAGTTAGGTTCAAGGAAGAGAATGATGAGATTGCCTACCAAATACAAAACTGACTTAGAAGACGACCTAGAGAGTGAAACCAACGATGAGGTCACGTAGTAATCCATGACCTTGAGTCTAGCTACAAGACTCGTAAATAAAGAAAGCGCTTCTTGGGAGGCAACCCATGAGTTTGTGTGATTTCTATTTTTGTTTGATTGTTATTTGCTTCCGTATGCATGCTTTATTTTTATTGTTGGTAGATTATGTTTCAAAACCAAAATAGTGGAAATACTTTATTTTGTTGTTTGGCCTAGTCTTAACTTCATCCAAAGGTATTTTTGCAAAAGATAAGTGTAAGGGGAAACCCCAAATATGTTTTTAAGAAACAAAACCGATCATGATTCTCCACAATATTAAGTGAACATGTATATTCGTAATTGTTAGAGTCAAATGCTTGTATCGAGTCATAATGAAGTTTTGCAGGATTTTCCAGGAAGTAGAACCAAGTTTTTCCAAAAATTTTCCGGAAACTTAACATAAGGATTTCTACATGTCACTTCTGACGGCGTCACGAGTTTACCCTTGACGGCGTCACGTGTAAAAATCTGGAAATTTTACCAGTTTTGTTTTTCTAACGGAGTCTTAAAGTTTTTGTTGAATTATTAGTTTTATAATCTCCAAGAAATCTGCAAACATCATTCCACAAGCATTATATCTTATTTTGTTTTCTAGGATTTAGTAACATATGTAGATTGCCGCCGATTTTATGCGAGGTTGCCTTGTCTGTTTTCTCAGGATTTACAGGTTATGTATGACAAGAAGATGATTTATTTTTCTGGAAGGGAAGCTTTGATTGTTCATTTTCTTAGAGGAAGATCTAACCTGGCCACCTTATTATCCATACTGAGCGAATCAGGGGAGTATTTGATTTCATTCGTTTTACTTATTTCACTTTTACATTCTTTACTTGAACATTGGGGACAATGTTCATCCTAAGTGTAAGGGGAGGGTAAAATGATGATACCTTACAAATACACTTTCGCTTGAGTTTGTTTGTTTGATAGTAGATGTGTAATAAAACTATGAGAAATACTTGTAAGTGCAATTTTAGCGCCAAATTTAAAATTTTTTACAACATTTAGGAGTGAAACTTTAGCCATAGCAAGCGTCTCATGGATAGGAGATTGTATGACTAGCACATAACCGTACATTCAGAAAAATTTTCCACCCAAATATGTGAGGTTCGCCTTTAGATTTGATAGGAAAAGCATTTACTATTAGTGCTTATGAGTGATGCATCCCGAGACCGCTAGTGAGACTACATTCGTGTAGTAGGATTTACTACATGATAAGAGGCATTAGGATCACCCTGGTGTTAAACCCGTATCATAATTACTTGACCATTTAAGTCATATTACTTGGCTAGTTAAGTCAACTGATTTTTCCCACACCATTAGCGTTGTACTCATTTTTAGTACACGAAACCCCTAGTACACCCCTCCGAGCCTATCTTTTCGTTTCTAACTTTAAGCATTTTACTTAAAGGAAGAATTTGTTACACCCCACTTAAATGTACACCCAAATTGCCTTAGCCTTCCGTGTATGCACTCATCTTTAGTGCATTATTGTTATTTGTTAAACCCCAAGTTAATTATCTAATTGATTACATGGTTGCTAAGTCGAGTCATATCCTTGTACATATTGTTTTGGGACGATTGGGACTCATGGGTAAAGTACTTATTTTATGGAGTAATGGGGAAGAAGATCATTTATTACCCCCATATGTGCGTTAATCTTTAAAAGTACTCCAAGTGTTTTGATTTTCTTAATTCGAGTCATTAGATTAGTTTATTGTAAAGTATGTAAAAATTCAAGTGTAAGGGGAATGTTCATTCCCTGTGATGTATTATTTTGGATGGTAGGGTAAGAGTGTATGCAAAAAAAAATAGCAAAAGAAAAGAGAAAACATACGGACTACCATCCCTTTTCATTCTATGTTTTTGTTATTTTTTATTTATTAGCTTAAGTCGAGTCTAGTCTTGGGTTAGCAACGCCATATTGTACATGTAATTAACCAAGATTGTTAACTCGCCACCAGTAAAGACTGCCTATATCCAACAAAACCGTGTATTTCATATCCCTACACCTAACGTTACAACCCTTTAAAAGACCTCTTTGATAGTTTATCCTAGGTGCTTACGCCATGTGGTGGAGGTTTGATCCTTTCCTAAGCCTATGGTAATCTATTTTGCTATGACAGGTAGTGAGAGATATTTTCCGTTTCCATATTGTGATATTACTTTATTACACCCGAGAGATGTGAGTATCTAAACACTATTTGTGAGGTGCTAGTATATGTCCTCCGTGCTTGTCTTTGGTCTTTAGTGGAACGATTATTTGTTGTAATTACTTTTATATTAGTGTTAAATGACCCCTAACTTGTCTTTTGATTAGAATAAAAGTGCATTTGCTTGAGGACGAGCAAATCTCAAGTGTAAGGGTATATGATGAGGCGAAAAATGAACCACTTTTAGGGGGTCATTTAAGCCCGGAATTGAATTTATTTGATCAAATATTACCCTAAATCGTTAGTTTTGTGATTTTAGGTACTTTGGGAGTGAAATCTGGAAAAGAAAGCAATTCGGACGTTTTTGGAGCATAAAAGTGAAGAAAACGCCAAAGACTTAATTTTTCATGCTGAGAACAGTACCTGACGGCGTCAAGAGTAAAAGTGGTGACAATCCAGTGCAAACCTGACGGCGTCACAAAAAGGTCGTCAAGAGTTAATTTTGTGACGGCCTGCATAAGGAGACTACATGACGGCGTCAGACCCAGATCTAGGCAGTCCGAGGAACTATTTGGCGGCGAGATGACGGCGTCAGACATTTGTTCTTGACGCCTTCACCTTCTAAACTCTATATATAGTTTTCTATTTTTCATTCATTAAGGAGGAACTTGTGTGGAGAAACCCTAGGGCCGAACTTTGTAAACCCTAGCTCATATTTTACAAAACTTTCAAGGGTTTTCAACCCTTGAATCCTTTCATGTGTTATTAAGATAAGTCTTCTCTTTAATTCAATCAATATGTCTATGTGTTGGTTGATTATATCTTGTGCTTGTCTTGATTTCAACATGCTAGGCTAGATTTATCTTGTGTTTGCTTAGATCTAATGAAACTTAGATGTTAATTATGTGTTGATTACTTGTTTATGGTTGTATTGGATGAATGATTTCAATGTTAGGCTTAAGAAAACTGGCAGATCTCCATTGTGTAACTTGCTTGAACGTCTTAGGAAACATGAACCGATGTGTACTAGGTTTTATTGGTTGTATTTAATGCATGAGTAAATTCTAATGATCCCATGTTAGGAGCTTCTTAGCCGGCTCGACATAGGAGTGAAGTAGGCACTCATAGGATTGAGGAAGTAAGTACGCCACCCCATGAATGGTATTAAGGAATACAATCCGTCATCCACGCAACTATAACAAGTAATTAACGTGTAAAAGATATCTAGGGAGTAGTGAAATCTAAGTAAACACATTTCTCCCACATATTGCTCACAACCCTAGTTTAATTTAGTTTTATTTTCATTTTAGTATTTTATTTTGATTGCATCTTTAGTATTGGGTTAGTTGATTAGCAACTAATTCCGCCCAACTCCTTTAAAAACCGAGATTTTAAATTGCTTTTCATAAAATATAAAAATACAAAAAGAATCATCCCTCATCTCTAGACCTAGTCTTTAGGTTTTCTAATCCTAGCAACACTATTCCTAGCTGAACGATCAATCCCCCGGTACTTGTCATTATACTATACTACATCGATCAGGTACGCTGCCTAGTGGGGGTTGTAAGCTTCTCAAGATCCCTTGAGAGGTAAAGCCTGGTGCAATCCCTACGCATCACTTTACAAAATAGATCCTAACACTTTATAATTCTAAGATATGGCAAAAACAGTCCCTAGACTTAATATTTTCAAAGAGTTACAATATATACCCCTATGCATGAAAACATTTGCAAAACTAGTCCTTTTTCTATATAAACTATATTTTTATGAAACAAAAAGCTTTCCTAGCTTATGGTTAACTAATATAAGCCTAGTAAAGTATCCTAGACCAGATCATGGCTAATGAAAAGGGTTGGTTTCATGAAAACATGGTTTCGACTCAATTTAGTGTTTCAAAATGAAATCGACAAAATGAAAAGGGTCAAGGCTCATTCATGGGTTCCTAGGTGATTGATGCGTGGAATTGCGTCCTCGCAAAATGTTTTACCTCTCAAGGGATATTGAGAAGCTTGCAATCCCCACCAGGTAGTGTACCTGATCGTTGTAGTATAGTATAGTGACAAGTACCGGGGGATTGATCGTTCAACTCTCTGTTGTAAAAATCGGCCCAGGCGGCCGATTAATCCCCGCATAATCGCTGATCGTTCACTAAGCGCCTTGATTTATCATAATCGGTCTATTTAATCGCTTTGGTCAAAGATCGCTTAAAAATCGGTCAACAAACCAATTAATCGGAGAAAATCGGTCTAATCGGACAAAATTGCTTAAAAATGGCCAACAAAATCGCTTAAAACTCAGTCAAAATCACTTAAAAATCGATCAATAAACCGATTAATCAGACAAATTCAGTCAAAGATCACTTAAAAATAGACAACAAACCGAGTAATAACTATGTTTGACTTTGAACTTTGAAGAATTATGTATTATGTTTATATTTGAACACTTGAAATATTTGAGCTTTGATGTATTATGTTTATCTCATACATATAATATAATATAATATCTAAAATTACAATTTTGCACATAAAAATTCCAATCCGATTAATCCCCGATTACATCCTGACGGCATCAAGAGTTAGGTCTAACGCCGTCAACTCGCCGCCAAAATAATACTCATATTGCCTAGATCCACTTTTGACGCCGTCACTCTTTGTGGACTCTGGGCCGTCTCTCTTTGCTTTACTCGTGACGGCCTTGGCCACCCTAAAGGGTGACGCCGTCACGAACTCTTTAGAAAACCTTCTAGCGCGTCACATGTAATTGATTTATCCACCTCTTTGTCAAGTCATGACGCCGTCACTAGCAACCTGTGACGCCGTCGTGTGCAATTTCCAGCATGATTTTGAGACTTTGTCATTTTCTTCACTTTTTCGCTCCAAAAACGTCTAAAATGCTTCCTTTTGTAAATTTCCTCTCAAAAGTACCTAAAATGACAAAAGGAAGGATTAGGGCAATATTTGATCAAATAATCTCGACTTTGGCCTTAAATGACCCCCCAAAAGTGGTACATTTTTCGCTTCATCAAATACCCTTACACTTGAGATTTGCTTGTCCTCAAGCAAATGCGCTTTTATTCTAATCAAAATACAAGTTAGGGGTCATCTTACACTAATATAAAAGTAATTGCAACAAATAATCATTCCACTTCAACCAAAAACAAGCACGGAAATTATACACTAGCACCTCACAAATAGTGTTTAGATACTCACATCTCTCGGGTGTAATAAAGTATATATCACAATATGGAAATGGAAAACATCTCTCACTACCTGTCATAGCAAATAGATTACCATAGGCTTGGGAAATGATCAAACCTCCACCACTTGGCGTAAGCACCTAGGATAAACTATCAAAGAAGCCTTTTAAAGGGTTATAACGTTAGGTGTAGGGATATGGAAAACACGGTTTTGTTGGATAAAGGCAATATTTACTGGTAACGAGTTAATCATCTTGGTTAATTACATGTACCATATGGCGTTGCTAAGCCAAGACTAGACTCGACTTAAGCTAATAAATCAAAAATAACAAAAACTTAAAACGAACATAGAATGAAACGGGATGGTAGTCCGTATGTTTTTTCTCTTTTCTTTTTTCTATTTTTTTTTTCTTTTTCTTGATTTATCGATTTATTTTATTATTTTTTTTGTGCATACACTTTTACCATACCATCCAAAATAATACATCATAGGGAATGTACATTCCCCTTACACTTGAATTTTTACATACTTTACAATAAACTACTCTAATGACTCGAATCAAGATAATCAAAACACTTGGAGTACTTTTTAAGATTAACGCATATATGAGGGTAATATATGATGTTCTTTCCCATTACTCCATAACACTAGTACTTTACCCATGAGTTCCAATCGTCCCAAAACAATATGTACAAGATATGACTCGACTTAGCAACCATGTAAGTAATTAGATAATTAACTAAGGGTTTAAACAAATAACAATAACGCACTAAAGATGAGTGCATACACGGAAGGCTAAGGCGATTTGGTTGCACATTTGGGTGGGTTGTAACAAATTCTTCCTTTAATCAAAATACAAGTTAGGGGTCATTTAACACTAATATAAAAGTAATTACAACAAATAATCGTTCCACTAAAAACCAAAAACAAGCACGGAGGTTATACACTAGCACCTCACAAATAGTATTTAGATACTCACATCTCTCGGATGTAATAAAGTATATATCACAATATGGAAATGGAAAACATCTCTCACTACCTGTCACAGCAAATAGTTTACCATACGCTTGGTAAAGGATCAAACCTCCACCACTTGGCGTAAGCACCTAGGATAAACTATCAAAGAGCTCTTTTAAAGGGTTATAACGGGAGGTGTAGGGATATGATAAACACGGTTTTGTTGGATAAATGCAATATTTACTGGTGGCGAGTTAATCATCTTGGTCAATTACATGTACAACGTGGCGTTGCTAAGCCAAGACTCGACTTGACTTAAGCTAATCATAAACTGACAAAAACATAAAACAACATAAAAGGAAACGGGATGGTAGTCCGTATGTTTTTTCTTTTTCTATTTTTTTTCTTTTTCTTGATTCTTTTGAATTTTTTTTTTTTTTTTTTTTTTGCATACACTCTTACCCTACCATCCAAAATAATACTTCATAGGGAATTTACATCCCCCTTACACTTGAACTTTTACATACTTTACAATCGACTATTCTAATGACTCGAATCAAGATAATCAAAACACTTGGAGTACTTTTTAAGATTAACGCACATATGGGGGTAATATATGATGTTCTTCCTCATTACTCCATAACAATAGTACTTTACCCATGAGTCCCAATCGTCCCAAAACAATATGCACAAGATATGACTCGACTTAGCAACCATGTAATCAATTAGACAATTAACTAAGGGTTTAAACAAATAACTATAATGCACTAAAGATGAGTGCATACACGGAAAGCTAAGGAGATTTGGGTGTACATTTGGGGTGGAATGTTAACAATTCTTCCTTTAAGTAAAATGCTTAAAGTTAGAAAAAGAAAAAGATAGGCTCGGGGGGTGTACTAGGGGTATCGTGTACTAAAAATGAGTACAACGCAAAGGTGTGGGAAAATTAATTGACTTTACTAGTCAAGTAATTATGACTTCATTGGTCAAGTAATTATGATACGGGTTTAAACACAAGGGTTATCCTAATGCCTCTTATCATGTAGTAAATTCTAACTACACGAATGTAGTCTCACTAGCGGTCTCGGGATGCATCACTAACGCAAGTTCTAGAATCTAAGTACTACTGGTACACTCATAAGCACTAATAATGAATGCTTTTCCTAACAAATCTAAAGGCGAACCTCACATATTTGGGTGGAATTTTTTTTTGAGTGGTACAGTTTTTGTACTAGTTATACAACTCCTATCCATGAGACGCTCATTAAGGCTAAAGCTTCACTCCTAAATGTTGTAAAAAAATTTAAATTTGGCGCTAAAATTGCCCTAACAAGTATTTCTCTTAGTTTTATTACACACCTACTATTAAACAAACAAACTCAAGTGTAATTGTATTCTCTTCGGTGTGGATAATGTGGTGACAAGGTTAGACCCTCCTCCAAGAAAATGAACAGTGAAAGCTTTCCTCCAGAAATATAAATCATCTTCTTGTCCAATATAACCTATTAAACCTGAGAAAACAATCATGGCAAGCCTCGTGAAAAATCGGCGGCAATCTATATATATTAAAAATCCTAGAAACCAAATTAAGATATTATGCTTGTGGAATGAATATTTGCAGATTTCCTGGAGTTTATAAAACTAAAGAATTAACAAAAACTTTAAGACTCCGGTAGAAAAACAAAACTCGAAAAATTTTTCAGAATTTTACACCGGACGCCATCAGGTTATAATCCTAATGCCGTCAGGTTATAAACCTGACGCCGTCAGAGTGCTCTGACAGAATCTTATGTTAAGTTTCCAGAAAATTTCTGGAAAAACTCACGCCTTAATTACTGAAAATCCTGCAAAACATCATTATGACTCGATACAAGCATTTGACTCACACAAATACTAATATGCACATTCGTTTAATATTGTCGTGGTTCATGTTCAAGCTCGTTCTTAGAAACAAATTTAGATTTCCCTTACACTTATTTTTTGCAAAATACCTTTATATGTAATCAAAACGAAGTTAAAGATAAAATAAAGCATTTTCACAATTTATTTTGAAACATGAACCATAAACAATAGAAATAAAATGTACATACGGAAACAAATAAAATCAAACAAACAAACAAACAAATAAAGAAATAAAGGGGCTTGGGTTGCCTCCCAAGAAGCGCTTGTTTTTGTTCGAGTCACGAGCCTGATTCTACCCTCATTTAACGGAAACAAGGGAGGTTTTCCCTACACTTAGGATTAAGTGCGGGTGAAAGTAGCGATACACACTATCTCGGTGGAAGTATGCCTCGTGAGAAAAGAGTGGTGGATGAATTATATGCTCAAAGGGGTGTGCTCCTTTCATCATTAGTTCACTTTGGTCAATGGGTGAGAGAAAGTTTTCTCCTAAAAAGGGACCCTCTTCTATCAACATTGAGAGACTCCTAGTTGGGAATCCATCTTGACCTAATAAACCCGGTTTAAACCCATAATATTCCTTGTGATCAATCATGAATGGGTGATGTAAGTATGTAAGGTCATGGTTCACTCCTATGTCAGCTTCTACTACACAAGGCTTAAAGTCTACTACCTTTATCCTAAGACTACCCGGACTATATGGTTTGATGGCTGGATTGGGACCTTTTTCAATTCCTAAATTTTTATCCAAGGATGGAAGATTAGGTAACGGATTTGGTTGAGGCTCCGGTTCATCAAAACTAGGAACTTCCTTAGAACTAAGAGAATGGTTGTGACTACAAGTATTCAAACCTATTTCATCTAGTTGTGTTTGGTCCAAGAGCTCTACCTTTATTGGGGTTCCTATAGTCTCTTCTACTTCTTTCGGGTAAGTCAAGGGTGGTGTGTATGCCTCAAATGATGGTAGGACTTGTGGGGTACTCAGTGGGCTTGGATTTGTGACATCATCCACCATTGTATCTAGATTACCTATGTTTTCATTGCACCTAGGTATCTCATCTCTAATCTTTTTATCCCCAAACAAACTTCTTGCTTGTTCCCTCAAACTTGTTATCAATTGATCCGTAACAATGTTTGTTGGGTTGTCCAACTTCTTAGCGAGTTGGGCACAATCCTCTATGGCTTCCAATGCTTCATCAGCACTTAATCCCCAAAAGTCCCCATCTGCGGCATGGTCAATGTCCATTTTGGTATAGTGGTTGACACGATGGTAAAATATTTCAATTTGGGACCACAGATCAAAACTATGATGAGGAACTTTTCGGAGTAAATATTTAAAACGAGTCCACGCATAATAGATAGGTTCATCTTGATGTTATTTGAACATCAAGATGTCATTTGGAGTGGGTGAATTTCGTGGTTGGTAGTATGGTGGATTCGCGTTCTCCATAATGGCTAACGGAATAGTCAATGGAAAAGGTTTACGAATAAAAGCACAAAGAAAAGATAGAGTACAGAAAACCTAATAAAAAGAAAAAAAAAATCTCACTAGAAAGGAATCTAGTGAGTAGACCTAATAAAAAGAAATTTCAACCTAAACAATAACTATTCCCCGGCAGCGGCGCCAAAAACTTGATGCGTGGTTTTGCAACCTTACAAAAGGTTTTACCTCTCAAAGGATCTCAAGAGGCTTGCAATCCCCATCAGGCAATGTACCTGACCGATGTAGTATAGTGTAGTGGCAAGTACCGGGGGATTGATCGTTCTCTCGGGGAATAGTGTCGTTAGGATCAAAACTTAATTAAACTAGGTCTAGAGGTGAGGGATGATTCTTTTTGTATTTTTATGGTTTTATGAAAAGCAAGTAAAAATCTCGGGTTTTGAAAGAGTGGGCGGAATTAGTTGCTAGTCGACTAACCCAAATATCTACTAATGCAATGAAATAAAATAACAAGAAAGTAAATGTAGAGAAAAACAATAATGAGAGAAACGTGTTTACTTAGATTTCACTACTCCCTAGCTATCTTTTACTAGTTGATTAGTTTGTTACAATTGCGTGGATGACGGGTTATATTCCTTAATACCATTCGTAGGGCCGTGTACAATCTTCCCTAACTCTATAAGCTTCTACCTCTTCCTATGTCGAGCCGACTACTAGCTCCTAACATGGCCTCCTTAGTAGTGACTCATGTATTAAATATAACCAATTTATCGTAGTACACATCCGATCATGTTTCTTAGGACGGTCAAGCATGTTACCAATTGGAAGTCTGTTAGTTTTTTTAAGCCTAACATCGAAATCATTCATCCAATACAATTAATAGTAAACAACCAATAATCAATAGCTAGGTTTCATTACATCTAAGTAAACACAAAGAAAACCTAGCCTAGCATGTTAAAGTAAAGACAAGCATAAGATAGAATCAAACAATACATAGACATATTGAATGATTATTGGAAGACTTATCTTTATAGGAACATGGATGATAAAAGGGTGAAAAACCCTGTAAAATTCGACCTAGGGTTTCCCCACAAGTTCTCCCAAAAGTCTCTCTAAAATTCTCCTCTCATTACACGAAAATAAGAAAACTATATATAGATTTTGTGGGCTGACGGCGTCACGTGTTGAGTCTGACGCCATCAACTCGTCGCCAAAGAAATCCTCATATTGACTAGATCCAGATCTGACGCCGTCATGTATTAATCTTCTCATGGTCGTCAAGAGCAAATTACACGTGACGGCCTTGGTGACGCCGTCACGTGTTAAAATCCAAAAACATTCTGGAGCGTCTCGTTATACTTTTTTATCCACCTCTTTTGCCATAACGTGACGCCGTCAAGTACAATTTCCAGCTTGATTTGGAGACTTTGCCGTTTTCTTCACTTTTCCCTCTAAAAACGTCCAAAATGCTTCTTTTTCCGGATTTCTTCTCCAAGGTACCTAAAATGACAAAAGAAACGATTTAGGGCAATATTTGATCAAATAATCTCGACTTTGGGCTTAAATGACCCCCTAAAAGCGGTACACTTTTCGTCTCATCATAAATTTAGGTGAATTGTCACGATTCATGATATTGAATTAGATTAAGTTTGATGATATTAAAAATTGAATTTAGTAACTATAGCTGCTGAATCAGGAAGATAAATTGAAATGAATTATCATAGTTTTTAATTACACGTTTGCAATTTTAAGGTAGTAAACGCTACCTGTTGAATTAGTCAATTATAGTATATGTTTAGCATATAACTCAAGATAGTTGTAACGAGCTTAAGTATTTATAACATAAATGATAGAGATTTGATCACAAGTATGCATTCCAAGTAAGAAGAGGAAACACGAAATTGTAGAATCAATGGATTTGTTCTTTGATAGACGAATTGTAAGTGTTTACAATTGAGAGAGAAAAGAGTTTACAACATATTCAATGAAGGAAAATGAAATGGTGAGATTGATATTTAAACTAAAAATGGGCGGGAAATTCTGTTAGGGATATTTAAGCCTTGGCACGTGCAGCTCACGTGCTCTTTTCCATTCAGCACATAACAATCCACCCCCTTACAAGATTCTTGACCTCAAGAATATGGTTTAAACCGGATGTTACCCTTCTGTCAACAACTCCCAGCGGTTTCAGTAAGCTTGGCACTAGATCTTCTAACTCAACATGCTTTTTCAGTGGCTTCTATAACTAGATCTTCTAACTCAACATGCTTTTTCAGTGGCTTCTGTAACTTTGGTACTAGATCTTCTTTCTCAGCTAACCTATACAGCTTTCCTTTGTTTGAACCACTCTTTCATAATTCTTTCTTTCTTTTGTTCAAATTGCATTTAGAGCCTTCATCCATCAAAAGTACATTGCATCAGACACACACAGTTCAACCCTCTTTGAACCCTCCCATCTAGTTGGTGGTTGTTCCCTTTTCATTAAATGTATGAAATGTGGTTAATATTAAATCGTGAAGTCATGCAAAGAATTTTACGAATAGACATTAAAGAAAAGTTAAGTAGCAAAGATGGAATTTTTAATCAAGGGTGATAACAAAAAGGTAAATTAAAAAGGATAAGAAATGTCAGAAGTGGGATTTGAACCCACGCCTTCTCTCGAAGACCAGAACTTGAGTCTGGCGCCTTAGACCACTCGGCCATCCTGACTTTCTTGTTTGAATGTTCTCTGTTAAATTACTTAACAGGAGTTTACTTTTGTGGTTTGTTATATTGTATACTAATGTTCTTCTTTTCTGAATGACAATTTATTTAAAATGCTCTTGCAAGAAGCTAAGGAAAAACATATTACATGGAAGTGGAAGAAGCTTTGATTGGATCATATAATCAATCAATCCAATTTGGTTTTACAACTTTTGCTCTTATGAGAGATTTAAGTGTAAGATAGGATTTTAGTCTCATCGAGAAGAATTTTAATCATTTAACTGTAAACTAATGTTAATGAAACGAAAAATGATATCTCATAGTGTTTTTAGTACTTATTTTGATAATCTAACATGTGTTTAAACATTTACAAACCACTAACAGCTAACTCATGGTTCTGTGACGATCACTTTTGACAAATTGAGTAGTTAATGACTTTAATCTATGGGGTTCATGTTGCATTTCTTTGTTCTATACTTCTATGTCAGCGAGTTTATGTATTTATTATGCACTCTCAAGAATTACATTGCTCAAAGCTCCATGAATATATATTTAGCCGTAGTTGGAACACAATGCTTTTGGAAACAAAGAGACATAATGTTCTTGCTTCATCATATGCAATCACATAAAAAGTGTATGCAAAGTTGTGAATAAATTACAACAAAGCTATATTTTCATAACCGCTAATCCATATAAACTCAAACCATTTAGCTTCATTCAGTTGCCAAACACCGCTTTTTTGTCCAATATATATATTTTTTTACCACATAACAAATTTACATGCGAAATTAGATAATAAAAACAAAGCTAGTGAGTCCATCTGACGGGCCTTAATTCTAGTACACAAATATAAAATGAAAAATATGGTAGTATCAACTATAAACAGATATATGTATAAATTTTTAGAGGAAATTCTATGTATAGCTAAAAGAAACATCAAAATTTCATATTTCTCAACGCCTGGTTTAGAGCCACTGTACTCATGCATTGAAAACTTGTCATTTTTATATAGAATTATGATGTGTCTTTTGGATGTATACTTGGAATCCTTTAGAAATCTAAAAAAGATTTTACAAAAATAAATCAACAAAAGAGTTGTGTCATGTGTTAATTGGTGGAGCAAAGAAAAGAGCTAGAGGGAAAACATATTCAAACACATCAATCAACACATGACACATCTATTTTGTGGATTTCTTTTTGTAAATCCTTTTGTGGATATAGCACTACTCATAAAAATAACAAGTTTCCAATGCATAAGTACAGTGGCTTTAAATCGTCTTTTGGGTGTATACTTGGATCCCTTAGAAATATAAAAAAGATTTTTTTTTTTTTTTTTTTTCAAGGAAATATCTATAAAAGGTTATAAGTACAAAGATATGTGCATATTCTGCTTAAATATCTATTCCATATTTGGGATTCGTTAAAAATCTATAAAAAGGATTAGAAGTACAAAGTTATATGCATATTCTGCTTAAATAACAACCTATATATATTTTTAATTTTTTTATTGTTGCATCCATCCCTGCGCTCTATTTAGGTTTCGATAATGTCAGAGCCTGTGTTTGATATAGTTGAAGATATACTTGTAAGATTGAATGTTGAAGATCTCATCCGATGCAAAAGCGTTTGTAAGTTATAGTAACAAATCCTTTAACTAGAGAGGTTAAAAAACTGCCAACTGCATGCAATTGCAAGGTTCCTGACAGGAGGTCGTTATGTTGGGGTTTTGGTTATGACTCTTTCACAGATGATTACAAGGTTGTTATGGGGAAGAGAATGGCGGGTAAGACTGGGATTCGTTTTCGCGTGTTGACATTGAAATCAAATTTATGGAAAGTCGTTACGGCACACAAGAATTGGTGTACAATATTTCAGCCACTCGGGATCTTATGGAACGGAGCGCTTCACTGGTTTATGAAGGATCGTAATAGAAACAAAATAATTCTTTCTTTTGATTTATCTCGAGAAGAATTCAAAGAAATCCCCCAACCCGATGACACAAGATATGTATGTGATTCTGCAAACTTTGTGGGGATTTCCGAAGGATGTCTATGCATATATAGTAATTATCTTCCTCCCTATCAGACATGGGTAATGAAAAGCAACAATAATGAACAATCATGGGAACTACTGCAGGATGATTGTGAGATGAACACTTATGACATTGCACACGCGCTGAACAACAAGAACAATCCACACAAGAATTTGTACTTATCATCTTATGAAGATGATAAATTTTTTTCCAAGATTGGGAAATATATTCGTTGCCCTATATATGTGCAGAGCCTTGTCTCTCCCCATCTTATTGAGAAACCAAAGAAAAAGAGGCAAACAAAAAATAAAAAAGCGGGCGTACTGATAAAAAAGCGGTTTCTAATTAGGATGTTTATATTAAGGAGAGGCAAGATGAATGGTAAGATCCGTTCAAATAAATAAGTTGTTATATGACCATCCTTATTCTTATACATACTTTTTCTAAGTTATTGTATGTTTATCGAGATTGCTATTTGCTAGAGACCTGTGTTTTTAATTATTTTATTTTATTTTAGAACGGCTAGTTATGAAGTTACTTTTGTTGTTCGTTATGAAGTTATACCTGAAAGATGCTAATGTATTGTAAACCAATGTTCTTTTTTGAATGACAATTTATTAAAAATGCCCTAGCAAGAAGCTAAGGAAAACATATTACATGGAAGTGGAAGAAGCTTTGATCAGATCATATAACCAATCAATCCAATTTGGTTTTACAATTTTGCTCTTACGAGAGATTTAAGTGTAAGATAGGATTTTAGTCTCATCGACAAGGATTTTAATCAATTCAACTGTAAACTAATGTTAACGAAATGAATAATGATACATCTGAGTCTTTTTTAGTACATGTTTTGATAATCTAACATGTGTTTAAACATTTACAAACCACTAACTCATGGTTCTGTGATGATCACTTTTGGAGTTTTGGCAAATTGAGTAGTTAACGACTTTAATCTATGGGGTTCATGTTGCATTTCTTTGTTCTATGTCAGCCAGTTTATGTAGTATTTATTATGCACTCTCAGGAATGACATTGCTCAAAGCTCGATGAATGCTTACTTGTAATTAGAACACAATGCTTTTGGAAACAAAGACACATAATGTTCTAACTTAAAAAAGTTATGACATAGTAATTGTTACATAACATATTGAGCCATAACTTCTATACAGTAACAAATTTAATGACCACTCAAATCTGAATCATTCATTTTATCAAATTTGAACTTGTTGGCTCCACATTCTACTCGATTGTTAACCTGGATTGCTGAAAAATTTATCGTGCCAAATTAACACCAACAATCCACCATATGCTACCGTGAGGTTAATATTCCTACCAAATGTGAGAAATGCAGAGAAAAAGCGAGTGAAAGACCTTATCAATAGGTGGAACACTGTTGCCTTGTACCCGTCCACGCTAAAAAGTTCTATCATCTTTCTTCTCCCTATAGATATAGTTATCAGTAGCTTCTTCAACTTTCTGCAAATTATAACAGAAACAATACTACTGACAACCTGGGCATCGATAATTAATTAGATACTAACATTCTTGCATAGTAATAGGAGTAGTTACATACCGAACAGCTTTAAGTGGGATTCTGCAGCTAATTCCCATATATAGGTCTTTACATAACAGCTTTAAGTGGAATTCTACAGCTAATTCCCATATAAAGGGTCTTTACATATACTTCTTTACTACTTAAAAACAAAAGATATAGATTAATAGATGTCAACTGTGGTCCGGTATCAGGAAATAGTCTGTAGCTATCTTCACGCAAAAGAGCAAAAGGTTATTCATCACCCTGCAATAAACAACTCTGAAGTGTTAGTAAGGAAGCTTACAGTAGCTGTCATGCGAACAAGCTAAAGAGGCAAAACAAATTTCTACAGTGTCCGGCTTATTTAACAGTACATGTTCCAAGAATGTGAAATTTATAGTCTGGAAATGAAAAATGTAAGACTCCAGTTGCCGATTATAATGGTATATTTATTTTCATTATTAAATCGGCTATTTAGGAGCTAAGTGAGAATAGAATGATTAAAAATACGAACCAGATTTGAGCCCCTTTACTGTGCAGAAAATGGAGGAATTTGGTTCAGAGGTATGGCTGCTGTTGGCGACCTGAAATCAGAACACCAAGTAAGAAGTTGAATGTACAAATCTTCAATATTAATCAGAAATTTCAAGAACAAAGGAGTTATGCATCAAAATTTCTTTTATTCGCTACCAACTTGACAATTGTGCATAGATAAGTATAATCAAAATGCCACAACAATCATAACTATGATAAACCCCAGTACCAACTAAAAGTCTGAAACGCTACATGTAGAAGTTTATATTACATGCTCAATGAATGCAACTGCAAAACCATCATTATATTCCATATAACAAAACCACACATTCATCTTAGTTACAAACAAAAGTGCAAGTGGAGCATGAAATTAGTGAAAGACATTAACATATGCAATCCCGCTAGACCTCTACGCGATGCACCCATCAGATGCAGAAAAAAATAAGATAGTTTTTACTTTATACCAGTCAAACACCTAGAGAAGTAAAAAGCCAAGAGTAAGAAAACGGAAAGAAAAAGATATTTGCACGATGATCTGAAAGAACAGTTCAAAAGAGGCAACTCATGATTTTAGAAACAAGAGGCAACTCATGATTAAACAAGCAAATTAGTAAGAGATGAAAACATACTCAATGTCAACGCGCGTTTTCTTTCGAGCATTTCTCTCAATGTTACAGCTCCTCTTCTTGCTAGAAGTTGTACCCACAGCATCCATTTGTGCTACAGCTGGAGACAATGCTGGAAGTGGATGAACTGTCATAGATGATGCCTCTGAGTTTTCTGATTGAACTACATTGGAAAATTTTGTTGCTGGAATGCTGGCGACTTGCCCCAAGAATGGTGCTGGTATTACGGTGTAAGTAGGTACATTCTTTTTACTGTTCGTTTGTGCTACAGCAGGGGACACCATTGAAATTGGATTAACTGTCACAGGGGAGGTATCTGAGTTTTCCAAATTGGAAGGATGACTAGCTGGAGTGCTGGAAAGTTGACCCAAGGATGGTGCTGATATTGAGGAGTAAGTAGGTATATTGTGGGTCCCAGCAAATAGAGTCTCTGTCAAACCTATAGGCACCCGTATAGCTGGAGTGAGTGCTGGAATTGATACTTCATGGATAAGTTCAGTTTCTAGACTGTTAATGCAGCCATTTACAGTTTCAGGCTGCACTACCTCATTGGTGCCATTCAGGGTCCCAGCCAATGGACTCTGGGCTAAGATCGTAGGGGACGTTATAGCTGGAGTCAGTGTTGGAGTTGACACTTCTTCGATATTCTCAGCATCTAAACTGTTAATGGGGCCATTTACCGTTCCAGTCTGCACTACCTCATTGGTGCCATTTAGTGTCCCAGTGGCGTGTGCCAAAACTGTAGGCACTGGAGTAGCTGCAGTGAGTGCTGGAGTTGATGCTTCTTGCGTACGCCCAGTTTCTAAACTGCTATTAAGACCATTTAGAGTTCCAATTTGCCCTACCGCATTGGTGTCATTGTGAGCACTTAGTAAGTCCATCATTTTGGTATAATGTTTATACCTGGACTTGATAATTTCTGACAAAATGATTCCTGATTCAGAATCTGCACATGAATGAACACATGGCAACAATGATGTATTTGAGTACCAACAGAGAAAATTCAGTCACAAAACAATATGGTACAATAAGGATAACCCCTACAATCGATTTATAACAACATGCTTTCAGGTTTCATTTAGTACCTTCAAGTTTAACATAAAACAGAAATGTTGCCAAAGTTTCGGCTTTATAAACGGAAACTTGATAAGAATTATACAATCAGCTCGAGAAGTACCTATATATTTTAGTATAACAGCACGTGCTGCTGATTGTTCAGCTTCTTTCTTACTTCTGCTATAATCTCCTGAACAAGAAACGTCACCGAAAACCAAAGAAGAGCTGAAAACAGGAATCTTGTTCAGTTCAGCGGTTTGATAGGTGGGTTTCTGCAGATTCATCTTAACAGCAAAATCAACCAGAACAGACTTGCAAAGATGTTTATCCTGGACAATGCCTCAAAGTAATAAGATACACTACATTAAAAGAGATGTTATATGAACTGATACTCAAAGTTAGGCATGATAAAAGAGAGTAGTGTATGAAACAATCATTTAAAAAGGGTGAAAGAAGGTAAAAGCATCTTAAGAATAGATATTATTTCCCGTCTGCATATGCAACGCCTCATGAAAAAACTAATGGTTTAACTTTTAAGTGAGATCTGCATTAAGCTATAGAAGAGAATAAAAGACAACCAGTCTTCAACTACTGAAATGGTGATGAAAGCTTTAACATAGATACGGATAGGTTCACTTATGCTTGCAGATAATACATGACCCAAATTAAAGACACATGAAGATATAAAATTAATGCCTTCGAACATTCTTAAACAATACAAGTATATTAACAGAAGATCAAGATACTACTAGCACAGACAGATTATACAATGCACAAGTGAAAGTGTGAAACTATCTGACACTGTACTCGTCCATTAATACATAATGTGGGATCACTGCAGTGATACAAAGGCAGAAATTCTTTAACCACAACAAACTAATTTTCTTACCCCACAACAACTGAAGGTGCTATTATAAGTGAATTTCCCTTATTCTTGAGTTTAAGCTTTTTGTACATTAAAGCTATAGTATGTTCAACAAAGATGTGACTGGACGACATAAAAATATCATACCATATCTCATAACTGGAAAGGGGGAAATAGAGATCCGTAATTATGTAAAGACACAACATGCAATAGAAGAAAAACTTGCAGTACCTAACATCACGCGTTATGAAGCAATTTTTGTGAATAATACATTCAAACCATTTACTAACATGTAAAAATCAAGAACAAATTTAAGCACAAACCTCACGGACAAGATGCAATGCTTCATTCTTTAGCTTTTGCAATAAATCAAAATACGCGATTCTGGAAGCATCCATCTCAGCCGTCTTACGCTGCTGAAATGTGTCTGGGGATGTATAGCTCACTCCATCAACCAACACGGTACATCTGAACTTCGGTGCATGTCCAGAACCTTCATTAATAGTTTGATACAACGGTTGTTGATTCCATACTTTTTGAGCGTGCTGTATCAGAAGAGATTTGTATGGTTGTGGTATCATACCTGCACATAAAATTAAAAGAATATAAAGTTGCATTGTATACAGTGTACGATTACATATCACACAAGTAAAAACGTCACCAAACTTGCATTTGCACATTTGAACATCTATATTTGCATAAAACACGAATTTAACACTACATTATGGTTCTGTTCCTCAACGAAAGCTGGTAAAAACTGTTATATGTGCAGCACCAAACACAAAACAAAAACTTACTTTAACGGGTAGAGACCTATAAACAAAGTTTTGGAAAAAAGGTTACAAGTTTCGGAAAAAAGGTTACAGGAAAGGATAGATGCTACAACGGGCGTAATCATCCATCAGACAAGCTGAACTTTTAAATAACTCATAAGACCTTTGTAACTATGTGCTTGTGCATGTGTGTATGCATTGCATAGTTACAAACTTAACACTATGTCAATAAATCAATATGCATATTAACAAGTCAAATCCAAGAAAAGTCCAAGCCCATAATTATCTTAAGCCCAAAACTAGTTCAATATTCAACAGAACAAGCCCAAGTCAAACCATAGGTTGAAATAAAAACATGTTTAGGCGCATTTTGGAGAGTTTATAACTAAAAGCTTGATTTTTGTTTTTAAATGCTCCTAGTGGAACACTAAGGGGGTATTTGTTTCGGCTTATATATCCGGCTTATGGCTTATTTGGTTTTGGGATTATGTTTCATAAGCTCACTTTTTGTGGCTTATTTTGAAACTTTTAGGCTTACATAAGTTTATTATGACATAATAAGCTTATATAAGCCAGAAGGTTTCAAAATAAGCCACAAAAAGTGAACTTGTGTAACATAAGCCCAGGACCGAATAAGCCATAAGCCGGCTATATAAGCCGAAACAAACACCCTCTAAATAAAGAAGCATTTATCTTTTAAGATTGTACGATTGTTTTACACCTTATAGCCACCTATAGCTCGTTACCAAACACTATTACAAAACAAAACAGTTACAACTGGTAATCTGTGGCTAGTTTTACCAAACATAGAAAACATAAGGGTGCGTTTAGTTGAGGGAAAACACTCTTGTTTTCCACAAAATGTTTTGTCGAAAAAAAAGGAAAACAGAGATCGCGTTCAAATCAGCGTTTTCCAATAAAATGTTTTGCAAAACACAAAATCCCCCATTTCATAACTTAAATTAACAAGGAAAATTACAAAACAAAATTTAGTTGTTTTCTTTGTTTTCCTTTGTAACCCACAACCCCCTCCCCTTTTTCAAAATAGAAAATACAAACATAAACTAAACGCCGTTTTCTATATTTTTAAGTTTTTGGGGAGATAAATTTCCCTTCCAAGAAATTTTTCTCCAATTAAACGCGCCATAATCATTTCCTCGCTCTCTTAACAAAGGAGTATAAAATTTCTCTATCATAGTCACAAAGTGAAAAATAAGACATTTTTATTTACTACTAGTACATAAATAACTAAAAAACCGGAAATGAAAGAGTATGTGATTGATAATACCAGCAACCAATGAGTGAGATGACGTGGCAAAGTTCTCCGGTTCCGACATTTCTCTGATCAGAATGTTGTATTCGACTGAGGGTTTTGACGTCACTCACGAGTGACGATACAAGGGTTTAACGGCTTTTATATTTGGGATTTTATTGTTTTTTTTTTTTTTTTGGAAGGTATTTTATTGTTTTGTTAAACGTGGCAAATGCTTTTTTAAACTGGGAAGGCTAAAAAAAAAAAAAAAAAAAAAAAAAAAAAAAAAAAAATTTACAAAACAAGATGTCACTTCCTAATTGGTTTAATTAGAGAGAATAGAAAGAAGCTATAAAAAATGATCAAAGTGTATTTTGGTACCTCAAACTTGAATAACCGGGTTTTTTAATACCCTAAATTTTTAATGGTGCGGTATAATACCCTGAACTTGTAAACTCGGTTATAACTGGGCCTTGACTCAGTCACATGTTGTGTCACGTGGCTTATTAGCATTAGTTTTTTAACGAAAGAAAACAGGAGTTAGGTTTACCACTTACTTATTCCCACAGTATAAGCTTCTGTGATTGTGTTGGCCATTAACTTGTTGGTTTAGTTGGTAGGTAGCTATTAGCTTCTCTAATTGTTTGGGCCATTAACTTGTTGGCTTTGTTGGTAGTTGTTTCTTTCTATCTTGTTGTAATGACTTTTGCCTCCATTCATGTGTTATTTATATGCCTTTTGTTGGAATTATGATATCATGATAATCATATAAATAAACCAAACACATCAAGTAAACATATGCGGAAGCGTTATAACAAGATCATATAACATGTAATTAATTAATCAATAATAAATAGTAAACATACCTTTGTGATTCTAGCCCGAACAAGAATCAATATGCAATCTTCAACTTATGAACCCTAATTAGGGTTTATGTGGATTATAAGAATTACCCCTTACCTCTTTTGTAATTCAATCCAAGAATCAAACAATAGTGTGTTTGAATCGTATTCTTGTACACACGTACTAATTCAAGTAAAAGTTTATGCAAGTAAATTAAACACAAAACTTTTTAGCTTTAAGAAAATCGAATCCCTTGAAGGGTTTTAATGATGGGTCGATTTTTGAGGACAAGAGAAGAGAGAGAAAACACCTATTATGTGTGTACAAGTTATGAGAAAACAATATCCCATGAGGTGTTTATATATTTGATGAAACTTGGAGCTCAAGGCACAAAGGAGGTGGAACTCCTTCTAGAACTTTCTTGACCTTCCAATTATTCACAAGTATTACTTTCCTAATCTTCGTCTAACGGTCATTAGCCATTCTCCATTAAATACTAACGGTCGTTACTAGTTTTGTGTTTATTAATAATTATATATATATATATATAACATTTATAAATAATTATTCTTTTACTCTTCATACGTAAAGTGTGCAATCCCACGATCTCGAGTTCGATCCTAACATACGACTACTAAAATAATGTCCATAATCTAACGGCTCCCACTTGGACATATTTTAATAGTGTAATCACATCGGTTAGCGTCTTGCAACACGTCGATGCCTCTAGTACGATCTCGAGTAAGGCTCCTGGAAAAACCTTTTAATGATTTCTCATTATTATTATCCTTTTGTTTATAATACCACGTTAATAAGGATATGGATTAAAGTCATTCCTTAATTAACCATTTTGTTTCTCGTTGTTTATGATTGATCAAGATTACCAAATCTTCTAAACATATTCAGGGGAGATCTTGGGTGCGGCCGCACATGCATCTTACCAACCGTACGAGGGGCCCAGCAGTATTAAACTCCAAAAATAAATTTGAATGAACAAATTCTATCTTGACTACAAGCAAAACCCACAAACTTTGTAACACTTCCGAAAACAACTCTTATGACTACCAGTTACGTATAGCGTTAAGTTGTTCCACAAAAATGTACTACATTCATGACACTTATCTTGCATCTCAAGTCTGAGGATGACTTCTCATGATTTACTTAATAACAAAATCCATAAAGTAACATCATGTAGTTGGGATAAGTCCTATATTCGGTATCATTGAATATCATCTGAAATGGCATGACTACGCATCAATATACTTTAAGTATATTATACCAACCTTCAGATTTGTCTTGATTTAATAATATTCCCATATTATTAACTGACAACGGACAATTTAAAAAAACATTTATTCATGGATTAAACATGTAAAAACAGGATACAATATATTATAAATTATTATAAATTAAACATACCATGTATTTAAATTTATAATAATTGTTTAACATCCCTTATCCAAATACTAAATAGATCAATGCATGATAACTCTTGTTGATGAATTATGTCTCAAGTAATAACATTCATACTTGTTGACAAGGCATAAATCATCCAACTTTGATCTATTGGAATTTTAAGAATACTTATTTCAAGAATTCAACCAGTGAAGTTATTGTATGTGCATACTCAACTATTTTGATTATGCCATAATTTATTTCATAAAATGTGACATCCTTAACCACCATTTTATGATAATCAAACTTCCAAATATTTTAAAGTTTAAAGTATTCTTATTCTCTTAATGTATAATGCAACTATGCTTTTAGTAAGCACAACTAGTATATATAGTCAATGATGAAATCCTTACCATGACTAGTATTGAGTGTCACCTTAATTTCATTAGCATTATTGTATGCAAACAACAATAATATGCTTTTAAAAACTTCCCGTAAACCTTAATATCTATTGTGTAATATTTGATGCCCTTCAAACTTTCAAGTTTGTTGTCTATGACAATTTTCATAACAATTGAAAAATTGTTCATTTATAGAATTTGGAAGCTGTTCCAGATTTAGGATGTGATTCTATAATCAAACATATTCATTTAGAATATTCCACAAGTTATCTAATAACCTTTTAATTAGATATTAATATTGCCAAATCATCTTGTAATCAAGCATGATACAACAAAACATGATGTTCATGAAAAATCTTTGAGTCATACTTAGATTTTATCCATGTTATACATATCCATTTAGATTTTCTAAATGATATACCATGTTATATTATATTCATTTACAGCTCATGTTTCAACAATAAATATGCATTCCAAGGTTGTATGTCTTATTTCCTAAATCTTACAAGTAAAGTCTCATTCCAAACTAAGAGTTAACTTTTAACTTATATGGAATGTTACTTTTATATGTTCCACAACATATATGATTTAAGAAATTAAACATAATACTCCCACTAGCTTTTAGGAATACTTAGAAATTATCTTATTTCAATTATAAATCAAAACATGGATTTAATAATTAGACATAAGAGTAATCTTCTAGATGCATGCATTTATCCATCCATGGATTATTGCACTTTGTACACTTTCAAAGATTTATTTGAATTCATAAACTCCTTTTGATTACTTATCGTCCTCGCTCAAGTAATCACTCAAGAAAGAGTTTTGATATTCCATTGTCAATGTCATAAATATGACAATCATAATCTTTATATATATAATGTATTTATAAAAGAATATTCAATCACAGTTAATCGCTTAAGTGTGATTAATAATCTTGTCATAAGACATGCATTAAATACGTGTACAATATTGTCCATATGATTTCTATATAAAGATTTAAACCACCATGGTTACCTTATCTTTGAAGAAACTCATATTCATTTTCTAGTCTAACTATTAAGATAAACCAAGTTTCTAAAATTGATTATCTTTATGGACAGCATCTTAATCATTCATATCATGTATACTTTACCCAATTTCATATTTGGTAATGTATCATAATGATTATCAGGTTTACAATAATCCTGTAAATCATAGCCCTCAGCATATTAATAAAAAATCTGAGATATATTGCTATTCTATGAGTGATAATTCCATCATATTGAGATTTAACATTTAAATGTCAAACTTTATTATCATCTTGAGATTTAACATTCAAATGTCAAACTTCATCATGATATTTACTAGTGTATTTTAGAAGATTATGTATCTTGTAATTTTATCTTTTAAAGATCAAAACTCTCACTTGCTTTTAGTAATTTAAAGACTATCTTTAAATACTTAGCAAATAAAGCAACAATACAATGTTCTCTTTTGGGATATTACAAATACATTTTGACAGTTTCTGACTTTACTTTGTTAATAACCTCTTCATAAGCAGTTAAACAAATTTAGAACTTTAATTTAAGACTTAACGTAATTCATCACATTCCATCATATGATGATGTCTTATTAATCTTCTAGATTGGAGTTTTATTAAATATGTCCACGCCATACTCAATATTTTAACCTTGATAACTTTTGGAAGAAAAGAAGTTATAGTTATCTTTAATCAAACAATATAACAAGAGTTTGATTTTCCTAACTGAACATACCATAAACATTTGGTATTTCATTAGTTTTAATATTGTAAGACAATCTAACAATATTTGAGATAACCATATTTCTCTTGGCTTGTCTATTTACCAACTAAGTCATTTTAATGGTATAATAGTATTTTCAAGCCAATTACATGCTTTATAAGATAAGTACTTTTTATAAAGTCACTTCATGTCCATTATACGTTATAAGTTATTTAACAATTTAATAACTTTATGTATATGTCTTAATTAAAAAACATACCAAGATAACGTCTTACTTTATTATAAGTCTTGTAACAATTAAAAGACTTTATGTTTATATCTTTACAATGAAACATAAACATGTTTAACTAAAGTAATTATGAACACCATCTTTTGGTTTCAATCGTAATTTCAAGTTAATTTATTACTTCATAATAATGTAAATAACATTATTTTTTTATTTTTTTATGTCATTGCAAGAACACATAAATATTCAGATTGAAGTAGCATTAGATTACTTAAATAATTTATGTCATTCCGTGAATTCATAAATATACTAATTAAAGTAGTCTTGATATCATATTGACATATGTTCTAATAGATATCTAATTTAGAAACTGCAAATTCTCATAGTTCAATTACATCAGTTGATCTGCTAGTAATGAAAATATGAAATTCACCTTGTTGTTGCAATCTAGCTAAGCTCTCACATAACATAAATTGTAACACCAAGTGTTTCTTGAATTAGATTAGTATAATTCATATTAGAACATTATTCTCTTACTTTGCAGTCAAGAGAATCCATTAAATCATATCTTTATGAGTTGTTTCTTGCACACATTAAAGATAACATTTCTCCCACTTGTGCATGAAACAACCTCATATATTTGATAAACAACACGCCATGCATTTGTTTATGTGATCAATATGATTGTGTCATAGATTTTAGCATAACAAGTAGTTATAGAACAACAATGTCTAGTAAGAAAACGTACAAGACTATCCTTAAAAGTATGAGTGTCTATAATCGGAAAGTAATTATCTTTAGCTACCAAGATGTCAAAGCTTGTAACTCCCACTGAATTAAAGATCATTACAATAATTCCTTATTCAGTAATAAGCACACAATACTCCCACTGAATTTGACAACATTGTAAATGTTTCATATCCAGTGAAAACAAATATTGTGCTTTTAACTTTCCTACACCTTTAAATGTCCATACATAACAATTACTTACGCACTAAAGAGTGTATTCTACTACGTAAATGATGGACTATCCACCAAATGCGATTAACTTGAAAAATTGGGCATGCAATTTCTTCCTTAATAGGTCTACCATCCTACAATGTATGTAGCACCTTTAAAATAGTTAAAACAACTAGTTTGTCTTTAAACATTTTGCGGTAATTAGTCTAGCTTCTAATTATAATAACTCATAAAATGTCATACATAATTTTCTGTTAACCAAATATCATATTCGTTACTAAGAATTTAATCATCGAATGAGGATGATAAAATCTCTATGGAAAATATTCGCAATTTTTTTAACTATTAAAAAATTTGCTATGAGTTATATTAGAATTTAGACATATCTAATATTCCTATTATACTTTCTCATTCATGAAAAGGAATAGGATTGTGTCTCACTCTTCTTTCATAGAAAGGAGACTTCTTTTGTGTTTTAAGTAAATTATTCTTAATCAAACATTTGTTTGAAAACAAAACGAGATCAATTTACCAAAGCCCAAAGTGCATTTACGGTTTGAACGTTGCATTAATACATTAAAACGAATTACAAAATTCAATTTTAGTATTTTCGATAATTAGATCTTTAAGAAAATAAAATACCCATTGGTAAATATTCATATAAACCATAGTATTTTCTTAAAGCTAGGATCCTAATTGACATAGTACCATTACATCAGTTGATCTGCTAGTAATGATAGTATTCATCAAGGTAATTGTCGTACAATAATTGGCATAACATTTGTCCAATTCCTAGATTTATGGGATTTACATTCACAAAACCTTTGTAATGTAAGCATGTTTCATCCACATCTTAATGCCTTGAGTCCAAGCTCTCACTTCCTACTCAATTTAAGTCGTCTAACTTAAAAACTGCAAACTCGTAAATCCATTACATCAGTTGATCTGCTAGCAATGAAATTACGAAATTTACCTCTCCATTGCAATCTCGCCAAGTTCTCACATGACGTAAATTACAACTTCAAGTATTCTTAATTAGATGGCATTCGACTTAATTTTATAAGGGTATTAATTTTGACGTGTGATCAAAATAATGTATAAAGAAGCATGGATACAACTTCATAACATTGGTTTTATAAAACAATTTTATTACCAATTCACTAAGAGTAAAATAGCAAAGTTTTGATTGAGGTATCGGGTTCACCAATTAAAGAATTACCAACAATTATCGTCCACTATATCGTACTTTTGCATAAGCCCTAAGGCTTAGTGTTTCGGATAATCATTATGGAATTGTGGTTAATTCACCCTTAAGATGACAGTGTACATGTAATGGTTGTTCGGTAAGTCTAATTTACACACAAACGAGCGTTAAGACAGAATGTTGTCTATCTAAGGCCGCAATTTAATGCGAAACCAACCTTATACCCATCTTGTAGTGTGTAAACTTCGGTCGGGCCTAGTTAACCATTACGTACAAAAACATCAATCAACCAATCCTTTGAAATTTAAACTCTTAAAACCAAAACAATTTCGCCATTTATTTAGTCCATATTATTTTTCTATTAAAAAATTACCCTTTTTCGTTTATAAACATGTCTAACATAATAATAAACAAAAACAACTAATACATAATAAAAAATAAAATAACCAAATAAACATATACATAATCATAACAATTAAATATGTATAAACATGTAGTCACATGCAAATCTTATTCAATAGTCCTATTAATAACCAAGTCTAGGTGTATAATATATTTATTCAATTAAGGCTTTCTTCTTCTAGGAAAAAGAGTCACGTACATCGATAAATCGATTGTGTAAGCCAAAACTAAACAAATACCACATAGCATATAATTGATTACTTAATATTGGAGTCTTCCCCAATTCGACATCTATTAATAAATTTACATGTTTCGATATAACTTAACAATTAATTCATATATCCAATTTAAACCATTTAAATAAAATCCATGCAAATATGGAATTTTCATGGATTATGCTTAACAATTAAAATATTGCACCAAGATCGTTTACTAAAACGCATAACCAATTACATGACATCCTAGGGTTTCTAATCATATTAAAAATCAAAACCAAAACCCTAAAACCCTAAAAGGTCTAATCGACCCAATAAAAAAATTAGGGTTAGGAATCAAAAAACCCTAAAAACATGTAACTAAACGAATCAAAATCTAATTTTTATGCGTTTCGATAATTAATTACACATTATAACGGCTCTAGATGCCACTGTTGGAATTATGATATCATGACAATCATATAAATAAACCAAACACATCAAGTAAACATATGCGGAAGCGTTATAACAAGATCATATAACATGTAATTAATTAATCAATAATAAATAGTAAACATACCTTTGTGATTCTAGCCCGAACAAGAATCAATATGCAATCTTCAACTTATGAACCCTAATTAGGGTTTATGTGGATTATAAGAATTACCCCTTACCTCTTTTGTAATTCAATCCAAGAATCAAACAATAGTGTGTTTGAATCGTATTCTTGTACACACGTACTAATTCAAGTAAAAGTTTATGCAAGTAAATTAAACACAAAACTTTTTAGCTTTAAGAAAATCGAATCCCTTGAAGGGTTTTAAAGATGGATCGATTTTTGAGGACAAGAGAAGAGAGAGAAAACACCTATAATGTGTGTACAAGTTATGAGAAAACAATATCCCATGAGGTGTTTATATACTTGATGAAACTTGGAGCTCAAGGCACAAAGGAGGTGGAACTCCTTCTAGAACTTTCTTGACCTTCCAATTATTCACAAGTATTACTTTCCTAATCTTCTTCTAACGGTCGTTAGCCATTCTCCATTAAATACTAACGGTCGTTACTAGTTTTGTGTTTATTAATAATTATATATATATATATATATATATATATATATATATATATATATATATATATATATATATATATATATATAACACTTATAAATAATTATTCTTTTACTCTTCATACGTAAAGTGTGCAATCCCAAACTTGATTAACCGGGTTTTTTACTACCCTAAATTTTTAATGGTGCGGTATAATACCCTGAACTTGTAAACTCGGTTATAACTGGGCCTTGACTCAGTCACATGTTGTGTCACGTGGCTTATTAGCATTAGTTTTTTAACGAAAGAAAACGGGAGTTAGGTTTACCACTTACTTATTCCCACAGTATAAGCTTCTGTGATTGTGTTGGCCATTAACTTGTTGGTTTAGTTGGTAGGTAGCTATTAGCTTCTGTGATTGTTTGGGCCATTAACTTGTTGGCTTTGTTAGTAGTTGTTTCTTTCTATCTTGTTGTAATGACTTTTGCCTCCATTCATGTGTTATTTATATGCCTTTCATAATGATAAATAGTAATCTCATGTAACTGTCATTCAAACCATCAAACGTTATCAAGTTTCATGGTGAAATGGGTTAAATCATGTTTACATTGCATAAACTAAAGCAAAAACAATGTAATTTTATTAAATAGTATTCATTATACATTTCAATTGAATCACGTATTTTTTTTCTTCATCATCTAATAAACATATACGGAGTACATCAAACTAAACACAAACACATGCACTGATCATGAAGTATATATACAACCACCTCTATCCAACAAACAAATACACAAAAAACCTCAAGTCTTCTATACTAGAAATCATCATCCCCACATTTTTTTTAAGCTAGATCATCATCCTCTGTTCCACCAATATTTTATCATTTTATTATTCCACTAAGGTATCCATTGTTACCAATACCCATTAATGTATTGAGTCTCTCTAACATGCAAAATTTTGAACAAATTCATAAAGCAATGGCAACATAACACACTAAGCACCGATCAACAACAAATAAATTCAGTAAATTTAACACCAAATATTCCTAAGTTGAAGTGTAATCTCGATCGCTCATCACAGTTGATTCTCACAAATATATATATATATATATATATATATATATATATATATATATATATATTAATTTAACATACTTTTTTCCAACTTATTTAGCGTTATGATGTAATCTTGGATCTTGTTGACCTAATTTGTGGGCTATTGACATCAAGTATAGAAGAAGAAATTAGCATTTCAAATTAAGTGAGAGGAGGGAAAACAAGTGTATGTGATAATGTTGTTGACCTTCATCGTTAAAAAGCTAACAGATATATGTCACGTGTGATCACATGACCGAGTCAACCCTTCAATTTACCATGTTTACAAGTGGAGGGTACTACACCGCACTATTAAAAATTTAGGGTAGTAAAAAACCCAGTTAATCAAGTTTGAGGTACCAAAATACACTTAGACCATAAAAAATAAATCAATTGACACGGATGGTTTTGTGGATTTGTTTTTGTGTGTCTAGAATTTCCATTTTTAAATTGGAATATGTTTTGTTGTCGAAATGCTCCTTTTTCATTTGACTAACAGTGAAACCGATCGAAATGAGAAGTGATTTGCACTTTTACTAGTTTAAATAACAATTAAGGTATCTCTTTATGATAAACATATTCGTGTTGCAAGTTCGTTATTACGGGTAGTTCATTCTTTTTTTATTTGCACACAATGTTGTACAAGTATTTAAAGCATGATCTAGATTTGGTGCAACTGTTTAGTGCAATAATTGGAGTGTCCCAAATCAAAATTAAAAGTGTGCAAATTAATTCATGATCGAAATACAACTCATCCTAAAATTATTATCCGTTTTACAGTTTTCAGTATGTTTGCTTAAAATATACTTTTTACTTATAATTTCGACCAACCAAAAAATTTCCGCTCACACTAAGCAATAGTTGGCTAATATTTGGGGGTTTGCTAAAAAAATATTTGAAAGTTGAAACTTATTTTGAACATACTTGTTGAAGCAATTTTTCGTAACCACTTCTTCAGTTCTTCGACTTCGGAGATTAGTACTAACTCCTTCGTCCTTAGAGCTGAAATAAGACAGAACACCGTTATCTCGCCCTGGGGTTTTAATCTGTGACCAAGCTCCGACGTGAGAATGAGTATATGCTTTGTATAAAATGTAATGCGATAATATAGGGATGGTGAGAGACAAATAGTTTGTATCGGAGTATGAGACTGTGTGTTGTTCAACTAAGTGAACAACTCTATTTATATTACCTGGCCTTGGCTCTATGACACGAGTATTGTGGAGGTTGGATTATCATCTAGGCACAACTATTAATGATTTAAATCACTGATTGATGCCAAACCACCTAACTTAAATTAACCAAAGAATGGTCAACTAAGTCAAATAGCCTAGATCAATGCTCCGGGTAATATAATGTATCACCGGGTCGTTAAATCCCGTTGAGGTGTGAAATGTAACTTTTAGCGTATTCGTAATCGGGTGTTATTCACAGAAAATGGTTTGTTGTGAAAATTATTTGGAAATTATTAACAAATATAGCTTAGGAAAGCTATGTGATTGATTACGGGAATTTGGAGTACGAAGATTTGAGCTAAAACCTAAAAACTTACGTTTTAATTAAAAAACGTATACAGACGAACAAAACAAAAAAGTACAACTAATGAACTGGGAGGGTTAAAAGTGTAAAATTGGTATTTTCACAATCCTATTAATTAAAGAAAATTTTAAGAAAATTCAAAACTATTTTTACACTATTTAATTATTTATTATTAATTAATTACTAATTATCTATTTATTACTAATTAAATTAATTAGAATCACTAAAAATACTAAAAAAGGCTTAGAAAATTAAGAAAAATTTTACAAATCTAATTAACCATTACAGGAATCCTAAAAAATTATAAAAAGTTAATTCTAAGTATTTTTAAACTAATTAATTAATTATTAATCTAATTACTTATTAATTTCTAATTAAACTAATTATATTACAAAAAATAGAAAATGAACAGTAAAAATTCTAGAAAAATTTATAAAAATGTTTTAACTAAAATAAAAGCTAGAAAAATTATAAAAACTAGGTTATACTATATAAAAACTAATTATGCTATTTAATTGATTAATATTAATTAAAACTAAATTAAACTAAAATAAATTAGAAAAACCACTAGAAGACAAAATAAAAATCTGGAAAAATTTATAAAATTATTTTAACCTAAAATAGAATTTCTAAAAATATAAAATTGATATATTACTTAGAAATAAATTAAAAAGAAAAATAAATTGATAAATCCTATTAAATAGAAGCTATCACTATTTTTAAAGTTGGTTTTTTGGATTTTTTTTCTTTTTCTAAACTAATTATAAACTAAAAACAACTACTTTTACTGAAAACACTTTTATTTAAACCCAATAAATAAGCACTTGAAGTGCTTATTATGCCCACAGTTGACTTTTGTTAACTGTGGAGTATTTTTAGCTCAAATGGGGAGATGTGGGGTCCACTCTAGTGAAAACAGATATAAACAAGTACTATGAACAACTTTAAACAAGAATCACACAAATAAGCCAAAGAAATAAGCCACAATACCAAAATAAGCACTTGGCTTATTTGGTTCTGAGACAGTTGAGGGACAGACTTTTGGGGCTTAACTAAGTGGGGTCCACTGGGTCTCAAGTCAAGAAAGTGGTCAACCTTTAATCCTGGGTAGGAGGGGGGTTGTTTGGAACCAAGAATGAGGTGTGGGACCCACTGGGTCAGTCACAAAACACCACCAAAGGTGGGGTGATGGAGATGGTCTGCTGATACAAGGCAAGTTCTTGCCCTGCAGTCCAATTCAAAGGGCAATTTGGTCTTTAAGAAAAATTCACAAAAATTCAACAAAGATGGAAATAGAAAGTACTACTGGTATATATTACACACAACAATTTTCAAGTTCGCAATCCCAACACAAAATCATGAAAAATCACCCCATTTTGATGAAAATCTGAGTATGCAGTTTTGACTTTTTTGAGAAATGGTGAGATTTGACTTTTGGGAACTTAGACAGCTGATTTTTATGATCAAACTTAATTAGTTAGGGTATATCAAGACTAATTTAAGTGGATGAACAACTTATTTAAAGATGTGATGAATTATGACTTTGAAAACTCACCACAATTGACTGTGGTGAGTGATTGCTTGAGTTTTGACTTGTGGGTGAGTTTATGACCAAAAGAAAAGTTTCCCTGAGCTTGTTTACACCCACACAACTAAGTTAAGCACAGAAATGCACAATTGAACTAGTAAAACAACTCAAACACCCTAGAACCAAACACCCCTATAACAGACATATATGATAAAAACTAGATTCAAACAAGTAATCCATACAATCTATTGTACCCAATTACTATATTAATCAATAATTCTAGTAAATAAAGCAGCACATACAACCAAACTACATAAGAAAGTAAAAATGAAGAGAAGGGCTCACATAAGCCTTCCAAGCAACTGATAAGGACCAAGGACCCAAGTTAACCAAGCCTAATGCCCTCCCATGAGGTACCTAACCCACAGCCATCCACAATATACTGTGCTCCTTGCTCATTCACCCATTGCCTTCCATTTTTTATTTTATTTTTATTTTTTTTGATTTATTTGATAATTTTCTAAAACTTGGCTTTTAATTGTTATAGAAGCTCACTGAGCTTCTACAAGCTTTCTGTATGAGCTTATAAGAGTTTACAAACAACCAATGATCATTAACACACTTTGAAATATAACTTGAAAATTTTATGAAACTTGGAATTTGAGAATTAAGAGATAAACTTAGAACTGCATTTGTATTAATTAAAAACAGATTACATTACATAAAATAAACATAAAAAAGACTAAATTAAAATTCTACATGCCTCATATGGCCTCTAGCCCTTACTACTTATACTACGACATAAAAACAAGACCTCCTAGCTTCCATGTGCATCCCAGCTCTCTTTTTAGAGTTCCATGTGTCTTCTTGTTGACCAAGGACCAAATCCCCACCGTTCAATTAGGTTTTGATTGATCCTAGCCTTTGATTTGTATTTTGGCGCCAAATTTTATACGGGTGAGGTTTAGTGGTTCTGGTGGGGGTTGGTGGGGAGAGTTATTGTGGTGGGTTAGTTAGGTGAAGGAATTTATTGTGGGTGGCTTTTGGTTGGAAAAAGGTGAGGAGGGGGGAGGTGATATTCCCTGGTTTTGTGGGATTTGGTTGGGTAGAAGAAGAAGCGGGGTGTGGGGTTTGACCTGGGTCAACGCACAAAGATTATTAAAGGGTGGATGGGCCGGGTTGCTTGGTGGGCTGGGGGATGACTCATGGATCAGGCCTGGTTGTTGGGGTGTTTGTTTGGGTTTGGTTTTGGTTTGTTATTAACAAAAAGGGTCCGGATGGTTTGTAATTTCAACAAGGACCATTTTTGTAATTTTGCCAAACCCAAGGACTAAAATTGCAACTTTTCCCATTGTATACCAAGGACCAATGTTGCTAAGATTCCAAAGATCACAAACCAATTTTCCATTTTTCAACATTTCAAAACTTCCCAGGGACTTATTTTGCCATATTTGGATTTTCAGGGACTAAACTTGTAATTTTAGAAAACTTGCAACCCAAGTGTAATATTTTGTGATTATTTGACTTTTAAAACCTTGGGTTGACTTTTCCTTAAAAATAAATGCATAGGGACTAAAATTGACAAGTTTTGAAACTTGGGGGACTGAAACTGCCAATACTGCAAACTTTGTACGTTTTTTCTTTGTTTTTGCACATTTTGCTTTTAAAACACATAAAACACAATCCCTAGGATAATTTAAGTATTTTGATATCTTTTTGATTGTTTTTGTGCGTTTTGGCAGTTTAAATATATCAAAAACGATGAGTGTTTGAGCACTCATCAATCCCCCACACTGAACTATTGCTAGTCCCTAGCAATCTTTTTAGAAAACTTGATGGATTTTAAACTCTTTACCAAAAGCCATCACTTCTGGAGTAGCCAGGTGTAAGAACTGTGGCACACCTGATAACCGTGTGATTTTGAGCAAACCACCAGCTTCCAACGGATTTGTTAAGTCTTTACCAAGAGCCGTTTGCTCCTGGACTAGCCAGCATCTTGATGGACCTAGTCAACATCTTGGTGAGCTGATTACCAATTATGGGTTTTCCACGGCCTTTACCACAAGCCATAATCTTGCGGGCTAGCCAACTCATTTGTTTTCGGGGAGTTGAGGAACCATACAATTTTGGGCAAATTGCCTGCCGTCAACGGATTTGATTTATCTTTACCAAGAGCCGTTTGCTCCTGGATTAGCCAATCCCTTTGTCGGTTAGACCTGGCGGACTGATTACCACAAAAATTTTGAAATAAAGTGAAAAAAATTTTGAAAATTTTGGCCAAAAACGGGGGTACTTGAAAGATATTTTGATAAAATTCGATAGAATTTCCCCCCCCCCCCCCCCCCAATACTTAGAAATGAATATTGTCCTCAATATTCAAAGCCCCGGCTATTATGCCGAAGCTATGAACGTAAAAAGCCAAGATTCGAATATAACTGCGGAAATACCAATTTTCACTTTATTTCTATATATACAACTTTTTTTTTTTTTTTTTATATATATATATATATATATACATATATACATTTTTTCAAACAGCGGGGGGTTGGCTATTCCCCCACACTCGGTGGTAGAAAATAGAAAGAATCAGAGATACGGGTGAAAACCCGTATTGTTGCTAATTTTTGGTCATCGAGTCGCTAGCTTGACTCTATCCCCGAATTCAATTGTCCTTGGGGAAAGTTTGGAGATCCGGGACGACCATGGATGGTACGTCCTCTCCAAAGTAGTGCTTTAACCGATGTCCATTCACTTTGAAGTTAGGACCGTCATTTTGAGATAATTTGACGGTACCATACGGATAAACTTTTGTGATAGTGAATGGACCAGTCCATCGGGTTTTGAGCTTTCCCGAGAAGATCTTGAGTCTAGAATTGAAAAGAAGGACTCGATCACCAACGTTAAAAACGCAATTTTTGATTTTTGAGTCATGAATCTTCTTTATCTTTTGTTTATAGATCAAAAAGTTCTCGTAAGCTTGATCACGAAGTTCGTTTAATTCATTTAGTTGAACTTTTCTGTGATCACCCGCCGTTCTGAGGTCGAAATTGGCATGCTTGAGGGCCCAATAGGCTTTATGCTCAAGCTCAATCGGAAGATGGCACGCTTTCCCGTACACAAATTTATAAGGCGTACACCCAATGGGTGTTTTGTAAGCCGTACGGAAAGCCCAAAGTGCATCATCTAATTTGTCCGACCACAATTCACGATTCTCACCTACAGTTCTTTCCAAGATTCTTTTAATGCCCCGATTGGACACTTCGACTTGTCCACTCGTTTGAGGGTGGTACGCAGTAGAAAGACGGTGAGTCACACCGTACTTTTGCATGACTTTGTCAAATTTGTCATTGCAGAAGTGCGTACCACGATCACTAATAATAGCACGTAGAGTTCCGAATCGGGCAAAAAGAGCTTTTAAAAATTCACAACTACTCGGGCATCATTTGTGGGTAAAGCTTTTGCTTCAACCCATTTTGACAAGTAGTCAACTGCCACGAGTATGTATTTGTTGCCGTGAGAGGATGGAAATGGCCCCATAAAGTCGATGCCCCAGATAGCAAAATTTTCACAAACTTGAATTGCATTCTGAGGCATTTCATTCTTTTGTGAAATATTCCCGTGATAGCAAAATTTGACAAGCGTCACAGGACTTGACTAAATCTTGGGCATCCTTGTAGATCGAGGGCCAATAAAAGCCGGAATCAAACACCTTTTTGGCGGTGTAGTTGGGGTTGTGGTGGCCCCCCGTGGGACCAGCATGGCAAGCCTTTAAGATTTCAGCGGCTTCCTGACCATACACACACTGCTGGATGACTTGATCCGCGCATATCTTGAACAAGTAGGGGTCGTCCCAAAAGTAATGTTTTACGTCTTTGAAAAATTTAATTTTTTGTTGGGACGACATCCCTTTCACAATGAAGTTACCCGCAAGATAGTTTGCAAAGTCGGCAAACCATGGGGTAATCGAGTCTCCATGAAATGAAACCACATTGAGGGTTTCGAGAGGAAATGTTTCATTTATTTCCTTTTTCTCGAAAGCATTTTGGTGAGGGTTTTCAAGACGGGAGAGATGATCAGCAGCTAGGTTCTCAGCTCCTTTTTTATCACGAATAATGATATCAAATTCCTGAAGGAGGAGAACCCATCGAAGAAGTCTCGGCTTTGCATCTTGTTTTGCGAAAAGGTACTTCAAAGCCGAGTGATCCGTATACACTATGCTTTTTGTCAGAATCAAGTATGGCCGGAATTTTTCGAAAGCATACACCACAACTAATAATTCTTTTTCAGTGGTGGTGTAATGACTTTGTGCCTCGGTCATAGTCTTGCTGGCATAGTGTATAGGCTGAAAATGTTTTGTTTTGCATTGCCCCAAGACTGCCCCTATAGCATAATCACTAGCATCACACATGAGCTCGAAGGGCAAGTCCCAATCGGGAGCAACAAGAATCGGTGCCTCGATAAGCCTTTTCTTTAATGTTTCAAAGGCTTCGATGCACTCAGGGGAGAAGATAAAAGGAGCATCCTTCTCGAGGAGATGGGTCATAGGCCGGGCGATTTTAGAAAAATCTTGAATAAACCTACGATAGAAACCGGCGTGACCCAAAAAGCTCCTAACACCTTTCACAGTCGTGGGATGAGGCAATTTTGCAATGACGTCCACTTTGGCACGGTCAACCTCAATCCCGTTTTTTGAAATTTTATGGCCGAGGACAATGCCCTCTTTGACCATAAAGTGACTTTTCTCCCAATTTAGACATAACTTTGTGTCTTCACAACGTTTTAGCATACTGTCTAAATGGGAGAGACATGTTTTAAACGAATCCCCAATGACCGAGAAATCGTCCATAAAGACCTCCATACTTTTCCCGATCATGTCGGAAAAGATGGCC
This sequence comes from Artemisia argyi, assembly GCA_030686995.1. Lineage (NCBI taxonomy): Eukaryota > Viridiplantae > Streptophyta > Magnoliopsida > Asterales > Asteraceae > Artemisia > Artemisia argyi. Next base: position 142,726,872 of record CM060707.1, on the reverse strand, counting down.
ATCATACATCTTTGAAACGTGCCTGGAGCATTACATAAGCCAAATGGCATACGTTTATATGCGAAAGTTCCATAGGGGCACGTAAAAGTGGTCTTTTCTTGGTCTTGCGGGTCAATGGGAATCTGAAAGTAACCCGAGAAACCATCGAGGAAGCAATAGTACTCATTCCCCGCTAATCTCTCGAGCATCTGATCCATAAAGGGCAGAGGAAAATGATCCTTACGGGTGGCGTCATTCAATTTACGATAATCAATGCAGACGCGCCAACCCGTAACCAAACGAGTTGGAACACAATGGATTGGGCTGACCCAAGGACTGTCCGATATAGGGTAAATCAATCCGGCATCAAGAAGTTTTAAAACCTCTTGTTTGATAACCTCGTAAATTTTTGGATTCACCCTTCTTTGATGTTGGACCGCAGGTTTGAAGTCATCCTCCATTAATATCTTATGAGTACAAAACTCAGGGTCGATGCCCTTGATGTCGGAGAGACGCCAAGCAATTGCTTGTTTATGAGACTTCAAAACCTTAATGAGAGCAGCCTTTTCCTCAACACTTAAGTTTTTAGCAATAATGACGGGTAATTTATCATCACCCTCCAGAAATGCATACTCAAGATGAGGCGGCAAGTCCTTAAGTTCAACCTTAGGCAAGTCATCAGTTATTTCAACATTTTTGACTTCCTCTTTATGAAGTACTTTTGGAGGAAGAGGGGGAGATGGATCTTCGTTTAACAATTTTTCTAGCAAAAGAATATCCCCCTCAAGATCAAGATAGTCCTCATCAAATTCTCCTGAAATTGAACTGTCTTGGGCGAGGAAAGCTTCGACATCTTCCCAAAGGAAGTCACTTCCCTCAAAAGGAGTGAGAGAAGGGGAAGAGTCGGATATGATAGGCTCCGAAGATGGAGTGGGACTGCCACTCGGAAGGTAACCCAGAAGTTCTTGAGAATACTCCTCAGACGCAACATCAATGACATCAATTCGGTTAACCGATTCGGCGTCATAATTAGAGGAGTACCTCGAGGTTTGATCGAGGTTAAATGTTACTGCTTCATTACCAACACGAAGAGTTATTTCCTCTTCGTGCACATCGATTAACGCATGACCCGTTCATAAGAATCCTCTTCCCAGAATGAGAGGAACTCGTGGGTCAGCGTCGAAGTCAACAATCACAAAATCCGCTGGAAAGTGGAACTTTCCCACCTTTACAAATACATCCTCGGCAATGCCGAGGGGACGAGATGTTGAGCGGTCTGCCGGCTCAAGAGTCATACAGGTGGTGGTGAGTTCTGGAAGAGAGAGTTTTTTCCATATCGAATAAGGCATCAAGTTGATGCTTGCCCCTAGATCGGCCAGGGCGAAGCACTCAACCATTCCGGGAAAAATACATGGAATGAGAAATTTTCCCGGATCTCCTAGCTTTTCGGGAAGCTGTTTCAAAAGAACCGCAGAGCAGTTCTCATTGAGTGGAGTTCGTGCTACTTCGAATAGTTTCTCTTTATTGTTCAACAGATTTTTGATTGTTGATGCAAATTTAGGCATCAACAGGAGAGCATCCGCGAAGCTGATATCAAAATGAATATCTCGGAAAATTTGAAAAAACTTTTCCATTTGATGATTTGCTTTTTTGCGGAGCTTCTGGTCTTGTAACCTAGATGGATATGGTAGTGAAGTTTTGGATTTAGGGTTCTCTTCAGGAGTTTTGGGTGGTTCAAAGACAACTCCTGGCTTTGGGACAGTTTCTGGTATATCCTGAGGGTGGACGTGTGCGGTACTTCGTGGGCTAGTAAATTGCACCTTGTCCGTGGTTGCCTCAGGCTCAATTTCCACTTCCTCGGAATAAAGAGGAGGAGGAATGGGAGGAAGAGAAGAAGAGGTAGTCGGGGCCGTGGGTCCATCATATGCAACACCGCTTCGGGTAGTGATCGCCTTAACATCGCCCCTCGGGTTAGCGATCGTATTGCTCGGAAGTTTTCCTGAGCCCGAGGGTTGATCATTTAAAGACTTTTTAATGTCAGCGATCTGAGTCATTATCACTTTGTTCATCTCCTCCTGAGATTTCATGAATTGTTTCAACAACTCATCATTTGATGGGCCAGTTGGAACAATTGCTCGAGTAGGGTTAGGAGGAGCTGGATTTGGGAAGTGCTGAGTAGCTGGAGTAATGGCTTGATTTTGGTTGGGAAAATTCTGGCCCCGGTTATTTTGATGGGAACCGTGGTTTTGGTAATTTCCCTGATTTTGGTTGCCATATCCATGAGAGTTGTTCCCCTGAAAGTTGTTTTGACCTTGGTTTCGATTATAGTTTCCTTGATGTTGGAAACCTTGGTTTTGATTTTGATTGACATTTCCCGAATTTTGGTAACCTTGGTTTGTTCGATTCTGATTTTGGTTCTGGTTACGGTTGTTTTGGACATTATTGTTTTGATTGAAACCGGGTGGTCCAAGGAAATTGTTAGAACGATAGCTTAGAAGATTGTTGTCCCCTTGTGGTTGGTAGCCATTACCTCCCGAGTTATAGGAACCATGAATAGCATGTACGTTCTCTTGAGTGTAACCACTAGTGGTTGGACACTCGAAGTAGGGATGTGGACCTCCACAAGTTTCGCAACTTTGATTGACAGCTTTGGCTTGTTGATTTTGCATAGTTTGGTTCATTCTTAACAAAGCCAAAGAGATATCATCCATCCTTTTAGTGAGAATTGCTATATCAGAGGATGAGGATGCTGAAGTGGCAGACTTACATGACTCTTCCCTCTCGGCTGAGGAATCCCAGAAATTATGGTGGGCAGTCATGTTCTCAATGAGATCAAAGCACTCTTTGGGACGCCTTTTCATAAAGGTCCCACCAGCAGCAGCATTAAGAATATCACGGTGTCTCAAGGTTAACCCATTGTAGAAAGTATCTATCTGGGTGACAAGCAACATATTATGGTTTGGACACCGATCAATTGAAAGCTTATAGCGTTCCCAAGCTTCGAATAAAGATTCATCGGGAAGCTGACGGAAGTTACTGATATCATTTCGCAACTTAGTAACCATGGATGGTGGAAAGTATTTGGCTAGGAATTTAGCCACCATCTCCTCAAAAGAATGAATCGAGTTCCTAGGAAGTCGATCAAACCACGCAGTAGCGTGATGAGTCAGAGAATAGGGGAAGAGAGTGAGACGAAGGGCATCATCGGAGACACCAGTCTGCTTCATGCATTGGGTGATGGTAAGAAATTTGTCAAGATGCTTGTTTGCATCGTCACCCGGTAAACCGTGGAATTGGCATGAATTCTGGACTTGTTGTATCATATGATGTTTAAGTCCAAAATCAGTGGCCGCAATATTAAGAGGGGCAATGGGTCCTCCCCTCCCTAGCATTGTGGGCTGACACAACTCCTCCATCGTTCGGAGATCGGGAGCTGTATTATCTATGATGGGTGGATCGTCGTTTCCGTCCATTTTCGGAACTGGATCCTCAACAATAGGACGTAACTCAGTTACGTTTTTCAGTTGATGATTTCGTTTCGATTGTGAACGAGTGCGCATGCACTAGGGATAAAAACCTTTTGGACAATATTTTTTTATCGTCCCGTAATCTAGAATCGTTTCTCTTTAAGAATCACCTTAAAAGAAAACCGAATCAGAAAACGTTACGATATGGTTTTGTTGTTTCTTACTTTTTTTGGTGTTTCAACACTTTAGGAAAAGTGTCAATGACTTTTTTATATGTTTTGATTTTGAAAATATTCACAAGTGATGGTATTTGTACAGTGAGTGAGGTGAGATAACACTAATCTCGAAAGACGCTACAGAAACGCGCACACCTCCCCGGCAGCGGCGCCATAAATTGATTGATGCCAAACCACCTAACTTAAATTAACCAAAGAATGGTCAACTAAGTCAAATAGCCTAGATCAATGCTCTGGGTAATATAATGTATCACCGGGTCGTTAAATCCCGTTGAGGTGTGAAATGTAACTTTTAGCGTATTCGTAATCGGGTGTTATTCAGAGAAAAGGGTTTGTTGTGAAAATTATTTGGAAATTATTAACAAATATAGCTTAGGAAAGCTATGTGATTGATTACGGGAATTTGGAGTACGTAGATTTGAGCTAAAACCTAAAAACTTACGTTTTAATTAAAAAACGTATACAGACGAACAAAACAAAAAAGTACAACTAATGAACTGGGAGGGTTAAAAGTGTAAAATTGGTATTTTCAATTTCCTATTAATTAAAGAAAATTTTAAGAAAATTAAAAACTATTTTTACACTATTTAATTATTTATTATTAATTAATTACTAATTATCTATTTATTACTAATTAAATTAATTAGAATCACTAAAAATACTAAAAAGGCTTAGAAAATTAAGAAAAATTTTACAAATCTAATTAACCATTACAGGAATCCTAAAAAATTATAAAAAGTTAATTCTAAGTATTTTTAAACTAATTAATTAATTATTAATCTAATTACTTATTAATTTCTTACTAAACTAATTATATTATAAAAAATAGAAAATGAATAGTAAAAATTCTAGAAAAATTTATAAAAATGTTTTAACTAAAATAAAAGCTAGAAAAATTATAAAAACTAGGTTATACTATATAAAAACTAATTATGCTATTTAATTGATTAATATTAATTAAAACTAAAATAAATTAGAAAAACCACTAGAAAACAAAATAAAAATCTGGAAAAATTTATAAAATTATTTTAACCTAAAATAGAATTTCTAAAAATATAAAATTGATATATTACTTAGAAATAAATTAAAAAGAAAAATAAATTGATAAATCCTATTAAATAGAAGCTATCACTATTTTTAAAGTTGGTTTTTTGGATTTTTTTTCTTTTTCTAAACTAATTATAAACTAAAAACAACTACTTTTACTGAAAACACTTTTATTTAAACCCAATAAATAAGCACTTGAAGTGCTTATTATGCCCACAGTTGACTTTTGTTGACTGTGGAGTATTTTTAGCTCAAATGGGGAGATGTGGGGTCCACTCTAGTGAAAACAGATATAAACAAGTACTATGAACAACTTTAAACAAGAATAACACAAATAAGCCAAAGAAATAAGCCACAATACCAAAATAAGCACTTGGCTTATTTGGTTCTGAGACAGTTGAGGGACAGACTTTTGGGGCTTAACTAAGTGGGGTCCACTGGGTCTCAAGTCAAGAAAGTGGTCAACCTTTAATCCTGGGTAGGAGGGGGGTTGTTTGGAACCAAGAATGAGGTGTGGGACCCACTGGGTCAGTCACAAAACACCACCAAAGGTGGGGTGATGGAGATGGTCTGCTGATACAGGGCAAGTTCTTGCCCTGCAGTCCAATTCAAAGGGCAATTTGGTCTTTAAGAAAAATTCACAAAAATTCAACAAAGATGGAAATCAAAAGTACTACTGGTATATATTACACACAACAATTTTCAAGTTCTCAATCCCAACACAAAAATCATGAAAAATCACCCCATTTTGATGAAAATCTGAGTATGCAGTTTTGACTTTTTTGAGAAATGGTGAGATTTGACTTTTGGGAACTTAGACAGCTGATTTTTATGATCAAACTTAATTAGTTAGGGTATATCAAGACTAATTTAAGTGGATGAACAACTTATTTAAAGATGTGATGAATTATGACTTTGAAAACTCACCACAGTTGACTGTGGTGAGTGATTGCTTGAGTTTTGACTTGTGGGTGAGTTTATGACCAAAAGAAAAGTTTCCCTGAGCTTGTTTACACCCACACAACTAAGTTAAGCACAGAAATGCACAATTGAACTAGTAAAACAACTCAAACACCCTAGAACCAAACACCCCTATAACAGACATATATGATAAAAACTAGATTCAAACAAGTAATCCACACAATCTATTGTACCAATTACTATATTAATCAATAATTCTAGTAAATAAAGTAGCACACACAACCAAACTACATAAGAAAGTAAAAATGAAGAGAAGGGCTCACATAAGCCTTCCAAGCAATTGATAAGGACCAAGGACCCAAGTTAACCAAGCCTAATGCCCTCCCATGAGGTACCTAACCCACAGCCATCCACAATATACTGTGCTCCTTGCTCATTCACCCATTGCCTTCCATTTTTTATTTTATTTTTATTTTTCTTGATTTATTTGATAATTTTCTAAAACTTGGCTTTTAATTGTTATAGAAGCTCACTGAGCTTCTACAAGCTTTCTGTATGAGCTTATAAGAGTTTACAAACAACCAATGATCATTAACACACTTTGAATTATAACTTGAAAATTTTATGAAACTTGGAATTTGAGAATTAAGAGATAAACTTAGAACTGCATTTGTATTAATTAAAAACAGATTACATTACATAAAAAAGACTAAATTAAAATTCTACATGCCTCATATGGCCTCTAGCCCTTACTACTTATACTACGACATAAAAACAAGACCTCCTAGCTTCCATGTGCATCCCAGCTCTCTTTTTAGAGTTCCATGTGTCTTCTTGTTGACCAAGGACCAAATCCCCACCGTTCAATTAGGTTTTGATTGATCCTAGCCTTTGATTTGTATTTTGGCGCCAAATTTTATACGGGTGAGGTTTAGTGGTTCTGGTGGGGGTTGGTGGGGAGAGTTATTGTGGTGGGTTAGTTAGGTGAAGGAATTTATTGTGGGTGGCTTTTGGTTGGAAAAAGGTGAGGAGGGGGGAGGTGATATTCCCTGGTTTTGTGGGATTTGGTTGGGAAGAAGAAGAAGCGGGGTGTGGGGTTTGACTTGGGTCAACGCACAAAGATTATTAAAGGGTGGATGGGCCGAGTTGCTTGGTGGGCTGGGGGATGACTCATGGATCAGGCCTGGTTGTTGGGGTGTTTGTTTGGGTTTGGTTTTGGTTTGTTATTAACAAAAAGGGTCCGGATGGTTTGTAATTTCAACAAGGACCATTTTTGTAATTTTGCCAAACCCAAGGACTGAAATTGCAACTTTTCCCATTGTATACCAAGGACCAATGTTGCTAAGATTCCAAAGATCACAAACCAATTTTCCATTTTTCAACATTTCAAAACTTCCCAGGGACTTATTTTGCCATATTTGGATTTTCAGGGACTAAACTTGTAATTTTAGAAAACTTGCAACCCAAGTGTAATATTTTGTGATTATTTGACTTTTAAAACCTTGGGTTGACTTTTCCTTAAAAATAAATGCATAGGGACTAAAATTGACAAGTTTTGAAACTTGGGGGACTAAAACTGCCAATACTGCAAACTTTGTACGTTTTTTCTTTGTTTTTGCACATTTTGCTTTTAAAACACATAAAACACAATCCCTGGGATAATTTAAGTATTTTGATATCTTTTTGATTGTTTTTGTGCGTTTTGGCAGTTTAAATATATCAAAAACGATGAGTGTTTGAGCACTCATCAATCGCTAATAACGATCAGGCGCTACCTTCGGATGTTGTCTTGTCGTGATGTCGTAGGTGGCCGTTGTGGACCACTTTCTGCCCCATTAGTACGCCATCGTACAACAGCTGTCAACTAGTGCGTCCTGGATTCCGAAGTAGTCCTAGCTCCTATGTCATTGCCTCCGGACCCAAGGTGACCTTCGTTACCCCAGCTACTCCGGAGGACCATTCTAACATGTGTTATTACTTCTTTATGTTTTTCTTATTTTATTGGTTTAGGTGTGATTATCTTCTCTTAATTATACAGAGGAGACTATACCTCATCATGTCCCCCCAGTTTAGTATTAACGTATTGCTCAAAATTTGGTACTAGACTCTAAGAATTGTGTCTCGTCCCTTTACCACCTTGCTTGGTGGCCAAAGTTCCCAAGTGTTGATATGAGAGTTTTATTTTTCTCGATCGAGATTCTCGCCCGGAGGTTAAGATATACCCCCCCCCCAATTGACAATGTTTTTTAATTTTATTTTCTCGCGCAAGGGGTTAGCTGGAGGAGATAATATCATTCTATCGACCTTGATGATATGGCCAAATCTCCTCCAACCATGCTGCATATTCTGGTGGGCTGCGGATTGACACGTCATGGGCCTGACAAGCCCATGTGACCAGCTCACTTTGCCGCTTGACCTCTCCGAGAGCCGATAAATACCCCCTAATCTTTCATTTACAAATTTTATCTATCCGTTTAACACTTCTATTCTTTGCTTTTCGATCGGAGCTTGCCAGAGTTTCTTGCTCATCCTGCCTGGCCATTCTTGCCAGCCACTCCTGCTATATACTTCGGTTGGGGTATTTTTACTGTCTTTTAAAATTCTTTCATGGCTAAGAGTGATATGCATTTGTTTTCTTCCTAACTAAAGCTGTCTAAACTAGGTTCCCTCGTTCATACCTATAATATACCAATAGAGTTACACCCGCGGCTACCTTCTTCGGGGGTTAGGATGTCAGAGTTGCCTGGCGATGCTATAGGGTTATACAACCGGATTTTTGACTTTTTCGGAGTTAGAGTGCTTTCATCTTACTTCCTATTGGTTGTCCTTAGACACTATAGATTTCACCTATCCCAACATGTTCCTCTACGTTTAAATAAGGTGATTACCTTTGACGTTATATGTCACGCCTTAGAAATTGAGCCCACCATGACCTTGTTCTGGGTTTTCCAAACACTTTCCATATAGGGTCATTGGTTCTCTTTTTCTAAACGCAGGATGCCTTCCTCGATATGTATGGATGACAAAAGGTCCGAATGAAATTTTGGAAGAATAGGTTGACAGATGTTGACACACTATTGCTTCATAGACATAAGGGCTATTCCTGATTACATGACATGGAGACACCCTGATTCACGTATTACGGACGAGGTCCCCACTATAGGATTTAACCAGACAGACGTTGACAGACTTTTGCTTCATTGTATTAAACTTCGAGATCTTCTAGAGAGTGTTTTAATTTTATTTGGCCTGAGCAATGTTTGGAGGAATACCACGACTGATCCGGTGTTAAGACGTCAAAACAATGCTAGTATGGGGGAGGGTTATATTTTTAATATATACGCATCTTTTTTCGTTCTTGAATTTCTGGTCGTACTATTGTTTCTTTTTCAGTCATGGGTGTGTTTGATTTTATGACAATGCCAAGCTAGAACGGAACCGTGCTTCGTGAGGATCCTCATAACTAAGATACGACTATTCTTGATCGGACCTCTAGTCATTCATTGGAGCGATCATTATGCAAGTAGGATACGTCTTTGTTCCTATCCTTCTGTAACGGAGTTAATTGAACATAACTAACTCACTAATGGAATTATTTCCATCATTGAGAACACACTAGTGGAGGTTATCTTTTTTTTACGTTCGGAGGTAGCGGGCCATCCGTCGTTGTTTTGTTCCTCCCTAGCTATAGATTTGCTATACAATGTTAAACAAAAGTATTCGGAAAATCTAGCTTCATTAAAATCATGCTGGTTACGATCAATACATAGATAATAACTATGTCACCCTCAGAAAGAGCTTAACGTAATGATATATTTTCTTGTGTTTCCACTGAGCGTTCATTTAGAACCTCCATTAACACTTCGTTTCTCAAATGATCGAATTAAACTGCAGCTAGCTTGCTAAGGGCATCCGCCTTCTTGTCCTGTGCTCGAGGAGTTGTGCTCGAGGTTTGTTAAAACTGAGTGGCTGAAATTTGTCTCTTGATATGTGAGTAAATGTTTAGTATGTAAATGAACTTAAATCTTATAAATAAGTATAGATGTTTCATAAGTGTAGAATATATAGATTTTTAGATTAAAATATATCTGACGTCCTTAATCATCGATTAAATATTTTAGTCTTTTAAAGTAATACGCATTTTGCATTTTCATATTATTATAACTTTCATAACTTTTATTTCTTCATTAATTTGTTATACAATCAACTTTGAACATCAATTACAAGGGTGTGTTTGTTTCATTTAGATGTTTTAGGTCTGAATCTGACTACCACATTTTACTAGTAAGAGGTGGCTAAAACGTTTAAATCTAAACGAAATAATGTTGTTTGTTTTTGTATAATTGTCCAAATGATTTTAAGTGCTCATTTCTACAATTTATTTATGTAAATATGAAACAAGACTGTTTATCATAAATATAACATAGTTAATAAACCATCAAATATATTATATTAACACGAGTCTCCAATCTTTTTTATCGAGTAAGAGGCAGTAAGACAAGTCTCTCACCTCTTACCAAGTAAGATGTTATATGTCTAACTAGGTCTGACTCAAAAGAAAAAAACAAACAAGAAAAACGTCTACCCACTTTTTACTGGTAAGAGTAAGAGGGAGTTAGAGGTCTAGCGAGACTTTTTTTTTAAAAAACAAACACACCATATGATCTTCTGATCTGGACCGGATGTTACGATTACGATGTTGAAAAAACAAAAACTATTCATAGTACTATCTTAACAGCCTTGGATTTTAGCATAACACAAATTAATATTTCTTGGTCATCATCATCTCCCTAGGGTTTCAACCCCCACCGGAAAAAAATGACAGAAACCAGAAACCACCACACCCACCGTCACACACCATCACCACCACCACCCACCAAAAACCACCACCCCATCTTCCCATCACACACCACCATCCCAAATCTCCCAGTCAAAATAAAACTCCTTTGCGACATCATCGCAACCACCCCTCCACCCGACATTGACAAAACCTTAAACGACTCAGGTATCATTGTCACAACAGACAACGTAGAAGATGTTCTTAAACTATGTTACTCATACCCAAAAACCGCCGTTAAGTTTTTCCGTTGGTCTGGTTATCAGTTACATAATAAACATAGTCCTTATTCTTGGAACTTGCTTATTGATATCTTGGGTAAGAATTGTTGTTTTGATACTATGTGGGGTGCTATTGACTCTATGATGGAAGCGGGTTTGTTGTCTTTAAATACTTTCGCTTCGGTTTTCGGTAGTTATGTTATCGCGGGTGACGTTGATGGTGCGATTAAGGCGTTTGAGGTCATGGGGAAGTATGGTTTGGTGCAAGATGTTGTCGCGTTGAATATGCTGTTTAGTGCTATTTGTAGAGATGGACGAGCGAAAGATGCTAAAAATTTTTTGGATTTTGTGAGGAGGGATATTAGGCCGGATGGGGATACTTACGCGATTTTGTTGGAGGGGTTGGAGAATGAAGGGGATGGGGTTAATGCGAGGGTAACGTTTGGGGAAATGGTGAGGGATGTTGGGTGGGACCCGGGTAATTTTGCTGCTTATGATTCGTTATTGAATGTGTTGCTTAAGGGTAGCGGTGGGTTGAGTGAGGCGATGGAGTGTTTTGAGGATTTGAGAGTTAGGAAGTGTTATCCTAGTGCGAGGTTTTTTAAGAGTGCGTTGTATGAGTGTGCGATGAAGGGTGATCTGAAAAGTGCTGAAGTGTTGTGGGACGTGATTACTGTAGGAAAGGGGTGTAATGTTGATACGGAGTTGTATAATTTGATGATTTTGGTGTATTGTTGTGTTAAGGAATTGGTTTTAGCGGGAAGGTTATTGGATGAGATGGTTTTTAACGGTGTGTTTCCTGATTTGGAAAGTTATAATATTTTGTTTAAGTTTTGGTTAAAGAGTAGGAAACTAGATGAAGCGATACTGATATTTGGGGAGATGGTTAAGAATGAGTTTGTGCCGACTCATGCTAATTGTTGTTTGGCGGTTAAGTCCTTACTGGATGGTGGGGACCCTTATACGGCTATCAAAGTTTGGAAATGTATGGTTGAGAATTATGACTATGGGATTGAGGAAATTGGGAATATTTTGGTTAATGGGTTGCGTCATCTTAATCGTGTTCCTGAAGCAGTGAAGTATGCAGAAGATATGATTGAACGAAGGATTAAGGTGTCTTCTAATACTTTATCACGGTTAAAGCAGAGCCTTGTGAAAGCTGGAAAGGAACCTGTTTATGACGAGCTTTTGAGAAAGTGGAAGCTTCATTAGGTTGGTTATTTGCTCAGGTTGTGTACCCGTTTGTTCATTGGATTCAGCTGTGGTTAAAGGATCGTGTCTGGATCACGGAAAAGTACAACTGCTGCCTTTCTGGTGGCTCTTTGATTTAACTAAATTCGACTTTCACCCTGTGATGCATGGAGTTCCCTAATCTTGTAGACTTGTAGTGATTCATGTTGCAGCTGATATGAATCAGTTTGCTGAAACATTTTTTGCTAAATGGATAAAACAAATTTACATATATGGAATGCACCAACAGTTTCACATAGATAGTTAGATACCATCTCTAAATGTATGCTTAATGTAAACCCACTGCTGTACAGGAGGTGCTGGTGTAAAGCGGCGTACATCAATCCCAAGTTCTCATCCATTAGTGCACACATAAAAAAATAGAATCTTAAATCAGAAGTCGTTAATAAAATCGCATCTTTTGATCATAAACTGAAGAACGGAAAAAAAAAAAAAAAAAAAAAAAAAAACTACTTGCCTTAATTTTTTGCAGAAAAGTGACAGAAAAGAAGGACCTCCAACCGAAGTTCTTAAAAAAGGCCCGGTCAAAATACCATAGAATTCACCGCCATGCCAAACACACCCCAATTCGAGACCAGAACAAAGACTGTAATTTGCTTTCATCTAAAAATGTGGGTCAATCTTTTGCTGCTTTGACGTGTTGTTAGAACTTAGAAATTCGTTTGGATCCAATCGCACAGCTTTTCCTCATCACAGGACTCTCCATCATCTTTGACAACAACCCCCAACATGCTGCGTCCATGGGTTAAATTTTTTATAAGAGAAGTTCAGGTTATATGAGTGGTTTTAATATATGGTTTTAACTCAAAGGTTGTTTGGATGGATAGCTTAAGTTTGTAGCATGTGCCTTTTTTGGGTAAAAGTGTTTACTAAACTACTTCTATTAGTTCATGGATACCACAACAATACTCATATTTATTGAAACTGAATTGTTGTGATAGTGAGATCGTAGTTAGCTAAGCACAGCAATAATGAGATAGTTAACTATTTCATTATTCATGGCTCATTTGTAGTTTACTCAGGTTTTCATGCTCATATTTAGTGAAAAACAATAGAATACCCATGATATAAATCAACTATAAGTGCATCAAAAAGCTGGTTGTTGAACTAAAATTTAATTTTACTAAAATTTATTCAGGCCAAAAACTGATAAGTTAGTAACAAATATTTACACCATTAAAATGAAAACTTTACTAATTGTTATGATTATAACTTGCATTTTCGTCTTTAATTTTGTGGGGGCATCTTGCTTTTAGAGTATAGATTTCTTTTTATAATCATGGATAGGAAGTGCTCGAATGTGTGGCCCTTTAAAAGAGATATGAACTATATCCTTCAACTTTAATTATCATTAATGTGAATTGAGAATTTGTATATGAGAATAGGCATCAATATTGTATAGTTGTAATGATTACATTTTCTCATAATACAACACTCTACATATTTAATTAACATAACAGCATTTTTGCGGCTTTTGTTTAGTTAAGCGTACAAGGATTAGAAAAATGAAGTACAAAATGTATGACTTGTTAGCAAATGGATACTTGATTAGTTGATTCACTTCTCTTTATCAGAGTAGTGCTGCTTCTCTCTTTGATCTGGTTTTTCCCTTCCTTTTGGCTTGTTCCTTGACTGGTAGTTTGAGTGGTGTCTTTCCTATATTTGGCAGTGCTTCACTATCCATTAGGCTAGTAGGCAAGGAAGCAATTTTTTCACCATACACATCAGCGCCACGTCAGCTTTCTCTCTCCTCTCACTCCCCTTCACCTCACTTCACCATTTAATGGGCAAGGGAAACCCATTTTCAACTTTTTTTTTTCACTTATTTATTTATTTATTATTTTTTTTAATACAAACAAGTTATAAAAACTAATCCATTGGCTAAAAGACAAACTATTTAGAAAATCCTAAAACAACAAACTATAATATTTCGAAGCATGTAAAACTAATATATACAAAGAAGAAAAAGAAAATAAGACTAGTATCCATACATGTATATGTAGTATATTGGGCCTTTGGATAGAATTGGGCCATTTAATCCATTTAAGTATTTAACCTACATCTAAAAGCTCATTGCTTTCTCCTTCTTCCTCATAAGTGCCGCAATTCTGCAGTTTGCTCAATATTACCATTTACCAGCTCTTCTTCTATATTTTTTTTCTTCTTTCTTTAACAAAGGTAAGTTAGAAAAGGGTATGCACTCAAAATTTTCTTGACTTTTACAGGGTGTGCACTCAAAGGTAAGTTAGAAAAGGGTATCCTTAGTCACGCTATGAACCTGGGTTTGTGATGGAAGAGGATAATGGAAATGAATGTGATGGAAGAGGATAATGGAAGACAAAGTAGCAAAAATTATTGAGATTAAATAAAATGGTGGGGCCCGATTTCCTTGGTATCCGGTTGGTTGTCAGACCACCAAATATGGTTTTGGAATTCGTGAATCATGCGTGACTAAGGATAGTGTGCAAGGTTCATAGCGCGTGAGTGGGAGTGAATTGGTGAAGGTTTCACCATCTTGCCTACCAGCCTTAGGTATAGGGCATTGTATATTTACATACATTTGAACATGGTAAACGCTATGGTAATGGAAAATTGCCTCACTCTCGATAAGAGAAGAGGTGTAATAGCAAGTGATCGACTCTATGCAATGATATCCATCATTTACCCCTCAAAGGTTTTAGGTTTCTTCCACAAAGTTTATCTCACGGTTAAGGTTTTTTCTACCAGAAACCATTTTAGCCACGCGCAAAAGAATGATACTCTACTGAAGCTTCTTTCCAGTCAAAAATATATTTATCATTGATTTATTTCGTCACAAGACATAGAAATCAATAGGATTTGCTCAAGGTTGGCCGGTTGGTTGATCTGAACACAGCTTAAGGCTTTGCGATGAACCGGGGGTTCTGATATCCTATCCGTTATATACTACACTTGCTAGTTGCTAAGTAAATAGTTTGTAACTTTGAAATCTCATAAGAATGGAGTGGTGAAATTGTAATTAGTGTAAGCATTTGCAAGAAAACATATACCGACTTATAACTTTGGATGGTCATGATTGTGTGTAGATGTAGTAAGCTTTTATCTTTTATATATGTATTGAACTATGGATGTAATAAATCACAAAGCTGGAATAGCTAAGTTGGTTAGAGCGTGTGGCTGTCAACCACAAGGTCGGAGGTTCAAGCCCTCCTTCTAGCGTTTATCTTTTTTGTTTTTGCTACGCCTGGAAATAGAAGAAAATGACATTATAATTCTCAACATACTTATTTAGCATGCTTAAAATATTCGTTTAGGTACTATTCAGTCATAACAATACCATCGTTAAACATAAGCTAGAGCAAATTAATCAAACTGTTAAAGACAATCATATGGCTGAACTTTTGCAATTTATAGAAACAATGATCATAACACAGTCATCCTCCTTAGCAACTCACTGAGGTCACGTTTTCCCTTTTTCTTTTGACGTTATAAACTACATCGATAAAAAACTGAACTTGTTTTCCAAAAAAGACGACTATTTCTACCGCAAAAAAAGCTGAGAGATAACTGAAATAACTTATACGATCTTGGCAACGTCCTTCATTAACCCCTTGTTAGCATAACAAAAATCTAAATATTCTTGATAAGAAATAAATCCATCTCCATCAGTATCGATTTCACGCATCATACGTTGCACTTCTTCAGGTGACACAGAACCGAGCGTCTTCAAAGCGTCTCCAAGCTCTGATGATGAGATCCTGCCATCTCCATTGGTATCAAATTTCTTGAAGATTCGTTCAAGGTTCGCTTGATGATCAGCATCTGCCATTCTAGGTTCCTAATAGTAGTAGTAGTACTGAGCCTTTTGCTTTTTTGTGTAGTTTGTGTAGTTTTTGGTTAAAAGATTAAGGATGATATGGGGTTATAAAATGGTTGTGTAGGATAAACATTGTGGTTGGCCTTAGAGTTAGGAGTGTAAACAAAGAATGCATCATTAGAGTGTCCTAAATGAAGGGGTTAGAAATGGTCCTTAACATCTTAAAACGCATGTTTTTAAGCAGGATCTGAAAAATGTCATCTTTAACGACTATGTGTTTTGTATATCACAGGGTATCTTAAGACTTATTCTTTTGCTCTTTCCGAATCTTAATTTGTTATAATAAATCCTAACAATTCTTTTTGACCCTGTTTTATTTATACAATTACTCAGATGCCAAAAATAGAAATATGTGAATGTGTACAAGCTATATAAACATATGATCAAGAGAGACTGCCAAATGACAAACAAAATACATGAATCTAACAATCTATATGAAATTTTAGTTTTTACAAGTCTTAAAATTATTAAGTAAAATCAAACCCCTCGTTGCGAATTAATGTCAGTGACGATTAAACCAGTCTGCACTTCATTAGGTATTTTATAGGCTACATCTATTTTGCCACTAATTTACTAAAGAATGAGTATGACCCAGAATCAAGTATTTCACTCTTTCAAAATGTTACAATGTGAAACTACTAAACTAAAAAGCAACTTGATTTTAGTCAAAAATGTTATGATAGAATTATTGTTGAAATGCTAGTAACTTTTTTGGGAGCATATTAATATTCAGACATGACAAGCCATTGTCAATGGCCCATTGCATTTGTATGATAGTGAAGTGCATCAGAAAATGAAATCACATAGAGATCAAAAAGCCACATAATAATTGATTTGCTCGAGAGTCACAGACAACCATCAAGATTATGTCCTTTTTGTGAAAGGCCATTTAGAACTAAGGGACATGTTCAGCCTATTTTCAGAATACAAGAGATTCAAAATTATAAACATCTTCACATAAATGGTAAGTAGATATAAACACATAGGGAGTCTAACCCACAAGTTTATTACCGAGTACTATATAAGAGAGTGAAAGCGTTATTCAAACTAATTAGCACCTTGACGGCATGAATCATACAAATTTAACTTATTCAACTAGATGGCAAATTAACGTTACAATAACAGTAAGCTTATTTTTCTAAACAACAAACACGTCTAATGGCTCACTGTTGTGGAAAAATGAGAGTTGAATAATATACAGCGTGGATTTGCAAAAGGAGAACTATGCAACAGTCTTGAGCAAAGCATTCATTACAGCTTCGGTAGTCGGTAATGCTGGAATCGCACCTCTTTCTGTCACAGTAATCGCACCACAGGCATTTGCAAAGCTAAGGGCTTCTCGTAGCCTCTTTTCATCCTATATATTATTTCCATATTAATAACCCTCTTTATATACAATGCAGAGTTCAGAAAACTGATTTTTTTATATATCTAAAATTTAAAAATAAAAAATGATTTATTACACGGTGGTATGACATCTGGTTAATTTAAATGTTGTTGACGTAAAGTCATACCTTGAGTAATGAGGTATCCGCGGCAATCTTTGATAATACACCAGCTACAAAAGCATCTCCAGCACCTGTTGTGTCCACAGGATCCACCTTTATACCTTTCACTCTTCCACTAAACTCCTATATAATTCAACAAAATTAACAATAAGGTTAAATACATGGTTAAAGAAACAATGGGTAATTACCATCATTATACATAAACATATCTTAAGAACCACTCATACATTACCTTAGTGTAATATCTGCAACCATCTGGTCCTTCTGTCACAAGTAGCAGCTTAAGATTTTCATGGTATAATTTACGGACAACATTATCATCATATGGATCTTCTCCATTTGTCAAAAAAACGATCTCCTCTTCGCTTATCTGATTAGGAACAACAATCAGAACCATTAGACATCACATCGACCAGTAGAATATGTTGAATACAGGTTTCTGAGAAGAAGGTTTCAGAAGTGAATTACCTTGATAATGTCGGCTGTGTCCCATATGCTCAAGATTCCTTCTCTGGCACTCTCGGCAGATGGCCATAAAGGAAGCCTCAAATTTGGGTCATAAGACAACAGAACACCAGCATCCTTTGCAACTTTTGTTGCAGCAATATGAGCTGATTTGCACGGTTCCGTAATTAAACTTATGGAGCCATAATGAAAGATTTTTGCCTGCCAAATTAACGGTAATATTAATAATTGTGAACAGGATTATCTTCAGCTTGGTAATCTTCAGCATTAAAATGTTTACAAACCTTTCTTATTAAGTCAAGATCAAGTTCAGATTCCTCTAAAAGCATGTCAGCACTAGGATTTCTATAAAACATGAATTCACGTTCACCATCTTTTTTAAGTGTGACAAACGCTAAAGCAGTACGCGCACCAGGATCAAACCGCATTCCTTCATTATTCACATTATTTTCTTTTAGAATATCAGCAAGCATGTAACCAAACTCATCTTCACCAACCTAAAAAGTAAAAACATGTCGGATTAGTCACTCGAAAACCTTCAAGAGTAGCTACTCTTGTATCAAGCTATGCAACTTTGTTATTGTCTTCTGGATGATATAAATGAATACCTTCCCAATGAAAGCAGATGATCCACCTAGGCGAGCAATGCCCACAGCAACATTAGCAGGTGCACCACCGGGTGCCTTTTTAAAGGCAGGGGCTTCAGCTAATGCAAGCCCATTTATCGTAGGGACAAAATCTATTAGCATTTCACCAAAACAGACAACAAGGGATTCATCGGTTTCAGATGATCCTTGAACACTTGCCAACACTTTCCCTGAAACAAAGTTGCATACAAAAACACAATCAAAACAAGCAAAGAAACTAAGATTAGAAAGGATACTGGAAAACTAGATAGTTCTTTTTAATTCATTTCAAAGGATCATCGATTGTCACGTTTAGTTGTTCTAAAGCAAAATCAATACTTGTGATATGAAAAAACGTTTTGGGCCCCATAGTAAATCATAGGCAAGACTAATAAGGCGACAAGATCCGATGCTTAATCAAGGCTAAAGCCTCTTGGCCTAGCGGTATATGAGTGGCCCATCAACCTAGAGGTTGTGGGTTCGAGTCTCGTTGGAGGACATGTGAGATAGGTGGTGTAGGGTGTAAAAATTTGCCGTCCTAAAAAAAAAAGAGGCTAAATACATGATACACCTTCATTTCCCCTTAAGTGGAGATAAAAATTTCATTCTTTCATTGCAAATAGTAACCGTTAAGCGTGACTTAAAAACACGAATGGATTTCGACCCGAGCTTACACTTGGGAGTACAATCTAAAACCAATTGGCAATAGAAGAATTGAAGGAGTAGCCCACCAAACTTATATGTCAACTTGTCAAGTTTAGGATTTTCTTTTTACTGATATGGGATTTGGTTTGGACAGCCAACAGTATAGTAGGTAGAGCAGCATACATACTAAGAGATCTCCTCTTGTGCCTAGTGAAAGATTGAAAGTACAGCATTGATAGACCGAATTGAAGCTTGTGTTGTAGAGTACATTTTCTTCTACTCGTACTATTTAACTATACATTTTTTTTTTTTTTTTTTTTTTTTTTTTTTTTTTTTTTTTTTTGAACCCTGCATCAATCAATCAATCATTTCATTAGATAATTTTGGGATTTACATCAATATAAGTTCTTTAACTATCAAAACTACAACGACATTCTTTAACAAGTCAAACCTAGTAATCCTAAATGAAAATATAAGTTCCTAACAACATTAAACTTTACAGAAAATAATACTAGTAATTGTATCAGTCAATATAATAATACCTGGCCGTTGAGAAGAAACGCGGGAAGACGAATGAACCAGTGGATGCTTAAATGTCAAGCTTGCAGAAGGTTTAACATTATGACTATGAGACGATCTAGTATCTGCTGGACTAGAAAACCGATTGGACCAAGTACAAGGTCTAAAAGTAGATGAAATTGCACTAAATGAGTGAACTAGAGCCATCAAACACTTAATAATAATAATCTATAAGACCCACAGTAGTAGATCCAGATGTTTGGTGGTTAGGAAATGAAAATTAAGTTAGTTAGTGAGGATAAGTTGCCAGATAGGATTCGGTTATTGTACGTACGTGTTGGAATAATCGTTGAACAAAACAGAAACCCACCCCAAGATTGATTTAGTTAAGCTGTTTGTTATAGGCGGAGAATGTCACGAGGATACAGGGTAACACAACAACACTAGTGTAGTTATAGAATAAAGGGTAAATTACGAACTTTTAAATTCTGTTCCAATATGACCATGTAGTGTTTAAGTCCTTGAATAAAATATTTTAATCATATTAGTTATCTTGGAACAAAATTTCAATCATATCGATTATCTTGGAATAAAATTTGAAAGTTCATTGTTGAAGTCATTGAATAAAATAATACGTGTTTCAAGTCGGCACAAATTTAAAAATACGTTAGTAATATGTTATAGTTGTAGTGGTTCTTGTGGTGTGTGTGGAAACAGTACAAACCAACGGACTTTTTAGTTGTTAACGCCATTTTAACCTTTTCACTAATCATAAATTTCCATGTTTTCGCTTCTCTTGTCTTTCGATCCTCCACATATACCCTCAACCTTTTTTATACTACGTATTATTATTATTATTATTATTATTATTATTATTATTATTATTTCCTACTAATCCTGCTACATTATATACGGTACTACGTATATTTTTTTTCTACTCATTCTCTCTCTGCATCTAAACCCACATGATTTATTTTCTTAAGGTTCTCTTCAACATGTAAACTAGTTGGCAGCGAGAAATTGATAATATCCGGTATAAAAAATAGATAGACATAAATTTATACTTAAGGCTATCTGTAATGGTCACCAAACCCACATGTGGTGAAACACCTTGGCGCGAGGTCCCTATTGCACCTCATCGCAGGTGGTGGGGTTTTAACGAGTTTTTTGTTAGACCATAGTACTTTTAAAATTTATTTAATAAAAGATAGTACTTTCAAATTTATTTATCAAAAAATAATACTTTTATATAAACCATGATTTTTACAAAAACAAACAAACTAAAAGCACCAACGGCGCGCATACAACTGATCGATCATTAATAAAAAAGATTGGATTTATTCATTTTTAATGGAATATTTTGGAATCGTTATTTGTGTAATTTTAAGGATGCATTTCAGTTTTTTAATTTTTTTTCTTAGTCAACAATTGCATCGTATGAATTAAACTATGCATCTTCGTTTTTCGGATTCATCATCTTTCAGATTATTGATGTTGTTGTTCAAAATGATTTTTGCATCATATGAATTTAAATTTGTATCTTGAGTTTTTGCATCGAATATATCTTGAATCAATCAATTTATGAACAATTATTATAAATGCATGATAAAAAAATAAAAATCATCATCAAAATTGGTGCACCGGTTTTGTAAGCTAGCTTTTTACAAGTGAACACTCACCTTGTACATTATACATCGTAAAAATCCTTTTTCTTAATCTTCGGTACCCATAAAAACGAATATATTTGTTCTTTTGTTTCAAATATTTTTACACGTGCGCTCATACACATGTGGTGCTCATTCACATGTGGTGTTTTTTTTTTTAAAAAAAATAATGGTTTATGCAAAAGGACTATCTTTTGTTAAATAAATTTAAAAAAAACTATGGTTAAATAAAAAACTCGGGTTTTAACACTTGTTTGGTGGTGCAATTTTTTTTTTTTTATTATTATTATTATTTTTTTTTGTATTTGTAAGGTATGTTTATATCAAATTGTGGTAATTGTATATGTTTGGTTTGATGGTCACTACTACAATTGTTTGGTGGTTGGTTTGGTGAAGGGAGTGTGAATGATGAGGTGTCGGTGATGGATTTTGTGACCATTAGAGTAAGTGTAGTGGTGACTAACATCATCACCGCCAATTAAGTGCTACATCACCTTTTCACTCCGCTACCAACAAATGTGTAATAAAACAACTAACATCACCGGCCAAACATACCCCACATATAAACACACGGGGCAATTTCATATCTCTCATCTTTTTTGTTGAAAATTTCATATATACCCAAACATGCATTAAAAATATTGTACATTATGCATTCAATACTTGCATTTTGGGTATATATGAAATTAATAAAAGTAAAGTGATATATGAAATTAATCCATACACAAATATAATCTACAAAAACTAACATCACACACAACCAACATCCACTACAAGTCGGTCGATCAAACAATCTGCTTCTCTTTTTTTCTCACCAAAGATGTTTGGGTGGGGTGTGGTTTCTTAACGACATGAGTGGGTGTTGAACGCATCATTTGCATACCTATTACCCCATCTTAAATCCGGTCTAACTTATTCATCCACGCATATATGTAACCTCACGTTAGTGTTTGTATATTGTTGTTGTATGTGACTTTTACATCTTATTTGTCATGTGTCAACGTATAGTCAAGGCCTTTGTTCTAGTGGTATGTGACTTGCTCACCAATTTAGATGTTTTGGGTTTAAGTTTTGCTATAAGCATTTGTTAGATAGGTGGTGTAGGTGTGAAAAAATAAAAATAAAAATATAGTTTCATTCAACTTTCATTAGTACAATATATTTTTAAACGTGTTATTTTCTAGTACTATATATTATGGGAATATATTATGAGAGTTGATACTCCCATCATATTTTTTGATGTAAATACAACAACTGTGCATTGCAGTGTTGTACGGTACAATACTGTAATACACAAGTTGTGGTACAAGCATAAAAAAAATATGGTGGGAGTATCAACTCCCATATATTATACTACCTCCGTCTCAAAAATATTGTTCATATTTTTATTTTGAGATGTCTCAAAATAATTGTCCACTTTACATTTTAAGTAAAAACTAGAGAATAAAGTAGGAGAATATTCTCTTGGTTAGAAATTAAAGTGGCCTCACTTTTATTAAACTTTATAATTTTTGTCTCCTGACAATTATTTTGAGATGGAGTGAGTAATCTCACATCTTTTACACCACTTCATCCGTAACACTATCATCATCAAAAACCGCAATAAAACTGCGAGAAAAATACACATACAATTTATAGCCATTTGAAACAATTAAAATAACTTATCATAGACCTTTAGAACCAGGAACATTGACCCATCCTAACTGAATCTCAATTTCACCAGATACCACATTTCGTAATCGAAGAACCATATTTTGGATAACTTTTCCATTGGTCCATTTTATGTTGCTCTCTTCAGCTATACAATTGGTTCTTGTTGGTTTTAAGGTTGCAATGATTGTTTCGTTTGGGAGATCATCCAAACGCATTCTTAGCGCTTCGAGAAATGGTTTGATGTCCAATTCTGCATCCCCCATCTCATCATCAGTCGAAAATGTATCCTTATCGTAGACTTCCTGTATTTTGTGATTCTTTAAAGTTTAAACTATTACAAATGCGTATATACGCATAACTTAGTGATTAATAAACGATCGTCTTTTAAATGTGAAACGGAATATTTCAACTGGAAAAATAAAAATTTGGGAATTGAAGAGAGCAATTACCATTTTGATTGGAAGAGGTTCAAAAATGGCAAGTGTTACGACTTCATCCCATACTGGGTTAATGTTATTCCTCACTACTTGAGTCTTCAATGTCTGCATATAAAACCCTTGAGTGTATACATGTTTCTAACCGAGTTTTGTTTCATAAGGATCATTATATGGTTTAAAATTTAGAAAGACCAATAATAACTGAAGAACATGAAACATGTAACAACTTTTGTTAGCAATAAAAAACTTAATCATAACCGACCAAAAGACATTGGTTTCTTAACTAGCTAACCAACTAAAGGTGGTTATGATTTAACTATTTATCAGCAAACTCATAAAATGGTCTCTTAACCACCTCTTTCTCCAAAAGATTATGTAAAATCGATTAGAATATTGGGAAGGGAGCATATCTAAGCGGTGAAAATAAATTCAGGCAGATTAAGGATCCACGAAAAGTAACCTATTCTCCCACTCTGAAAACTATGTAAGGATCGCTACCTCGGATGATTTGTAGCTAATAAAAGAGCAGGCAAAAAAAAAAAAAAAAAAAAAGGCAGATTAAGGATCCACGAAAAGTAACCTGTTCTTCCACTCTGAAAACTATGTAAGGATCGCTACCTCGGATATCCTTGGAAGCAAGGTTTACTCCCTTTAGAACATGAATGGTCAACAAACCCAACAAGCGCTCCATTAAAGATGTTTGTGAGAGTGTTTTGTGGGAATTTAGCGTATTTGTGATAAGCACGACAACTGGGGACGGCAGATATGGTTAATAAGTCCACTTAGAACAAACAAAAATAAGGATCAAACTGTTTTGTTTTCTGTGAATTACAAGTAATTAACTTTGTGTAATGATTTTGGTTAGAGTAAAAGCTCCCATAACATACCCTTTAGGTTTTTGTGAAATTATAAAAACACCAACAAAAGATTTTAGAGAATTACTTGTTCATAATCTTATTTGATGTGTACGAATTATGTTGTATTCAGGCTTTAGAATTTAGATATAGAAAATAACAATTCCTTTCAACCTAAATCCTTTTGTATAGCAAAGCAAATTCCAACATATTTTTCTTATCATATTTGAGGTGTGCCAAATATGTTGTATTCAACGTATAGGTTTAAATCATGTCTTTAAACTCTGCGTATATCATTGGTGCAGCAAAGAACTTATAACATACATGCTTCAAGCTATTAAAGAGTAAAGAGTAAAAAATGTAATTCTGTGACATGAACAAAATGTCAGATGAAAAAACCGGCCCTTTCTGATATGATAATTCTAATGTCTCAAGAAGGAACAAGTTCTGTGGATGTAAATTCCTTTGATCACCAAATTATTGAGGCCAGATACTATGTGTGTAGAGAAAAAGCTTGAACTACTAAAAACTTCTCATCATTAGTTCAGTCAATAAACAGAACCTACATAGCAAACAACAAAACAAAGCAACAAACTAATGATCATAGACCAAACACCAATCAATCGTTCGTCAACAACCAATATCATATTTAAATTGCTTATGTACAGAATTACAAATAATTAACCAATAAATCTAAAGAAAAAAATTGTGTTCCAAAAGAAATGTTTCAGTTATAGTCAAAATCCAAAATGCCATTCAATTGTAACAAAGTACAGAGAAAACATTTGAACTTGAATCTCAGCTACAACATACATGTCTAAAAATGGATTAGGTGATTACAAATGCAGCAATCAAACGAGTGATGAGGGCTAGCTAATTACTTACGTCTAGGGCCAGGAACATCGATCCATCTCAACTTAATTTCAACTTCACCACATTCCACATTTCTTAATCTAAGAACCATGTTTTGGACAACTCTTCCGTCCGTCCATGTTATGTAGCTTTCCTCGGCTAGGCAGTTGGTCCTTGTCGGTTTAACAGTAGTGATGATTGTATTGTTTGGGATATCATCATTCAAACGCATCTTTACTGCTTCCAAGAATGGTGTGAAGTCAAATTCT
The DNA here is from genome assembly GCA_030686995.1 of Artemisia argyi. Taxonomy (NCBI): domain Eukaryota; kingdom Viridiplantae; phylum Streptophyta; class Magnoliopsida; order Asterales; family Asteraceae; genus Artemisia; species Artemisia argyi. The sequence goes on along the minus strand of CM060707.1, from coordinate 142,701,565 downwards.
GCATCCCCCATTTTATCATCCAGTGAAAATAGATCCCTGTCATAGACTTCCTGCATATTTATAATAGGTCAAGCCATAAGACTGTATTGCCCCGACATTTTGCAAACTATCTATTGTCAATTGTGGTGTTTGGTACACAGTCAGGAATCATTATAGGTATGAGTTCGATAGCAGGGTGGAATGTATATAAAAAGGGGTGTTTGGATTGAGGGAATGGAAATGGAAATGATATTTTGTGTCTGGTTTAATGGTGGGCTTAGAAATTGATTCCGATTCCACAATGCTAGTTAACACATACCCAAAGTAATTCCTGACTGAAAACCAAATAATTTTAAGCCAGTCTCTAACGGGTGTTTGCGATTGCTTGTTTGCTTTGAAAATAAGCAGGTAACGACCTGTATATTTTAAGTGCCAAAAAATTAAACAAATAAGCAGTGTTTGGGATTGCTTATCTGCTTTTTAAACAATGCAATGAGCATATAAACATACGAACAAGCAATCACAAACACCCCCTAAAAATATAAACCATCAAACCACTTAACTACACACCGATCATTTCCATATTCACCTCCTTATCCGCAAACATCTAATAAGTAGTTGTTACTCTCAAAACCAAGCTTCATATCTAACCACTGCTGGAATTCAATTTAAATTGGAAGCTATAGTCTATGTCACTTAGCAAGCCAGCAAGGTTTATAGCACTATATTCCCTTAAACATAAGCTAAAAAAGTGTACTCATTTCATTTCATCTAATCACCTAACTACAATCAATAACAGACTGGACACTTCAACTTAACAATTATTAAAAACAAGCTTGAAATGAACAACCCTCACAACTCTATCCCGAAACTCGTACTTAACTCGATACAAATATAGGTGTAAAAAAAAAAAAAAAAAAAAAAAAAAAAAGCCTTACAAGTTTAATAGGAAGAGGCTCGACAATTGATAGCGTTAAATCTTCATCCCACACAGGATTTAAGTTTTTCTTCACCACTCTAGTCTTCAATTTCTGTACAACCAACAAAAAGAAAACATAAAAATTATTCACATGAAACATTTCACTGTTTTCAAATCACACATCCATCTAGAAACTTGTAGAAAACCTGCCTCAGACCAAAACTATGTTCCAGCCACATTGGACGGAGTAAACAACAATCTTGTAAAAAAAGACAAAAGATTACCTGTTTGCCCATACGAATGATGACGTAAGGATCACTACTACGTAGATCTCGAATAGCAAGGTTTACACCTCTATGGATGTGAACTCTTAGTAAACCTAACAACTGATCCATAGACATATATGTGTACTTTGTAAAACAAAATTCTAGTGTTAAGGATTGATGGATTGGTTGTTTTTGTTTATGGGTTTGAGGATTTCAATGGAGTGTTGAGGTTTCACGTACGTAGGTTGCTGTTTGCTATGTTACAAAGGTTTTGGTTCCAACTCAACATATATACTACTGAGGATGGCGTGATTTTAGGTGACTACACGGGTTTTGAATATATTAGGAAATTATTTTCTTTGCTTTTATTTTAGCTACTGTATTTCTTTTTTCGTAAGTTTACTACGTACTACATTCTCTCTCTGTTTATATACTGTACTCATTTCTTTTAGAAATGTAGTATTAATTTGGAGTTTTGGACAACTCACATGATGAACAATAAATAATATCGACAATTAAGAAAATACTATGTTAGTACTATCATACTATCTTATAAAGCATTTAAAAATTGACGTGGAAAAAGAAATACTTAAAATTAAACATTGTAAGTTCTTAAGCTAAAAATATAACTAATTAAAACGCATTTTCTAACATTAAATACAATTACAACTTCTTAAGCTAAAAATACAACTAATTAAAACACATTTTCTAACATTAAATACAATTTTTAAATAGAAATGCTTAAAATTCGGCATTACAAGTTTTTAAGCTAAAAGTAGAACTAATTAAAACACATTTATTAACACTAGACGAGTACCCGTGCATAGCAACGGGATTTTATAACGACAAATAGTTTATTGATAAAAAAAAGTTTATAGGTTATAAACGAAAAATAATTTTTTGAAACCCGGTTCGACCCGGGTGGTTCAACCGGTTGAACCGTTCCGGTCGAAAAATAGGTCGATTTAAACCGGGTCAACTTGCTAGGTTAGGTCGAAAACGGGTCAAATTAAACCGGGTCAATCCGCCTGGTTTGAAGCGTCCCGGGTCAACCCGGTTTGTGTTTTAATTGGTTGTATTTAATTTGGTATATATGTTTTTTAATTGGTCGTACAATGTGAATAAATCATTGTACTTTTAAGTAAAGGATAATGTTTTGAAACCCGGTTCGACCCGGGTGGTTCAACCGATTGAACCGTTCCGGTCGAAAATGGGTCGATTTAAACTGGGTCAACTTGCTAGGTTGGGTCGAAAACGGGTCAAATTAAACCAGGTCAATCCGCCAGGTTTCAAGCATCCCGGGTCAACCCGGTTTGTGTTTTAATTGGTTGTATTTAATTTGGTAAATATGTTTTTAATTGGTTGTACAATGTGAATAAATCATTGTACTTTTAAGTAATGAATAATGTTTTGAAACCCGGTTCGACCCGGGTAGTTCAACCGGTTGAACCGCTCCGATCGAAAAATTGGTCGATTTAAACCGGGTTAACTTGCTAGGTTGGGTCGAAAAGGGGTCAAATTACCGGGTCAACCCGGTTTGTGTTTTAATTGGTTGTATTTAATTTGATAGATATGTTTTTTTAATTGGTTGTACAATGTGAATAAATTATTGTACTTTTAAGTAATGGGGTGTTTTAATTAGAGTATTAATTAGATTGTTCAAGTTTTCTTAATTAATAAGGGCATTATGGGGATTGACCAAAAGTTAAGTTTTCACTTTTCCACTTTGACCATTTTCTCTTTATAAGTAGTATAGATTAATAAACTGGTCAATAAATACAATTAATACAGTTATTAAAACACCCCTTAGATAAGAAATACAAATTATCAAGCATATTATACAAACTTATACACAATTCATACGTTAAATGTCACTAATACAAATAAAGTAATAAACTATTATACAAATATTCAAGACCGAACGGGCAACAGGTCAAATGGGCTCGAGCCTGAATGGGCACGGGCCAAACGGGCTTGATCCCGAACGAACACGGTCCAACGGGCTCGAGCCCGAAATGTTTACAACTCTTAGCTATCACTTTTACCTTTTAATGCCGTTAACAATTATTTTAAGGTACCCGCCGTTGCAACGCGCGGGTACCCTACTAGTGTTTTATAAATTACTTGTAAAGTTATTCTAACAACTTTGTTGGTTTATTAATGTAGTTCAGAATATAGTCTAACGATTTACCAGGCTTTATACTTTTACCTAATCAGCAAAATTGGCTCAAGATGAAATTTTTTCACAGAAAGATAAGTTGATTTTGTGTTATCTCAGTTTTCAGTTAAAAATATGTTTGGTGATAAAGGAAATACTTCTAAAATTTTAATATAACAAGAATAGTCGTTTTTATATATTTTATTAAGAAACAAAAAAAAGCGTTTTTGTTATTCATAAAATTTAGCATATGTGCTAGGCATGTTAATTTATCAAAGTAAATATTTTTGTTTTAGTTAATGTAAGCTGTAATACATTTTAATAAGTTTCCTAGCTAGAATAGTAAAACAAGTTACTCCGTGTTATCTTATGTCTACTGAATTGAATAAATAAATTAGCAAAGCATTTGATTCAACAGATTCGACAAAAGCAGAATTCTTTTTGGAATGGAGTTCTAGTTACTAAATAATTTACATAAAAATGATTAGTAGGTAGTAGTAGAACAGATCAACAGAATAAGATTAATTTAATACAAAAGATATGGTATTTAATAATTTAAGTATTCTTTTTAAGATAACGTTAATATTTATTAGTTTTGATACGAATAAAATAAGTTAATGAAAAGGATTATGTTTTGTAAGCTTGAATTATTGGTTGCCGCCCACCCTGCAAACATTTTAATTAACTAAAAAAATAAATGAATCACAATAATCAATCATTAAATTAAATTAAATAAAGATTCTTAGTTTAAAAAAATTACTGTAAAAAACAAATAAAATAAAGATTACGCGTGCTTGCTCACACACCATTTAATAAGACACGGACATCTTAAACAAGGTTTCGACACTTCTCTTATTGTTTGGTTTGCATACAGCCTGGCTAGAATTGAGTGTGGGTCTCTATTAAATTACTATTAAGTTTGGTAACCAGGAAATAACAAGTGAAAATGACATATGACTATATGAGACATGACGTGATTGTTTAAAGGTATTTATTTCAAGGGACCTATTATTTCAAAGTTAGGAATTACTTATATATATATTTCCGAAAAAATAGTATTGCCAGTTTTCACACACGGTGAATATTACTACACCGATTGTTGTTTTGGTCACGTATTGCTATCACTCGAGGCTTTTCACCTAGTGTTATGACTAACTTATGAGTGTCCTCCAATTAAAAGCTTGTTAGTTCAAATCTTGAAGATTTTTGTGACATATATTGTAAGGAAATGGTATACGGGTGTGGAAAAATTGCAGTTATAGAATCAAGAAATTGTGTGTTGCTATCAAACTTACATGTAGAGCGATTCTTGCTTAAACCAATGTGATGATATGTCTTCTTGAGTTTCCTTTATGTTATTGAATTCGATTCTCGCATGGTTATTTAACATAAAGCCAATAAAAATAAGTCTTTTTGTATCGTGATTAAAGTTCATTTACTCATTAACTATTTTGAAAAATTTTAATTGTCATTTAACCTAAATGGATGGATCTACACAAAGGATAGTGTGGGCTATGTTTGGCAACGAGCTTATCAAGGCTTATAAGGGCTTGAACTTTTAAAATAAGTTGGCTTATAAAATAAACCTTTAATTTTGAACATTCAAAATTATAAGGTGTTCTATGTTACAGTTAATTACGAAAAATGATTGAAATGTCTAAAAGTGTAGAAACTACAAGGGGAGGGGGTTGAATAGTTTCACCGTTATTATTTACGTTTTAGAAAACTTTCTTTACAAGTTGTGTTTATGAAAATGATTCGATTCGATCTTTAAGTGAAATCAGCTCAACAATAAATATAATCAATAACAAGTAAGTAAGTAAAGATAAAGAAATGAAAGATCAAACCGACACACGGAGATTTATAGTGGTTCGGCCACGAAGCTCACTCCTTCGCCCCTACTCCACTCCTCGAGTCTCACACTCGAGAGTTTCACAAACACTATATCAACACGCTCCCTTATGGCGGAACAAACCTTACACAAGCTTACGCCAAGTTTAACAACACTAAGCATAATGTCGAGTCCTAATCCTAGCTAGAACCAATCTATCAAAGCCCACGTGGCTTCACATCTCATACCAACACGATGGCACGATACAACACAACACACACTATAAGACTTGCACTCAAGTCCTATTACATACACGAAACAATGAATATAAATGATGATAGATCCGCAACAATGGTATGAGATGACAAAGATTCTTCTTCAACACTTCGTCTCTTGATTACAACGAGTGTTCTTCTCTTGCATTTTAGAGTAATGATGAGTGTGATCACTTGTAAACAACTAGAACCCGATAATGTGATCAAAGAATATGTTTTGGAAAGGATTTCAGAATACAGAAAGTTTTAGTGCATAAGAGGTGAGGTTTTCTGAAATGGAACAGTTCTGTATTTATAGACGCCAGGAAAGAGAGGGACGGTCCCTTAAATACTGGACGGTCCTTTATCAATAAGGGACCGCCGTCCACTTTAAGGGACAAAAATGCTCTCATTTTTGTCCTGACGTGATGAAAATTTATCTAGTGAAAAATTCCTGTCGGTTTTGAGCGGGAAAAATGGCTGTTATGCATTAGAAATTTGAAAACATTTCTTTAAATTATACAAAAATACTTTTGTAAAAATGTTTTGTGACATGAAAATGTAAAGTTTTGATAAAATATAAATCCTTTGATCACATACACAAGTTGGTAGATGTTTATACATACCTTAAGTGATGTTGAAGAAGAAAACGAGTTTTCTCGATTAAAAACTTATTAGTCGTAGTTTTACATAACGTGTGTTTGTATTTTGTGCTTATCAAAACTAGTAGAGACCGATTAATACAAATGACGTTTTTGACATTATTTGTATTAACAATCTCCCCCTTTTGATGATTACAAAATATAAACTCATCTTAGATAAAACTAGGCATTAATGAGTTTTTAAACAAGTTTTCGTTTTCTTCTCCCCCTTTTTGTAGAATCAAAAAAGGCTTCGTAGAAATAAAGAAGTCCACTGCATCATGATGACTCCCCCTAGCTTAATGCTCCCCCTTGATGAGGACATCCGGGAATCAATCGATGGAATTTAGCTACAATAAGTTAGAAGAAACATGCAAGCAAACATAGAAATCCCGCATACAAAATAAGAGAAGGCAGGAAAAACAGATACTGTGGACGGTCTCTTATTGTGGTGGATGGTCCTTTATATATATAGGGGACCGCCACTATGATATGGGACCGCCGACAAAAAGAAAACCTGGAACAAGTAATCAAAATTCATGCAGAAACTAGGTCATTCATTAAGAGATAACAATGTCATTCATATGACTATTACAACATGAGTCTACATTAATAATCCTAGGCTAATCTTCTAGGAAATCCGATGTTGAGTCTGGTTTTATTTGTGAGCATGCATGCTTATCTAGAACTTGCGAGAGCGTGGTGGAGATGAGTTTCTAGGTAAAGGTAGTAGAAACCCGGGTGACAAAAGAATGGAAATGATGTAGTCAAGATCATTCTTCATCTTTTAAAAGTGGTTGTGATTGTAAATGCAACAAGCACAATATAACCCCCCCCCCCCCCCCAATGGGCATCCACTTGGGCAAGAGTAGGATGAGACATTGTTGGAGGATGAAGTTTTTTGGGATAGAATGATGTTGAGGAGGCTCAAGTCAACAAGATTAGAGAATTCTTGAGCCTTGATGGAGTGTAGGGAGTTGACATTTGTCATTGGAGTCGGGAACAAAGGTGGTAATGAATGATCTTGAGGAATTGGGTTTGGATGCTCATTATGAGTGGATGGAGGCTCATTTTGTGGTTGAGATACAAAGAAGGAGAATGATGAAGATGATGCCTCATGGTGTGATGTGGGATTGGAGTTGGCATAGTTATTGTGTGAGTTGTTTGAGTTGTTCATGAAATTTCCATGGCTTTGTTTCTTCCTCAATATGGGTTTGACCGATATTCTAGGTTTTCTAGGAGATGACATTTTGTTGGATGACATTGAGAAGGATGAAGGTTATGCCATGACAATGGATAGAGGAAGTGAGGGTTTAAGTAGAGGAGGAAGATTGCAAGAGTAGCAAGACATGCATGCTTAGTTTTACTAATTCAAATAATGTTTAAGCAAATAAAGAAGGTGTATAAGACCTAGGGATAGGCAAGTCAAACATGTAGGAACAGGAAAGTAAGCAAGGTAGTCACGTGACAATTATAAAAGGACGGTCCCGTAAATGGGTGGACGGTCCTTTATCGTTTGGGGGACCGTCGGTCGATAAAGGACCGCCACCAGTAGGTTTGCCAGTTTTCAGAATTTGTTCCTAATGTGTGCGTACATGAAACATATGTGGAGATGCGATTATCTCGACAATAAAGAAAGAAAAACCTAAGAGATAATCCAAAGTCTCCTAAGTTCAATCTTGCTCATCTTTCTATGTCAGATTACATATTTATTACATGATCCAATAAGGATTTGAGCGCATCGTGCATGCAAGGAAAAACGTTTTTGAGTTGTATTAACAATGCAAGAAAATGTGATTTTCCTATTCGTGAGAAGATTTTAAGCATATGAATTGGGGTTTTTATGCACAAAAGGAGGACTGATTATTATCATGCAATAATGGTTGTTAATAAAAAGAAAGAGTTGCTTCCCCAATTTTAATTTTTGTGCGCAAAAGAATCCTAGACTCAGATTAGGAGAAATAAACAAATCCTAATTATAATTATGACATCTAAGAAGGTATGTGTTCCATCATTCATAATCTTAAACGAAGATAAAAGAATGGTTCACGCTTAAGGGATTTTGTAAAAATATCAGCTATGGTTTCCTCCGTTGAAACTTTTTCAATGGATATGTTACCCTTTTGTACGTTATCTCTAAGAAAATGGTGACGAATTTCTATGTGTTTGGTAAGAGAGTGTTGCACGGGGTTTTTACTTAAATCAATTGCTCCTTTATTATCACACATGATGGGAATATTATCAAGTGTAATGCCATAGTCTACGAGAGCTTATTTTATCCATAGTGCTTGTTGACATGTCTTTCCGGCGCTTACATATTCGGCTTCGGTCGCGGAGATAGCTATTGTTGTGTCCTCACGCAATGGGATCATTTCACGCCCTCCAAGATAAATAACTTTCATAACTCTTTCTACTAACATTGAAGAAGTAGCAAAATGTTCAAAAGAGAGTACAAAATCATTTATTCCAGAGAACGCTCCGTTTTTCAGCTGTATTTCATACACTACTATTTTCGTACTTTTTACACTTATTGTGTGACGGGATGTTTGACTTTCATCATTTTTCAATAACGTTTAGGGTCACAGAGTAAGAAACATAGCTTAGAGAAAAGTGTCCATTCGGATAGAATTCATCCTCCCTGATTTTTCACGAGTTCCCATGCTAAGCGTAAAAACGAGATCACAGCTTAATTACAAGTTAGATGCTAACACTACACATGGAAGTTACTTGTGTAATAACCTCTTGCTCCTATTTTCCTATTTTCCTCTATTTATTTTATTTTTGTTGAGATATGAATTTCTTCATAGTTTCTCGTTTCGATAATTTTTATTCCGATAAAGATACCAAATTAAGACGCTAAGCAGTTTTCTATCTTTTCTCGAGAATCGCTGCTTTAAAAATGAGATCCACATCAAGGAATTGGGATTCATACAGACTCATTAACATTAGTTGAGGAGAAATACACGTGCACCTCATGTGTCTGGTCTAGGACCATGCACATGCACCTCACGCGCCATCAACTTTGTCTAACACTTAAGCACATAACTCATATATATATATATATATATATATATATATATATATATATATATATATATATATATATATATATATATATATATATATATATATATATATATATATATATCCAAATTTTACATACATAACGGAGCTGATACGTGGGAATCGCACCAGGCTTTACCTCTCAAGGGATCTTGAGAAGCTTACAACCCCACCAGGCAGTGTACCTGATCGTTGTAGTATAGTATAGTGACAAGTACCGGGGGATTGATCGTTCAGCTAGGAATAGTGTCGCTAGGATTAGAAAACCTAAATACTAGTTCTAAAGATGAAAGATGATTATTTTTGTATTTTTATATTTTTTAGAAAGCAAGTAAATATCTCGGGTTTGAAGGATTTAGGCGGAATTAGTTGCTAGTCAACTAACCCAATACTAAAGATGCAATCAAAATAAAATACTAAAAATGAAATTAAACTAAATTATACTAAAGTTGTGAGCAATAAGTGGAGAAAATGTGTTTACTTAGATTTCACTACTCCCTAGACATCTTTTACATGTTAATTACTTGTTATAGTTGCATGGATGACGGATTGTATTCCTTAATACCATTCATGGGGTATCGCACATAACTCCCCAATTCTATGAGCTCTTATCTCCTCCTACACCATGCCCAGCACAACCATAGGGATTATAAACAGTGGCTCATGCATTAAATACAACCAATAAAGACCTTAGTGCAATAGGTTCATGTTTCCTAAGACGTTCAAGCATGTTACCATTTGGAGATCTGCCAGTTTTCTTAAGCCTAACATATAAATTCATTCATCCAAAACAAACTATAAACAAGTAATCAACATATAATTAACATCTAGGTTTCATTAGATCCAAGCAAACACAAGATAGATCTAGCCTAGCATGATGGAATTAAGACAAGAACAAGAGATAGACAACCAACACATAGACATATTGATTGAATTAAAAGAACACTTATCTCAATTACACATGAAAGGTATCAAGGGCAAAGAACCCTTGAAAAACCTGTAAAATTCGCACCAAGTTCGTACTTAGGGTTTCTCTAAAACTTCTCTTTTTTAATGTGAAAATTAGAAAACTATATATAGGAAAAGGGGTCTGACGGCGTCAAGACCAAACTTGTGACGCCGTCACCTCGCCGCCAAAACTCTTCTCGGACTGCCTTGATCTACTTCTGACGCCGTCATGTATTATACATTCCCAGGCCGTCATGATTTTAACTCTTGACGCCCTTCCTTCTGACGCCGTCAAATCAGTTCTGGATCATCATGGAAATTCCTCTTGACGCCGTCAGGATGTTGCTCTTGACGCCGTCACCTACTGTTCCCAGCTTGGAAAATTAAGACTTTGGCGTTTTCTTCACTTTTATGCTCCAAAAACGTCCGAATTGCTTCCTTTTCCAGATTTCACTCCCAAAGTACCTAAAATCACAAAAGGAACGATTTAGGGCAATATTTGATCAAATAAATTCAATTCCGGGCTTAAATGACCCCCTAAAAGTGGTTCATTTTTCGCCTCATCATATACCCTTACACTTGAGATTTGCTTGTCCTCAAGCAAATGCGCTTTTATTCTACTCAAAATACAAGTTAGGGGTCATTTAACACTAATATAAAAGTAATTACAACAAATAATCGTTCCACTAAAGACCAATAGACAAGCACGGAGGTCATACACTAGCACCTCACAAATAGTGTTTAGATACTCACATCTCTCGGGTGTAATAAAGTATAAATTACAATATGGAAACGGAAGATATCTCTCACTACCTGTCATAGCAAAATAGATTACCATATGCTTGGGAAATGATCAAACCTCCACCACATGGCGTAAGCACCTAGGATAAACTATCAAAGAGGTCTTTTAAAGGGTTGTAACGTTAGGTGTAGGGATATGAAATACACAGTTTTATTGGATAAAGGAAGTTTTACTGGTGGCGAGTTAACAATCTTAGTTAATTACATGTACAATGGCGTTGCTAAGCCAAGACTAGACTCGACTTAAGCTAATAAATGAAAAATAACAAAAACATAAAATGAACATAGAATGAAAAGGGATGGTAGTCCGTATGTTTTTCTCTTTTTCTTTTTCTATTTTTTTTTTTTTTTTTTTTTTTTTTTTTTTTTTTTTTTTCATACACTCTTACCCTACCATCCAAAATAATACATCATAGGGAATGGGAATTCCCCTTACACTTGAATCTTTACATACTTTACAATCAACTATTCTAATGACTCGAATTAAGAAAATCAAAACACTTGGAGCACTTTTAAGATTAACGTACATATGGGGGTAATATATGATGTTCTTCCCCATTACTCCATAAAATAAGTACTTTACCCATGAGTCCCAATCGTCCCAAAACAATATGTACAAGGATATGACTCGACTTAGCAACCATGTAATCAATTAGATAGTTAACTTAGGGTTTAACAAATAACAATAATGCACTAAAAATGAGCGCATACACGGAAGGCTAAGGCGATTTGGTTGTACATTTAAGTGGGGTGTAACAAATTCTTCCTTTAAGTAAAATGCTTAAAGTTAGAAACGAAAAGATAGGCTCGGAGGGGTGTACTAGGGGTTTCGTGTACTAAAAATGAGTACAACGCTAAGGGTGTGGGAGAAATTAGTTGACTTAAGTAGTCAAGTAATATGACTTAAATGGTCAAGTAATTATAATACGGGTTTAACACAAGGGTAATCCTAATGCCTCTTATCATGTAGTAAATCCTACCACACGAATGTAGTCTCACTAGCGGTCTCGGGATGCATCACTAACGCAAGTTCTAGAATCTAAATGCTACCGGTACACTCATAAGCACTAATAGTAAATGCTTTTCCTATCAAATCTAAAGGCGAACCTCCCATATTTGGGTGGAAAATTTTTCTGAATATACGGTTATGTGCTAGTCATACAATCTCCTATCCATGAGACGCTTGCTATGGCTAAAGTTTCACTCCTAAATGTTGTAAAAAATTTTAAATTTGGCGCTAAAATTGCACTAACAAGTATTTCTCATAGTTTTATTACACATCTACCATTAAACAAAACAAACTCAAGCGAAAGTGCATATGTAAGGTATCATCTTTTTACCCTCCCCTTACACTTAAAATGAACATTGTCCCCAATGTTCACGTAAAGAATGTAAAAGTGAAATAAGTAAAAAGAATGAAATCAAATACTCCCCTGATTCGCTCGGTATGGATAATAAGGTGGCCAGGTTAAATCTTCCTCCAAGAAAATGAACAATCAAAGCTTCCCTTCCAGAATATAAATCATCTTCTTGTCATATATAACCTGTAAAACCTGAGAAAATAGACAAAACAACCTCGCGTAAAATCGGCGGCATCCTATATAAGCTACTAAATCCTAGAAAACAAGATAAGATATAATGCTTGTGGAATGAAGTTTGCAGATTTCCTGGAGATTATAAAACTTAATAATTCTCAAAAACCATAAGACTCCGTTAGAAAAACAAAACCGGTAAAATTTCCAGATTTTTACACTTGACGCCGTCAAGAGTTAACTCGTGATGCCGTCAGAAGTGACCTGCAGAAATTCTTATGTTAAGTTTCCGGAAAATTTCTGAAAAAACTTGGTCCTACTTCCTGGAAAATCCTGCAAAACTTCATTATGACTCAATACAAGCATTTGACTCTAACAAATACGAGTATACATGCTCATTTAATATTGTGGAGAATCATGATCGGTGTGTTTCTTAAAAACATATTTGGGGTTTCCCCTTACACTTATCTTTTGCAAAAATACTTTTAGGTGGAGTTAAGACTAGGCCAAAACAACAAAGTAAAGTATTTCCACTATTTAATTGAGAAACATGATCAACCAACAATAAAAATAAAGCATGCATACGGAAGCAAATAACAAACAAACAAAAATAAAATCACACAAAGCATGGGTTGCCTCCCAAGAAGCGCTTTTCTTTATTTACGAGTCTTGTAGCTAGACTCAAGGTCATGGGTTACTACGTGACCTCATCGTTGGTTCCACTCTCTAGGTCGTCTTCTAAACCAGTTTTGTATTCCGGACCTAGTTGCAAGCATTCTTTGTAGGAACCAAGCATCCTATTCTTAACATACTCTACTCCTCTACGTCTATCCTCCTCATTTCTATAATAAGCTGCTTGCATGTGTTCTTTTTCGAAATTAGAGAGAAGGCGGTATTGCTCAATCTTGTAGGGCATTTGATAGGCAACCTCATCATTCTCTTCCTTGAATCTAACTATCCCTAAAGTCGGGTCATAACTCATCCTAGTGGCTTCAACAAATGGTTTTCCAAATATTATTTGGCTTAGGCAAGCATCTATCACCGGACGAGTGTCTTCCATTATCATAAAATCGATCTCATAGGTGAGATTCCCTATAATCACATGCAATCCCTTCACTCTTCCTGCAAAATTACTTATCAGACTCTTATTAGGCATCATCCTAAAATTAAGTTGCTTCTTCATCACCCAATTGTAATAAGTCCTAGTCATGATGTTCACGGGAGATCTAGGGTCGATGTAAGCTTTCCATATATGCATGTGCCCGATATTGCATGGTATGTTAATGTTAGAGGGGTCTCCCATTTTGATAAGGGGTGTGCCAAAGATATATGGTCTCTCGGGACTATCGAATAACTCCTTATGGTATTCCCGTTCTTCTTCGGTGGGCAACTTATCAAAGTATTTTTCTATAGGCTCTACCTCCTCTAATTCCTCTTCCTTGTTAACCTCAACTTCCCTACTCTCATCCTTAGTCTCGGCTTCTACTCTAACTTCATCCTTGTCACTCTCTTCTATCTCCTTATCTATTGGCTTAATGGTGACAACATTGACAAAGTGGACATGTTTGGATGATGGGGGATCCTTAATTTGGATTCCGTTATTGGTGTCCCTAGTGTCCTTCCTAGGTGTGATTAACGCTTGGTTGTTGAGGGCTTTCAACAAGTTGTCAATCTTGTTGGTCATCTCCGTTTGTTGTTGATTAAATTCGGTTTCAAACCTAGCTATGCGAGCTTCTTGAGATGCCATAAACTTTGACATCAATCCTTCAAGATTGTTGGTACTACCATAGTTGTTAGAAGGATTGTTGTTGAAGGTACGGTTGGATGGTGGGCCGTTTGGTTGATAACGATTAGGCGGATTGGAAGAATTGGGTTGATTTTGTTTCCACCTAAGGTTTGGGTGATTTTTCCAAGAGGGGTTGTATGAATCACCGTAAGGGTTCGGCTCGGGCTTGAAAGTGTACCACTTATCTCCCACTTCGTCGGTACGCGTGGATGCGTAGTCCGCAAAAGCTGTTCCGGGGAGTTCCACACAATCACGAGTGTCATGGGGACCACTACATAATTCGCATGAAGAAGTGATTTTGTTCACTTGGCTTGAAGGTTTTGGAGCTTCGTAAGATTTCATGAGAAACTTGACTTGGTCCTCAAGTTCCATGATCCTACGGTAGGGAGTGCTAGAATTGTTCGAAGGCAAAGATATTGCCTTGACCGTTTTGTTCAAATCACGGGGATCATTCCAACTTTCGTTGTCATAGAGAGCAAGATCTTCTATGAGTTCCCAAGATTGTTCCGCACTTAGATCACGTAGCTTACCACCGGCCGATTGGTCAATGGCTCGCCTCGTGGAGAGATCGATATGGTCATAAAAAATTTGGACTTGGAGCCAAAGATCTATGCCATGATGAGGGACTTTTTGGAGTAAGTCCTTGAAACGAGTCCATGCTTCATAAAGAGATTCATTTTGACGTTGTTGGAACATCAAGATGTCATTTCTAAGCTTAGTAGTTCTCCCCGGTGGGAAAAATTGAGCAAGGAAACGAGTGGTGAGATCATCCCATGTGGTGATGGATCCTGCGGGTAAACGCTCAAGCCATTGACTAGCTTGATCCCGTAGAGAGAATTGGAATAGGCGTAATCGGGTAGTCTCTCTAGTTTCAACACCTAGGTCTATGGAATCTACGATTTTGAGAAAGTCCTTAAGATGTTGGTTTGGATCTTCGGAACGAAGTCCATGGAATGCACATCCGCTTTGCACCAACCGGATGGTGTCGGATCGCAAGGGGGTCACATTGGCTCCGTTGAGCTCAATGGTGTTTCGGTAGCCTTGGTGGCTAGGTCGGGAATACTCTCCTAAGGTTCGGGCCCTAAGGGGTTCTAATGGTGGGTTTTGTTGTGGTGGGATGACGGGTTCAAAGATGTTCCCGTCGTCCATGATGTCGGGTGGTGAAGAGTTACGAATAAAGACACAAAGAAATAAGTTAGACTAAAGAAAACCTAAAAATAAAAATAAAATCTTACTAGAAAGGAATCTAGCAAGTAGACCTAATAAAAAGAAATTCTAACCTAGACAATAACTATTCCCCAGGCTGCGGCGCCAAAAACTTGATACGTGGGAATCGCACCAGGCTTTACCTCTCAAGGGATCTTGAGAAGCTTACAACCCCCACCAGGCAGTGTACCTGATCGTTGTAGTATAGTATAGTGACAAGTACCGGGGGATTGATCGTTCAGCTAGGAATAGTGTCGCTAGGATTAGAAAACCTAAATACTAGTTCTAAAGATGAAAGATGATTATTTTTGTATTTTTATATTTTTTAGAAAGCAAGTAAATATCTCGGGTTTGAAGGATTTGGGCGGAATTAGTTGCTAGTCAACTAACCCAATACTAAAGATGCAATCAAAATAAAATACTAAAAATGAAATTAAACTAAATTATACTAAAGTTGTGAGCAATAAGTGGAGAAAATGGGTTTACTTAGATTTCACTACTCCCTAGACATCTTTTACATGTTAATTACTTGTTATAGTTGCTTGATGACAGATTGTATTCCTTAATACCATTCATGGGGTATCGCACATAACTCCCCAATTCTATGAGCTCTTATCTCCTCCTACACCATGCCCAGCACAACCATAGGGATTATAAACAGTGGCTCATGCATTAAATACAAACAATAAAGACCTTAGTGCAATAGGTTCATGTTTCCTAAGACGTTCAAGCATGTTACCATTTGGAGATCTGTCAGTTTTCTTAAGCCTAACATATAAATTCATTCATCCAAAACAAACTATAAACAAGTAATCAACATATAATTAACATCTAAGTTTCATTAGATCCAAGCAAACACAAGATAGATCTAGCCTAGCATGATGGAATTAAGACAAGAACAAGAGATAGACAACCAACACATAGACATATTGATTGAATTAAAAGAACACTTATCTCAATTACACATGAAAGGTATCAAGGGCAAAGAACCCTTGAAAAACCTGTAAAATTCGCACCAAGTTCGTACTTAGTGTTTCTCTAAAACTTCTCTTTTTTAATGTGAAAATTAGAAAACTATATATAGGAAAAGGGGTCTGACGGCGTCAAGACCAAGCTTGTGACGCCGTCACCTCGCCGCCAAAACTCTTCTCGGACTGCCTTGATCTACTTCTGACGCCGTCATGTATTATGTATTTCCAGGCCGTCATGATTTTAACTCTTGATGCCCTTCCTTCTGACGTCGTCAAATCAGTTCTGGATCGTCATGGAAATTCCTCTTGACGCCGTCAAGAGCAACATCCGTCAAGAGCAACATCTTGAAGCAATTCGGACGTTTTTGTTGCATTTCCAGACTTTGGCATTTTCTTCACTTTTATGCTCCAAAAACGTCCGAATTGCTTCCTTTTCCAGATTTCACTCCCAAAGTACCTAAAATCACAAAAGGAACGATTTTGGGTAATATTTGATCAAATAAATTCAATTCCGGGCTTAAATGACCCCCTAAAAGTGGTTCATTTTTCGCCTCATCAGGAGCTTTCACGGGGTATTTCCACTCTAGACGTTCCTGAAATGAGGATCCAAGGGGTTTAGACCAAGACCTCACACATTCCTGAAAAGAGGTTCAAAACCCCGATCTCGAATTGCAGCTCATAGAACTTAACATAATTCAAATTTATTTATTACGCGACCTTGATGTGTACCCAATTTTTAAAGCAAGGATTCTCTTAAGAATATAAAGAACTAAGTTTCGTCAGAACATAATGTCTTTAATTATTCATTACAGATATAGGGTGAGACAATTTTGTGGGAGCAAAAAGCCACAAGTACCTACAATGAGCTTTAAAGAGAACTAACTACTTTACGTTTAACATCTAACTTCTAAACAAACTCTATCTTAGTGGATCGCTGGCGCGAGTCTTTCGATGCTTCAACTAACGGATGGTCACTAGTGCATTTCTTGGATCGCTGGCGCGTTATTTGCATAACGGATGGTCACCAAGTCACACACTAGATCGCTGGCGCGTTAGTCAATTAATCTAATACTCGGATGGTCACTACCTCAAGTAATGAGATTCACGAATGCTTAGCCAAATGAGTTAAGGGAACAAGCTAGGGCTTAACACGCCCGGTCAAGTCAAAATTTCTATTCCTACTCTACCCAGCGGAAAGTCAAACAAAGTGTCAAAACTTATTATATTTTTGTAGAAAATTTTCAAATTTTCTCATTTTTTTGTACTTTTCTGATGAAAATTTTTCAATTTTTTGGATTTCTCGAGAAAAATGGAGTTGCATGAGTAAACGGCACATGAATGGTGCAAGTCAAATTGAAGATACCCCCATACTAAAGTTAAACATTGTCCTCAATGTTTCAAGGGTGAGGGTCATCCTACTTTGTATCTAAGGCTGTTTATTAATTAATGCCAAAAGATAACATTAGTAAATAAGGATATCAGAATTCTTTAACAATGAAGCATGAGACTCGAGTGGAGTAAGGACAAAAATACAAGCACGAGAGTCATCATTCTTCGGGAAAAATTACCTGTATAAACACAACAACTACCAAACAACAGAAACAGAAGAGGTTGCCCCCTTCTCGTCACTTTATTAGAAAGAAGAGAGAAGTCAGAAACATGGGTGAAAACCCATGTGCATGCTAATGTTTTTGTTTACCGAGTCACTAACTTGACTCGATCCCCAATTACATTGGTTCGTGGGGAAAGTTTGGAGATCCGGGACAACCATGGTTAGTATGTCCCCTCCAAAGTAGTGCTTCAATCGATGACCATTCACTTTAAAGTTGGGACCATCTGGTTGAGACAACTCAACGGTTCCATATGGGAATACTTTTGCAACAGTGAACGGCCCAGACCAACGGGTTTTTAGCTTTCCAGAGAAAATCTTCAATCTTGAATTGAAAAGAAGGACTCGATCACCAACATTGAAAATGTGGTTCTTTATTTTTGAGTCATGGATCTTCTTAGTCTTTTCTTTGTAAATCATAGAATTTTCATAAGCTTGATCACGAAGTTCAGTTAATTCATTTAGTTGAACCTTTCGGTGATCACCCGCCGTCTGGAGGTCGAAGTTTGCATGTTTTAAGGCCCAGTAGGCTTTGTGCTCTAGCTCAATCGGCAGATGACACGCCTTCCCGTACACCAGCTTATATGGAGTACACCCGATGGGTGTTTTGTAAGCTGTGCGGAAAGCCCATAATATATCATCTAGTTTGTCCGACCAAGAGGCACAGTTTTCACCAACTGTCCTCTCCAGAATTCTCTTAATACCACGATTCAAGACCTCCACCTGCCCACTTGTTTGGGGGTGATATGCGGTAGAAAGACAGTGAGTAACACCGTACTTCAGCATCACTCTTGCAAATTGATCATTGCAGGAGTGCGTACCATGATCACTGATTATGGC
This sequence comes from Artemisia argyi, assembly GCA_030686995.1. Taxonomy (NCBI): domain Eukaryota; kingdom Viridiplantae; phylum Streptophyta; class Magnoliopsida; order Asterales; family Asteraceae; genus Artemisia; species Artemisia argyi. The sequence goes on along the minus strand of CM060707.1, from coordinate 142,682,761 downwards.
ACGTGGAGTCCCGAACCTAGCAAAGAGAGACTTCAAAAATTTTACCACTACTCGGGCGTCGTTGGTAGGTAAAGCTTTCGCCTCAACCCATTTGGACAAATAGTCGACAGCCACGAGTATCCCTCGTGAAGACGGGAATGGGCCCATAAATTCAATGCCCCAGATGTCAAATATCTCACAGACTTGGATGGCATTTTGAGGCATCTCATCCTTCTTAGAAATATTCCCGTGAAATTGACATGCATCACAGGCTTTGACCAGATCATAGGCATCTTTGTAGATGGTAGGCCAGTAGAACCCGGAATCAAACACCTTTTTGGAAGTGTAGTTTGAGCTATGATGTCCCCCCGTGGGTCCATCATGACAGGCTTTAAGAATTTCCATGGCTTCTTGGCCATGGACACACAGTCAAATGACTTGATCCGCACAAATCTTAAACAGGTAGGGGTCATCCCAAAAATAGTGTTTAACGTCTTTGAAGAACTTTTTCTTCTGTTCGGACGACATCCCTTTGACAATGAAGTTACCCGCATGGTAGTTTGCAAAGTCTACAAACCATGGGGTAGTAGCCTCTCCACGAAAAGAAACCGCGTTGAGTGTCTTGAGAGGAAAGGTTTCATTAATTTCTTTCTTCTCAAAAACATCTTGATGGGGGTTTTCTAGTCGGGAGAGGTGATCAGCAGTTAGGTTCTCAGCTCTTTTTTTTATCACGTATGATGATATCAAATTCCTATAGGATCAGAACCCAACGGAGCAATCTCGGCTTTGCGTCTTGTTTAGCAAAGAGGTATTTTAAAGCCGAGTGGTCCGTATATACTATGCATTTGGTTAAGATTAAGTATGGCCGAAACTTTTCAAAGGCATATACAACGGCTAAGTGTTCCTTCTCCGTTGTAGTGTAATGACTTTGAGCTTCGGTCATTGTTTTACTGGCATAGTGTATCAGCTGAAAGTGTTTGGTTTTACGTTGCCCCAGGACTGCACCTATTGCAAAGTCACTAGCATCACACATAAGTTCAAAGGGCAGGTGCCAATCGGGGGCAACAAGAATCGGTGCTTCGGTAAGCCTTTTCTTTAAAGTGGAAAAAGCTTCGATGCACTCGGGTGAGAATATGAAAGGAGCTTCCTTCTCAAGGAGATGGGTCATGGGCCGGGGAATTTTGGAAAAATCTTGTATGAATCGACGATAAAATCCGGCATGACCGAGGAAACTTCTAACACCTTTGACAGTTATGGGAGGAGGTAGTTTAGCAATTACATCAACTTTTGCTCTATCTACCTGAATCCCGTTCTTTGAGATCTTATGGCCAAGGACAATGCCCTCTTTAACAATAAAATGGCTTTTCTCCCAATTGAGACACATATTTGTTTCTTTACAACGTTTCAGCATATTTTCCAAATGGGAGAGACAAGATTGGAAAGAATACCCAATGACTGAGAAGTCATCCATAAACACCTCCATGGTTTCCCCGATCATGTCGTGGAATATAGCCATCATGCACCTTTGAAACGTGCCAGGAGCGTTGCATAAGCCAAATGGCATACGATGATAGGCAAAAGTTCCATAAGGGCATGTGAAGGTGGTTTTTTCTTGATCCTGTGGATCAATGGGGATCTGAAAATAACCCTAGAAGCCGTCGAGGAAACAATAGTATTCATTCCCTGCCAATCTCTCGAGCATTTGGTCCATGAAGGGAAGAAGAAAATGGTCTTTATGGGTGGCTTCGTTTAGTTTTCTATAATCAATGCACACACACCACCCCGTAACCTATCGAGTTGGAATCAACTCGTTTTCTTCATTTGTGACAATAGTTATGCCACCCTTCTTTGGAACACAATGAATGGGACTAACCCAAGGACTATCAGATATTGGGTAAATCAATCCAGCATCAAGAAGTTTGAGAACCTCTTGTTTGATAACTTCGTGGATTTTTGGATTAACCCTTCTTTGATGTTGCACCGCGGGTTTAAAGCCATCCTCCATCAAGATTTTGTGTGTACAAAACTCTGGGTTAATACCCTTTATGTCAGGGAGTTTCCATGCAATGGCTTGCTTGTTTGACTTTAGAACCTTCACAAGAGCAGCTTTCTCCTCATCACTTAAACCTTTTGCGATTATGACGGGTAATTTATCATTACCCTCCAAAAATGCGTATTCGAGATGAGGAGGTAAGTCTTTGAGTTCGAATTTGGGAAATTCATCAGTTTTCTCAACATATTTGATTTCCGCTTTATGAAGTTGCTGTGGTAGAATAGGAAGAGGAGAAGGATCTTCGTTTAACAATTTCTCAAGGAGAAATATATCCCCCTCTGGGTCAAGCTCTTGGTTATCAATTCAAGCGGGAATTGAATCACTCTTAAGAAAGGCCTCTATTTCCTTAAGAATGAAGTCACTTCCCTTAAACGGAGTGAGGGAAGGAGAAGAATTAGCAATTATGGGTTGAGAGGAGGGAGTAGGATTTCCACTAGTAGAATCATCAGCATAACCAAGAACTTCTTGAGCATACTCCTCAGTAGCAATATCAATGACGTCTATTTGGTTAACCGACTTAGAATCATAGTTTGAGGAGTATCTCGAGGTTTGATCAAGGTTGAATGTTATTGCTTTAGTACCAACTCGTAATGTGATTTCCTCATCGAATACATTGATCAATGCACAACCCGTCAGTAGGAATCCTCTTCCAAGAATGAGAGGAACCCTTGGATCCGTATCAAAATCAACAATCACAAAGTCTGCCAGAAAATGGAACTTTCCACTTTTACAAATACGTCCTCGGCAATACCGAGGGAATGAGAAATTGAATGGTCTGCAAGCTCAAGAGTCATGCAGGTGGGAGTAAGTTCCGCAAGAGAGAGTTTCTTCCCTACTGAATGAGGCATCAAGTTGATGCTTGCACCAAGATCGGCTAAGGCGAAGCATTCAACCATTCCCAGGAAGATACATGGAATGATTAATTTTCCCGGGTCTCCCAGCTTTTCGGGAAGCTGTTTCAACAGAACGGCAGAGCAGTTTTCATTGAGTGGAGTTCTTGCCATTTCGAACAGTTTTTCCTTATTGCTCAGTACATTTTTGATTGTCGATGCAAATTTAGGCATCAAAAGGATAGCATCCGCGAAACTGATATCAAAGTGCAGATCTTGAAAATTTTGATTTTTTTTTTCCATCTGATGATTGGCCTTTTCGCGGAGCTTTTGGTCTTGTAACCGTGAGTGATATGGAATTGAAGGTTTTGGGTTGGGTTTAGGATTTTCAATAGGATTTTTGGGAGTTTCAAATACAACCCTTGTTTTGGGGGTCGAAACCGGGATAACTGGAGGAGGGACGTCATTGGTACCTCCGTTGTTAGTAGGAAGTACTGTGTCTGTTGTGTCCTCAGTTTCACATTCCTCTACCTGGACTGGAGAAGAGGTAGACGGAGCTGTGGGTTCTTTATAGGAAACTCCACTTCTGGTTGTGATCGCTTTTACATCACCCTTCGGATTAGCGATCATGTTGCTAGGTAATGTACCTGAGCCCGAGGGTCGATCATTTAAAGACTTCTTGATTTCAGAAATCTGGCTGACCAATAACTTGTTCATTTCTTCTTGGGATTTCATAAATTGTTTCAACAATTCATCGGATGATGGTCCAGTTGGAACAACGGCTTGAGTTTGATTAGGTAAAATTTGAGCTCGGTTGTTCTGGAAAATCCCTTGATTCTGGTGATTATTATCATGGAAATTGTTTCCTTGTTGAAAATTACCCTGATGGTAATTGTTTTGACCTTGATTGCGGTTGAAGTTTCCTTGGTTCTAATTTTGGAAAACCTGGTTTTGACCATTATTGAAATTCCCTTAGTTGTTAAAACCTTGGTTCATCCGATTCTGGTTCTGATTCTGGTTAAAATTCTGGTTTCTGTTTTGACCATTTTGATTTTGATTCTGGTTCTGAGACTGATTAAACCCTGGTGGTCCAAGGTAGTTGTGGAACAGTAGCTCAAAAGGTTTCGGTCCCCTTGTGGTTGGTAAGAATTACCCCCCGCGTTGTAGGAACCTTGAGCTGCGTACACGTTTTCATGAGCGAAGCCACTGGAGGCTGGGCACTCAGTGTATGGATGTGTACCTCCTCATTGTCTTGACAAGTTGAACTAAATGATTTTTGACAAGTTGAACCGAATATAATGTCATCGACATATATTTGGAGAATTCATCACACATGTCTTGACAAGTTGAACCGAATATAATGTCATCGACATATATTTGGACGATTATCATGTTTGAATATTTCTTCTTAGTGAAAAGAGTGTTATCTACCATTCCCATTGAGTATTCATGCTTAATAATAAAAGCTTTCAACCTATCATACCAAGCCTTAGGGGCTTGCTTTAGACCATATAAAGCTTTCTTTAGTTTATAAACATGCTCGGGGTACTCGAAGTCAATGAATCCTGGAGGTTGTGCTACATATACCTCCTCATTGATGAGACCGTTTAGGAATGCACTTTTCACATCCATTTGGAATAACTTAAAGTCTAATGCAAAAGTGTGTGCAAGTAGTATCCCAATGGACTCTAGTCTAGCTACGGGTTCATAGGTTTCGTCATAATCAATTCCCTCTTGTTGATTATAGCCTTGTGCGACTAACCTAGCTTTGTTCCTAGATACGATACCATGTTCATCTAGTTTGTTTCTAAACACCCACTTGGTTCCTATTATGGTTACATTCTTAGGTCTTGGTACTAACATCCAAACATCATTAGACTTAAATTGGTTTAATTCTTATTGCATTGCGATGATCCAACTTTCATCCTTCAATGCTTCATTAACGTTCTTAGGTTCTATGATTGAGACAAAACAAAAGAGGTTGCTTTTGTTTTGAGCTTGTGATCTAAGGGTTCTTTGGTTAATTAGGCTTACTATGACGTTCTCTAAGGGATGACTTTTAGATTCCTTAATGTTGGTGGTTTAATCTATTTCGATGGTTTCTTTTTCTTGAGATATTTCTAGGTTTTTCATGTTTTTAACTATGGCGTTTTGTAACACCACCATTTTCACAGATCGCAACGGATTTAGATCTGGGGTATTACCTTATGGAATCACAGATACAGTAATAGAAAACGACTTGAAAAGAGACGTTTTGATATATTAAGTTATCATTCATTAAATTATCAGAGTTTTAAAGCCATTCTGGTTCGTTATCGATTAGGTATCAGTGGGAACATAAAGATAAAAGAATTAACTAAGTATCAGATCGACCAAATTGAACAAATTGGAAAGAAAGGAATGCAGGGAACAAGTCTTTCCTTTCCACTGGTTCTTGAAAGCTCTCAATCCCCCCTCTCCCATATTGATTCTCCCTCTCGCATCGGTTCTGCATCAGATAATGGGCCCATGCGCAAACTTTCTCTTTTATTGTATTGGCGCCCGATAGGTAGGCTATTAGATTGAGTCGAAAGCCTACCCATTGTTTTTGAATAAATTTCCTACGGACTGGGAGTATTTTCTAATGATACTATGGGGCCTTTGGATGAGAAGAAATAAACAATTTCATGGTCAAGTATGCGAAAGGGAAACAAATGTCGAGGTTATGGCGAAATTTTCGCTTATGGATTACCATAAAGCGAATAAGCAGGAACTTGAAATAACACAATCTAACGTTGCAATTAAGTGGACCAAACCGCAAGATGGCTACATCAAGTTTAATTGTGATGTGTCATGGCAAAAAGAGTCTGGTAAGGCTGGATTGGGTTTCGTTGCTCGGAATGATCGTGGGGATGTGCTTCTTTCAGGTGCTCGGGTAGAACGCTATGCAAGCTATCCATTGGAGGCCGAAGCTAAGGCGCTTTTATGGGCGACAAAACAAGCACACAACAAGGGTTATTCCAAGGTCATTTTTGAATCAGACTCTCTATGCTTAATTAATGCACTCCAGAGAGGCACTACTCTTCTTCAAATTGCGAGCATGTTTGCACAAATCGTTTCTAATTCCTTAAGTTTTAGTTTATGTAATTGGTCTTTTGTCAAAAGAGAAGGGAATAAGGTTGCGCATAGTATAGCTTCTTGGGCTTTGGAATGTAGCGATGAGTTAATCTTAGAAGGTAGCGTTCCACAATGTGCATGTATATGTGCAACTGATGATGTAATTTCTTCTAATTGATAATTTAGCTTCTCTTTTTCGATCAAAAAAAAAATGATAACGGGGTTGAAAGTCCTCCAAGGTCAGTGCCGCCTTATGCCATAGATCCATAACTGCTATATACCTAGGATACATGCTTAAAAGTCAACACTAGGTGTTGAGTGAGAGTCATAGGTTTAAGTGTAGTGTGAATACAAGTTTCCCCAGGGTTTAGATGTTAAACCCTTCAAGGAAAAATGTAGGGTTTTTTATAATTGCAATGCATATACAATTATCATGTTAAAAGAGTTATTGCACTAAGCTCATGAAACCGCACGTTAACAGTCCAGATCATGGGGCACTGCAGACCCTTACATGATGGGACGGAGATAAGGTTAACTTGCCAAAGTTAAACCTTGTGAGATTTCAAGTATACTACTTATTGGTTACCTGGCTGAGGTATACCAACGGGAGGTGTCAAACTCTAATAGATCTATCAACTATACTCGCGTTCACTTGTGTAAAGCTCACAAGTGATTATGGCTCATGAATTTTAGTTATGTAATGGTGGCAGAAAGTAACACTCGTGCAATAACGGGAGAAAGAGACTTGTATTCGGTTTAAAGAAAAGCAAGTAGCATGTATCCCCCTCACAGGGGTTGTAAAGCATTTAAAAAGTGAGGCTATGAAAACTCACCTGGGCTTAAGGATGATGTGATTGATGTGAAAAGTGACTCGGAAACTAGATGGCCTTACTCACGTGTCCTGAGGGTTTTGTAGGTGTGTTTGTGTGGTTAAGTTTCTTAGTTGTTTTAAGTTTCTTAAGTAATTACTCCTAGGGTTTCTATTTTTATAACATAACACCGTTCAGGCCATCATAATCCAGAAGTATAACTCCTCACATGAAGCTCCCTACTATTGCATTATGTTGCCAACATAATATCGTTCGGGCCATCATAATTTAGAAGTATATAACTCCTCACACGAAGCTCCCTACTATTGAGTTAAGTATTTTATATTTAGTTATAACATAACACCGTTCGGGCCATCATAATTTAGAGGTCATGTAGTATACGTTTGAGGAGCCAGGGCACTTTAACTCGTAAACCCAGCAAACTCGTAAAAAAGAATACCCAAATGAAACCCCTCACATGAAGCTCCCTACTATTGTGTCATGCTTTTGATTTTAGGTAATACTTTACTTAATAACCTTTAAGTTTCATATATTTACACTTTCTACCCTAAACTTATATACTTTATGTTATTTAGATTTCTAACTATCTAGACTTTACACAATTAGTCCCTATACTTATATATTTTTATGAAAATGACAGGAATGACCCTTAGACTTATTAGTTTTCAGAATTTACCATTTATACTCTTGATTTACTAATATTTGTAAAACTAGTCCTTATAAATAAATAACTTTTATAACTTTTATCCTAAGGTTATGTAACTTTGAAAAAAGGGTCCTTATACCTAATACTTATAAGGAATTTCAAAAATTTTACCTAGACTTAATATTTTCAAAAAGTTACCATATATACTCCTATGCATGGAAACTATTGCAAAACTAGTCCTAATTCCATGCAAACTATATTTTTATGAAACAAAAGAGTTTCCTAGCTTATAGTTTACTAATATTAGCTTATCTAAGTTGCCTAAACTAACTTATAGCTTAAGTTAAAGTATTATAGCATATAATTAGCAATTAGTCTATCATTAGGGTTTTAAAATGAAAAGTTCTAAAGGAAAATGATCAAGGCTAAGGCAAGGGTTCTAAGGCATCATAATCCTATTCTAGTACTGTAATAAAACTATTAGAAGAAAAAATTAAGCTTACTTGAGCAAAGAAAGGCTTAACGTGGGAAACTAGGGTTTTCTAGGCCAAAATGATTTCGAAAAGGCTTCTAGGCTTATGGTACTCGCCTTCTAGGACTACAAGGGCTCTACTACTACTACTACTACTACTACTACTACTACTACTACTACTACTACTACTACTACTACTACTACTACTACTACTACTACTACTACTACTACTACTAGGACCAGAGTATATGAGGTGAAAAGAAGTGAATGGGATGGTTTGATATGGAGGGGGTATAAGGGATTTTATAGCCTCGTTACCCTTGGAGGCCAAGGAAAGGGTGAGCTAGGTGGCATGAGGGGGAGGGAGTGACTAGCTACTACTACTAGGTGACTAATCTAAGCTAAAAGGATGAGTAACACAAGCTATGGTAGCCTAGAAGGAGGTATGTGGTTGTGGTGTTGCCGTGGCTCAACAAGGCCACAAGTAGGTGATCCACCTACTTGTAAGCAACTAGAGAGGTGCTAGGGTATGTGCTTAGGGTGACCAAGGTGCTATGCTAGGTGCTTGAGGTGCTTATGTTTAGGTTTTGTCTAGTTTAGACCTAGTTTTGTTTAATGAAAGATTTGGGGTTTCCTAAGGTTTAGTGCCTAGATTAGGTTCCTATGGGTGCTTAGTGACTAAGATTAAGTCTTAAGAAGCTTATACTAAGTGGTGGTAGCTTATGGTGAAGTTTTGGGAAGGTTTAACCTAGTTTTGGGACTTGTAAGACCTAATTAGGGTTTGGTGCTTAAGAGACTTGTACCTAAGCTTCTAAAGGGTTGTACTAAGGTTTAGGAAGTCTAAGTTATCCTAAAGTTTCTAATGTAACTCCTACATAAGCCTTGAGTACTCTCAAACTAGTTCAGATAAGCAATTAGGGTTTATAAACACATAGGGCTCAATTAGGATTTGATTAGGGTTTGTTTTGGTATTGTGATAGATTTAGTGTGTTGTGATGATAGATTACTTATTGTGGTGTTGTAATGATCTTAGATTAGGATTTCATGTGTTATGGTTGTAGGTTTATTTGGGTTAAGAGGATACGCGAGTAAGTCTAGTAAGTCATCACATGCAATGCACAGGAAAGAAAAGCAAAAATTTACCTAGGAGAATACCCACTATTGGTATTATGGAGGAAATGATGTTGATGAATTTTTATGGGTGGTTACACTTTTTCTTCATCTAAATCATCATCTACCAAAGGTGATGTTTTAGGTGGAGGGGGAATGTCATCGAAAGTTACGTTGAGTGATTCTTCGACGACCATTGTTTCCTTGTTTAGAACAACGCAGCCTTTACTAGTTTGAGAATATCCTAGAGATACACCTTCGTAAGACTTTGGGTCGAACTTGGTGAGATAGTCTTTGGTGTTTAAAATGTAGCATTTACTACCAAATACTCTAAAGTAATTTAGAGAAGGTTTTCTACCTTTCAAGATTTCATATAGGGTTTTTCCTATGATTGGTCTAATGAGAATTCTATTAAGAATATATGTGGATGTGTCTATGGCGTTACACCAAAATTTCTGAGGAATGGATTGCTCGTTGAGCATTGTTCTACTCATTTCTTGTAGGGTTCTATTTTTCTTTTCAACTACCCCATTTGATTGTGGAGTTCATGGAGCCGAAAAATTGTGAGTAATACCATTAGCATCACAAAAAGCTCCAAATTGAACTTCATTATCAAACTCTCTACCATGGTCAGTCCTAATTGAAACTATGTTGCATCCTAGTTGATTTTGAAGTTTCTTGCTAAAGTTTTTAAATTGTTCAAAAGTTTTGGTCTTGTTTTTAAGAAACCTAGTCCATCTGTACCTAGAGTAATCGTCTACGATCACTAGGGTGTAAAGATTTCCTCCATAACTCCATATGGCGGAAGGACCGAAAAGATCCATGTGAAGAAGTTCTAGACATCTAGATGTTGAAATCAGGTTCTTGGGCTTATGACTAAAGTGAGCTTGTTTACCAACCTTGCAAGCTAAATGTTGATCGAACTTAAGTTTAGGAAGGTTTCTAACTAGATCCTTAGAAGCCAATGATTGTAATAAACGCATATTAGCGTGACCTAGTCTTCTATGCCATAATGTAGAATTATCATTTATCGTAGTTAAGTATATATTGTTCCTAGGTTTATTACTAATTTTCATGACGTATAGGTCACCTTTTCTAATTCCTTTGGCAATTACTTTTTCGTTCTTAATGATATCACTACCGTCTTTGGAAAAGATTACCTTGCACTCATTATCACATATTTGACTAATACTAAGTAAATTAAAACCTAAGTATCTACATGTTCTACATTAGTTATAGTAAGAGAGTTATGAGCAATTGTACCTTTGCCGATGATATTACCCTTGAGTTTACTAAAAACGTAACATTACCTCCACTACATGCATGATACGATGAGAATAGCTTGCGATTACCCATCATGTGATTGGTGCATCCACTATCTTTAACCCATTCATCAGGCTCCAAGTCAATTCCCAAGCATATCTAATGATAACATAGACAAACTCAAACATATGGTCCCCAATATCTCATGGGTCCAAAGTTGTTAGCACCGAACATCCTATGCATTTGTTGCATTTGTCTAGGATGTTGAAATGGTGAGTAAAATCCTATAGGAAGAAAATCATTTCTCCAACTCATTGAACTATTCCTAAGATAATTTTAATTTCTAGTTGCTCTTGATCTAGTTTGTCCATTCACTATATTTGTTTTTCTAGGAGGTGAAAATCTAGATCTTATAGTTGGTTTGTTGTATCCTAATCCGGGTTTTAGTGTTGGTTTATAGAATTGCTTTACCTCTTTTACACTAGCAATGGGTATTTCTGAATTCATTACGGTTAATTGTTTTGTAGTAGGTTTAGGTAATATTGCAGTCTTCCGTATTGGGGACGGTCCTTTATCGAAGGGATGGTCCTTTATAATTAAGGGACCGTCTGGTAGATTTGAGGAACCGTCACTAGTAGACACTTCCGACTGAGACTTCACAAATTTTATTTGTTTTGATACACTTGATGATGCTTCAGAAAAATTATATCCTATACCGGTTTTGTTATCGGAAGATCTTTGAGCTCCTATTAATTGTCTAAGAGAATGAGTACTCTTTTCAAATGTATTTAGTTTTCAGGCTTCCTCTTTGAGTTCATCATTTTTGATTTTAAGATTTTGACATGATTTGCACTCCAAATCAATTTCCTTTCCTTTTTCAAGCCTAGATAGTTCGTCTTTTTACATCGATATTTCTTTTTCTAATTTAGACTTGATGGATTTTAAATATTTGTTTTTCAAGATAGTCTTCTGACATACTTCGCAAATTTTATCATACTCATTATCTAAGTCAAGTGAATCTAGTGAGCAAATATCACAATTATGGAGATCGGTTTCGATACATACCTCTTTTGAAGATCCAACCATGAGACATGTTTCATTCTTACCATCTTCATCGCTATCACTCTAAGCACCGCTTACATATGCCCTTTGGTTTTTGTCCTTTGCTTGGTGTGGACAGTCTCCAACTAAGTGTCTTGTATCACCACTTCCAAAACATCTTTTCTCGCCCTTGCTATATCTATCTTCACGAACTTTCTGAGGTGTTTTCTTTTCTTCTCGTGGTTGTTTCACGAATCTTCCTGTTCGCTTAAAGAATTTCTTGAAATCTCTAACCGCCATAGCATACTCTCCGCCTTTACTTTCTGAGCTTGAATCCTCATCATCACTTAACTCCTTTTTAGTTTTCAAAGCAAGTGATATTCTTTCCACATTGCTTTTGATAATCTCGGAATCATTTTTGATGATTAACTCATGGACCTTTAAGTTACCAATGAGCTCATCTAATGATAGAGATGCCAAGTCTTTAGATTCTTCAATCGCCGTGACCTTTGCTCTCCATTATGGATGTAAAGCCTTGAGAAATTTCCTAACACAACTTTTGACAGAAATACCTTCATCAAGTGCTTTTAAACTCGTGATAATGGTGTTAAATCTAGCAAATGCACAATCTATATATTCGTCTTCAAGAATGACTAATTGTTCATATTGTTGAACCAAAAGATTGATCTTGTTATCTTTGACTTGATTATTACCTCGATGAGTGACTACCAAAGTTTTCCAAATGTCTTTAGCCGTATTACACATGAAAATTCATTGAAATTTCTTTTTTGGTAAAGCGTTGTAAATTACCATTTTTGCTTCATCATTTTTAGCTAATTTCTTTTTAAGACTTTCACTTTGTTTATCATAAGAAACAATTTCATTTTGTTTAGTTTTCGGGTTATACTCAATAGGCTCAAAGTCACCCATGGTAATAACATGCCAAAGATCAAGATCTTTTGATTTCACATACGTTTCTAATCGAGTTTTCCAATAAATAAAACTATCAGTCTCAAAGAGTGGTGGTCTTTGCATAGACTGCCCTTCTTGATATTTTTCAAATTCCATTGATCGTTTCAAGTTTTAAAATACAGTATATTTTAAAAAATCTTGAGCAACGAAACTCTGATACAAATTGTAGAAACTAGAAGGGGGGGGGGGTGAATAGTTTCACCGTTATTATTTTCGTTTTAAAAAATTTTCTTTACAAGTTGTGTTTATGAAAATGATTCGATTCGATCTTTAAGTGAAATCAGCTCAACAATAAATATAAGCAATAACAAGTAAGTAAGTAAAGATAAAGAAAGGAAAGATCAAACCGGCACACGGAGATTTATAGTGGTTCGGCCACGAAGCTCACTCCTTCGCCCTTACTCCACTCCTCGAGTCTCACACTCGAGAGTTTCACAAACACTATATCAACACGCTCCCTTATGGCAGAACAAACCTTACACAAGCTTATACCAAGTTTAACGACACTAAGCGGAATGTCGAGTCCTAATCCTAGCTAGAACCAATCTATCAAAGCTCACGTGGCTTCACACCTCGTACCAACACGATGGCACGATACAACACAACACACAATATAAGACTTGCACTCAAGTCCTATTACATACATGAAACAATGAATATAAATGATGATAGATCTGCAACAATGGTATGAGATGACAAAGATTCTTCTTTAACACTTCGTCTCTTGATTACAACGAGTGTTCTTCTCTTGCACTTTAGAGGAATGATGAGTGTGATCACTTGTAAACAACTAGAACCCGATAATATGATCAAAGAATATGTTTTGGAAAGGATTTCGGAATACAGAAAGTTTTAGTGCATAAGAGGTGAGGTTTTATGAAATGGAACAGTTCTATATTTATAGACGCCAGGAAAGAGAGGGACGGTCCCTTAAATACCGGACGGTCCTTTATCAATAAGGGACCGCCGTCCACTTTAAGGGACCGTCTCGACAGACGCTCCCATTTTTGTCCTGACGTGGTGAAAATTTATCTGGTGAAAAATTCTTGTCGGTTTTGAGCGGGAAAAATGGTTGTTATGCATTTGAAATTTGAAAACATTTTCTTAATTAACCATTTCTTTAAATTATACAAAAATACTTTTATAAAAATGTTTTGTGACATGAAAATGTAAAGTTTTGATGAAATATAAATCCTTTGATCACATACACAAGTTGGTAGATGTTTATACATACCTTAAGTTATGTTGTAGATGAAAACGAGTTTTATCGATTAAAAACTTATTAGTCGTAGTTTTACGTAACGTGTGTTTGTATTTTGTGATTATCAAAACTAGTAAAGACCGATTAATGCAAATGACGTTTTTGATATTATTTGTATTAACAAAAAGTATTACTAAACTTGTGCTTAAATCAGTATGACATTGCTTTATTGGTTTGTGAAAAAAATGGTCTTTCTGCTGTCACCAACAGAATGTTGTCACGTAAAATCATCTATACATTTAGACATACTAATCATTGTTCGTTAATTAATACAAAAGAAACAAAGAATAATTAAAGGCATAAATGAGATTTTGATTATTAGTTTGACACAACTTTTTGATCAAAATAATAAGATGCCACAGAATGTTGAAATGTTCTATTTTCAACCAGTTTATTGTAACTTTTGACCGTTCTAGAAATCAGTATGTTTTAGTTTTGAATTGTTAAATAACGTATTATGCAGGCAGTCGCTAAGTAACTATTAGTAATACTAAAATATGTGATAACTAAAATGACTTCTTAGGCAAAGTTAAGTGAGTAATAATTATACAACTTTTAATTTGTTTTATCAACATGATACGAGTACAAAGTTAAAAGTTTTTCTCATTAAGCATCCTGTTGAAGTAAAGACGTGGAGAGGTAGTGCCGTAGAAAGTTGTTGGGTGTAGTGACCGGGATTGCGGACCTATGGTGCAGAAAGTTAAAGTTAAATGAGATTGATTGAAATTTATTTCGGGGTTTTATGGGAACCGATAGATGTTCGCTGCTTAATGTAAACTTTTTTACAAAAATTCGATTTCTTTGAAATGAACTTTGTCTTCAAGTTTTGTTTCGCATAAATACATGTCTTGTTTAGTTAGTTCACTTATATGTCAAAAAAAATACATGTCTTGTTCATTTTTATTTTCTTTATACTTTTAAAAAAAATTATGCATCTGGTGACTTTCAGGTCAGCCTTTGAGAAAAGCAAATGTGAAATTGGCTTGGTGGTTGGATAACAAATGGAAGAGAAGATGAATAGGGTTATATTTGTCGGGCTTTGGTTATAAAATAGCAACGAACTTTCTTCATTATCTTGTTTTGGTACGTAAACTCTGAAAAAGTTATGTAAATGTAATGAACTTTCATAAAATGTTCCGATCTGCACATTTGATGACGTGTCACGTTATAAAGGTGTCACGTGTCAGACTAGACTTTCAGGTATGATACGTCAGCAAAATGTGCAGATTAGAATACTTTATAAAAGTTCGTTACATTTACATAACTTTTTCAAAGTTACCGTATCAAATCGGTACGTTTAAAACGGTTCATTGCTATTTAATTACCAAAATCCTATATTTGTCTAATAACTATAGGTTGTGTTTGTGAAATTTATTTATTTATTTATTTATTTATTTTCTCCTAAAAAGCCCATTAAGAAAAGAAACGCCCCCAAAGTAGGGGTGTTCATGGTTCGGTTAATTAACCGAATAAATCGAAAACCTAACCGAACCGAACCGAAATAAAATCGAACCGAACATATAACCGAACCGAACTTGTTAAAACCGAACCGAACCGAATTAAAAATTCGGTTTTCGGTTTGGATATGGGTTTAGCTATCTGAACCGAAAACCGATTTTATATAAATATATATATATTTTTTATATATTTATATTATTTTAAATATAAAAAATATCCATTAAAGTTTTATACTAATATAAAAAAACACATTTTTATGCTTGAAATATTTTTTTTGCCAAAAATATATATAATTAAATTCAAAAAAAATATAAATAGTGTAATTTAAGTAAAAAATTCGGTTTTCGGTTTTGACCCATAATCGAACCGAACTTCGGTTCGGTTCTCGGTTCGGTTCGGTTATAGATATTTTCGGTTCGGTTCGGTTTTCGGTTATGACCCAAAAATTTTTTTTAACCGAACAACCCGAACCGAATAAACCGATTAACCGATAACCGAACCGATGAACACCCCTACCCCAAAGTCAGCTTTGCATTAAAGGATGGCTACTATAAGATATTAATGTTATAGGTTGTGTTTGTGAAGTTTTTCTTTTTTTCTAGAGAGCCCATTAAGCAGAAAAGAAACGGCCCCAAAGTCAGCTTTGCAATAAAGGATTGCTTCGAGAAGATATTTAATGTTTGATGACTAAAATGTGATTGTAAAGTTGTTCTTAGCAAATTACTTTAACGTTGCATCGAAATTTCCCTTAGTCAAATCATTGCGAGTCTATAAAGAACGATAACTGTTAATTCTAGTTTGAATATACGGAATATGACAAAGGCAAATTTATTTACACGACTGATCCATCTGCTAGGAGAAAGAGGTATCAAGTGAACCCATGTCTCTTTAACAAGTGTTGCCTGATTAACTTATTACATGTTGCTTGTGAGATCTGTTGGTGTGTTAGATCTTAATTTACTTATTACATGTTAGACTGCCAGTGCATCAGTATGTCACCATCTCTAATTATAAACGAGCTATGAACTATATCAAACAGATAACGAACTGTTATTATCACAATGCAAGTACAATTACAAGTTACAACAATGGCTCATTTGAGCCAGACCACACCAAAATACAGCACCTGTTCAACGTATGAGATCAATGCTAGTATAAGTTATCGACCCACCTCCTGAACTAACTTCAGCATCACCTGGTTCGGCAAAGTACATTGGCACAGGCATCTTCATTGGAAGATTTGGGCCTGCACCCTCAAACTTCAGCACCTGAATTGCTTGCCTGATCGAGGGTCTCAAACTCCTGTCAGGGTGAGCGCACCATAACCCAACCATCATCAAACACTCCGCTTCTTTCTTATCAAAGACCTTGTTAAACTTCGGATCCACACCAGAAATTAGCTCACCTTTTCCAAACAAGTCCCAAACCCACTGCACTAACCCAAGGTCAGAATTCGGGTCAACAGAATCCATTGCTTTTCGCCCACATGCGATTTCTAATGCAACCACCCCGAAGCTATAAACATCGGACTCTTTACTAGCCTTACCTGTTGTGACATACTCAGGAGCTAAGTAGCCTAAGGTTCCAGCTTGTGGGCCCAACTCATGATCCATTAATCGAGCCAACCCGAAGTCTCCTAGCTTCACGTTGAACCCCGAATCAAGCATGATATTGCTTGTTTTAATATCTCGGTGAACAACACATTGTTCCCATTCTTCATGCAGATATAGCAATGCAGAAGCTAAACCTGTTGCAATCTTATACCTCACAGCCCACTCAAGAGAACTCTTTTGACCGAAGAGGTGCGAGTCAAGGCTGCCATTTGGCATAAACTTGTAAACAAGCAAGAATTGGGTTTGGTCATGACACCAACCGATGAGTCTCACCAAGTTTCGGTGCCTCAAACTGCTGATAATTTTTACTTCTGTTATGTACTCTTTTTTTCCTTGTTTAGACCCTTGTGAAATTTTCTTGACAGCAACTGTGATACCTTCACGTGATAAATAGCCCTTGTAAACACACCCGAATCCATCCTCACCCAATTTTCGGTCACTAGAGAAGTTGTTGGTTGCTGAAACGAGATCGTCGTAAGAAAATCTTTTCGGGCCCGCCCCTCTTTCGAGATCATCGTTCATTGATGTCAAGGCGACTGTCTCCACTTGTTTCTCTGCTGGTTTTTTTGGTCTCATCCAAAATATATAAAATGCTGCTATAGCTGCTAGAATTAAAATACCAACAGGGACAGTTACCCCCACTGCTAGTTTCCATCCTATTGATTTATTATCACTTTTTTCTGCTATATCTAAGGTGGAATTAAACTCCCAATATTGAAGGATATGCCTTTCCGCAAAAGCACCAGTAGCAGCCGAAAACCCAACTGTCGCCCGCTCCTGAAGAACTTCACGGAGGTCAACTTGATACGAAAGACTTGTATTTCCTCCAGTATCATTTCCAGTACCGTAGCTCCATGACAAGTTCAGAATTTGAGTGGTAGAATTGTAAGAAACCCAAGCATCAGCAGAGTCTCCACTGTGTAAACTAGCATTCCAAGCAGTGTAGTTAGCTGAACTAATCGAGTTCTTGTTAATACCCACATGTTGAAATGGAGGATCCCATTCTACGTTTACAAAGGTGTCAAGCTCTATCACAATCATTTGGTTTCTAGGTGAGTCAGTGTAAGAAGTGTTAAAGAGGCCTAAAAAGCCACCTACTGAGTTGGGTGGGATTTGGAAGTCAACGGGTGCTAGAAAGAAAGTGAACCCATGACCGTATGTGGATTGAGATAATGTATCGATGATGAAAGTGAAGTGAGTGGTGAAATCGGTTAGCTTACCAGATTTACTGTCCCATATCGGGATTGTATCTGCGTATATGGCTTGACCGACACGAGTGATGTAATTGACTTTGTTGAACTCTATGGTACCAACAGAAGGTACTGCATCACCTAAGTAGAGTATGTTTGTTGCATCAGTGTCGAAACGAGTGATCTCAAAATACACTGATGCAGAAAAAGGTAACAAGAATAAGAAACAAGAAACAAAGATTAAGGTAGTCATGATTAAGCTGAAAGCTTAAAACACAATGTGTCTAACAACACCTGATAATGTGATTAAATACCTTTAATAAAAATTAAAATATTGATGCTAATACATATTTTCTAAACTTGTTCTTTAAGGTTACACCTACTGTCCTAATATTATATAAGAGAATCAAAGGTTCATGAAGATTAGAGGAGTATTAACTAATCAATTAACATATTTTCTAGACTCCGATTATCATATTGGAAAAGTTTATCATAATGTTATCTTGTCTTTGTCTTGTTTATACTTTATACAGATAGACTGTTTTCCTACGTTTTTCTTTTCAACTTCAATACTAATAATCAAGAACCCAAGTATATTCGTTTTTAAGCATTTGTTTATATAGCAACCAGTTCGCGAAGTGGGAATCATGCTATCATATAATGATCTAACACCACCAGAAATACAATACACGTAATTCTGCTCATACGAATAGCTCTTCAAATTATTAAGGACTAAATATCGAACCTAGCTTCTTGTAGACCTTAAATTACTTGAAACAAGTGAATGTATTTATTTTTCCTTTTTGATCCACCTCTTGTAACAAGCAACAGTTGAAGGAGAACAAGTTTTGTATCATAATTGATGCAATAATTGTTACTAAAAATTTCAAAAACAATGACAAAGTGGTAATGGACTGAACCGTATCAAAATGACCATTTGGATTGTTAATGACTTGAAAGTTGAAACGATCCATAAGTGTTTTCGTTTAAGTCCATTGTATCAACACCAGGGGAACCTGCGCACAGGGTTCATCTAAAGCATATACTGTCATTCAGTAGAGGCGCCCCTGCCTGGAATCGAGCATGGGTAAGCACCACTTCATCATAGTTAGGCCCCATAGCCATACCTTAATACGTTACTAATAAATTCCGTAAAGATAATATAGATGCTAATTAATATAGATCAAACTCTTGGCCGGCAAGATTTAGCTACTATACCATAACGACAAAGAAATAAGGATGCAAATTCATATCTGTCAAAATCTTAATCTTTAAGATCATTATTTTGACTTAGTTTTATATGAACATAAGACAGTTAATGGACGTTGACAGAATAAAAACTATACAGGCAATGAGCAAAAAAATGATTGATAGTTAACTAATTAGTGAAAGATCATTACATGCAGGGTTTGTTTTCCTAGGATATGTTCTCCAATCATTCAATGACACCTGAATATGTTGATAATATCATAAGGGATTATATAAATTACCATTGTTAATGCATATAAGTCAACTTCTTCATAATAAAGATTAATGAGTTGTCAAATTTTTATATGTATATAAGAAGGTTCATGCCTTCATGGACATTGACAGAATAAATTTATTATACAATGTGCAAATAAATAATCAAAGAGTCAACTTAATAGAAGATGATCACCATTTTAGAGCTTCAAGATCACCAAACAATGGTACCACAATATACTAGCCAACATTACATTTATGGAGAGCACATATGTGGTCATTTGCACCCATTACTGATAATGATCAGGCAGTTTGAGTTATGTTTTATCACTAATGGTCAAATGGGTTAAAAGATTTGCTAAAAAGGATACACGTCAAATACTCAAATGGGTCGAAAGTTGGCCAAGAAATATTTTTCATGATAACTATTTTAAAAGAAAAATAGTTCTTAAAGGTAATAATATAGTTTTCTTAATCCTGTTCAACACGTTTTGCGATTTTTTACAAAAATTTGGCTCGGAACAGTAGGGGAAAACATGACCCAACCCGTACCAGCATTACCCATTTTGACCCATTAGCCAATGGTCAACCCGTCTGACTTGCCTATTTGACACCTCTAGCAAGAACATTTGTCTGCATAAACTAGAAGGATATGAAACTAGAACATTTTCAGATTCTAATGAGCATAGAAGTTAACTGTAAGAACTAAACTGAAAGTTAGTCGATGAAATGGATATTTTCACGAGGTATAATTATCCTACTAGATAATTTGATACCAAAGCAATACTCGCCTATTACATAAGTTATTATGACTCATAAGTTGCTTTGAATTTGTCCTAATAAGCTTGCCTTGACATGGTACCCACAGAGTGTCCATACCTTAAGTTCCAAGCATGAGATACAATCACATACCATATCATATAAAGTTTCGTTCAAGATAAACAAAATCAAGCATTAAGCCAAGTCAAAGATTACCTTATAGGCGTGAATTTCGTAGAAAAGATATCAACTACATTAACCAATGTGATCCTCCATTCCTTCCTATGCATTTAATCCAGAAGAATTCATATTTATAGCCTTACATAGTCTAAAGAAATATGGAGTAACAAATAATACAAATTTATAGAATATATACAACAGTGAAAACACACAATCTTGTAACTAAAAAACAGTACTAGTTTAGCGCCCTTGAACCAAGCATGGTATATTAAAATTTCGGGATTTTGGACATTCTTCTGTAGTTCTGTTGTAGAGTTTTGCTGCAAACTCTTTTAAAGCCAACTCGTTTGTCTTGTCATGGTCATGTACCAATGTAAAGTTGCTTGAATTCACTCTACTCGCCCGTTTCTTCAATAACTCTTCGCCTACCTTAACAAGATTCTCCAAATCCACATTATTGCTAAAATTATCATCCTGAATTCGCAGATAATATTCATCCGAAGGAACGAGTTCTAAGAGGGAAAGGACATAGTATTCATTATTCAACCAAATCGAAACTATCCCTAGCATTCACCCAGGGAGACGGAGACCCTGTGCCTAATGACAAGACCAAAAATGGTGCACATTCCCTTGACTCTCTTAGATCCATACTTGCTTCACCTATCGCAACCATAGCCGGATCATTGGTAGCTACTCCTCCATCTATAAGATTAAATTCTCGAAGTAGCTTCTGTTGGGAATTAAATAAACAGAAAGAATCAGAACATAAAAGTTTAAAGAAATACATCAAGTATGTTCCTACTGATAAAGCTTAAAGCATGTTTCTACTGATGGATTCTGCTGAAGAAGGTTTCTACTGAAGGTGTTTCTACTGATGGATTCTGCTGAAGAACGTTTTCCACTGATGGATTCTACTATGAGTCACGATGCTGCTGAGTAGATATGCATGGAAAATATCTTTTGTTGTGTCATTAGTTGAGTGTTCAAATTGTATACTCTTATAGGGTATGACACATTATAGATATATGACTTATCATAGTTAGTAGATTGACACATCCTTAGACTAGATTATTGTAAAGATCTTCTTGGACTATAAAAGATGATCTTAGACTAGATATTGGATATATGTGAAATATCCAATAAACAAAAAGACGTGTGAAAAACATAACTGTTAGAACAATAGAACAAACACAAATATCACAAGTCACGTAAGATTCAAGGTTCTTTGTAACCCTAGTGATAGAAAAAGATCACTCGTATTATTTTGAATAATATTGAATCGTTTGGTGTTAACTATTCCATTTCCATATCATAAATATAATCTTCTAAGTGTGGTTAAGTAGATTCCGCATACTTAATCATATTCACACAACATATCTCATACACAAAGAACGAAGGTTTAACCACCTTACCGTGTATCGGTCTAACACACCCGACAAGTGGTTTTAGCCCCCAACAAGTGGTATTAGAGCGTCAGGCTGATATTGTTGTTTTAGAAGAAGAATTAGAAATGGATGTTGAATCTGTTCAAACGAATGTTGCTGCAAAAGTACCAATGCTCAAACAGAATGAGTTTGAGATGTGGAGGTTAAGAATAGAACAATATTTTCAAGTGCAAGCTTATACACTTTGGGAAATTATTGAAGATGGAGATTCTTTCAAATCTACAACCACTACATCAACAATTGATGGTAAGGAAGTTACAAAGCTGCAAACCAAGCCACAATCTGCAGAAGATAGAATTAGGAAGAAGAATGATCTAAAGGCCAGAAGCATGCTGATGATGACCATTCCAAATGATCAACTTATAAACTTCAACAAATTCAAAGATGCAAAGTCATTATTTGAGGCCATTATTGCAAGGTATGGTGGGAATGAAGCCACCAAGAAGACCCAGAAAACTCTTCTTAAGCAACAGTTTGAAAATTTCACACCAACCAACCATGAATCTTTAGACCACATGTTTAACAGGCTACAGAATATTGTGAGTCAACTTGCTATACTTGGAGTTGAAATACCTCAAGAAGATTTAAACTCAAAATTTCTGAGAAGCTTACCTGAAGAGTGGGCTATGCATGTTGTTGTCTGGAAGAACAAGTCAGACATTGACACCATGGATCTTATGGATCTGTATAGCAACTTTAAAATTGTTGAGCAAGATTTGAAGAAAACTGGAGGTTCTAGTTCAAGCACTGGGAACATAGCATTTATGTCATCTCCTAGTAATTCAGTTCCAGTTACTAATGAGAAAGTTCATGATGGTGTAAGTGCTGCAAGTTCATCAAGCAGTACTTTTGGAATTTTGGATGAGAAAACATGTTGTGCTTTTTTCACAAGCAAGCATAATGGATCCATGTTAACTCATGAAGACCTCCAAGAGATCAATGATGATGATCTGGAGGAAATGGATCTAAAATGGCAAATTTCTCTTCTTAGCATGAGAGCTAAGAAATTCTATCAAAGGACGGGGAAGAAGATCACAATCAGTAGCCATGATCCTGCTGGTTATGACAAGTCAAAGATAGAATGCTACAACTGTCACAAGATGGGACACTTCTCAAGAGAGTGTAGAAGGCCAAGACAGCAAGATAGCAGAAATAGAGATGTTGGAAGCAAATCCAATACAGGGGAGATTTCTGAACCAAAAGCTATGGTAGCTATTGATGGGTTAGGTTTTGATTGGAGCTTCATGGATGATGAAGAAAAAGGTTCTTCACAGATGGCTCTTATGGCATTTACTGCAACTGATGTACAAGATCATAAAGCTTGTTCTAATACTTGTACTGCTCTTAAAGAATTAAAACTATTAATTAAACAGTATGATGACCAAAAGATACAGTTAGCCAAAACTGATCAAGATCTATTCAATTATAAATGTGGTTTAGAATCTACAGAAAGGCAAATCCTATACTATAAAAAGAATGAACTTACCTTTACTAATGCTAAAACTTTACTTGAAAATGACATACTCTTTAAAGATGAAATAATTAAGGCTTTAAAAGAAGCATTGGATAGGGTTAAGGCTGAAAAAGGAAACATTCAATTGACTGTAGAAAAGCTTGAATATGCTTCAAAAAATGTAAACAACATAATAGACAGTCAAGTGAATAATAAAGTTAAGTCAGGATTAGGATATAATACAGCCCCACCTCCTTATAGAGGTATCCCATAACCCCCAGGGATAGACCTAGAGCATTCAGGATTACCTGAATTTCAGCTACCTGAGTTACAATATGGAGTTCAACCAAACTCTAACATAGTAGCTGATGAGCCTAAGAAAGAAAGTAAATGTTCATGCAAAACATTACTTTTTCAGGACAAGGTGTCCTTTGTTAAAAAAGCAGATGGTATAGTTGTTGAAAACTGTATATCTGACTGTGATAATAAACAGGTTATGTCTAAACCTGAAGTGGTTAAGAAAGCAAGAACAAGAGTTCCTAAGATAGTCAAACACAATACTGATAGGCCTAAGACCAATGAAAAACATGTTAGGCAACCAGTTAGATATTGTGAGCAATATAGAACCAAAAACAAGCCCAGGGGTAACCAAAGAAATTGGAATAACCTCAAGTCTTACCAACTAGGTGATGACTTTGCTTTTCACAATAAAACTTGTTTCATTTGTGGTAGTTTTGACCATCTTGCAGCTTTCTGCAACCAATGGGTATCTGGGTATGAAAGTAATAGAGTGAACTACAAAAGGCAAACACCTAAATCTCATTTTCACTCTAATTCTAAAAGATCAAAACCCAAAACAGTCACAAAAGCAGTTCCTGCTGATAGAGCAAAAACTGTTCCTGCTGAAAGGAAAATGGTTTCTGCTGAAAAACCATATATGATTGTTTACCCAAAATCAACAATTAAGGGTGCAAAAACAACTTTCAAACATGCATCTAATATTGTTCAAAGGCCCATTCAAACAAAAGCAGTGGTCCAAAAACAAGTTTGGAGACCAAAGGGTACAACTACAAAGCTAGCAGTTTCTGTTAAGCATACTGCTGCTAAGGGAATCAGGGCAAATGCTGTTAAGGCCTCAGCATGTTGGATTCTTAAATCCAATGTTGCATCAACAGTCCTAAAGAAATTACATTTCATTGATGCAAGAGGCAGATCCAAGTCAGTGTTGGCTTGGATCCCCAAAGAAAACTAATTCTTTTATTTGTGTGCAGGGACATTCACCAACAGATCATGAAGATCAAGGATATTCAGATAGTGGGTGTTCAAGGCACATGACAGGGAACATGTCTTATCTTTCCAACTTTCAATCAATTGATGGTGGATATGCTACCTTTGGAGGAGGAATTGGTGGAAAGATTACTGGTAAAGGTACTATCAAAACCAGTAAATTAGATTTTGAAGATGTGTTTTATGTGCAAGAGCTTAAGTATAATCTCTTTAGTGTCTCACAAATGTGTGATAGAAAGAATAATGTTCTTTTTACTGAGACTGAATGTCTTGTACTTTCTCCTGATTTTAAGATGCTTGATGAAAGTCAAGTACTTCTTAAAATTCCTAGGAAGGGCAATATGTACAGTGTTGATATGAATAACATTGTTTCTAAAGATGCCTTAACTTGTCTTGTTGCAAAGGCCACATTAGATGAATCTATGTTATGGCATAGGAGACTTGGTCATATTAACTTCAAAACCATAAATAAGATTGTTAAGAATGGTTTGGTAAGAGGTTTACCTCAAAAACGTTTTGAAAATGATCAAACATGCATTGCTTGTCTTAAAGGCAAACAACACAAAGTCGCTTGTAAGCCCAAGATTTTTAACTCTATCAATCAATCATTGTTTATGCTTCATATGGACTTATTTGGACCTGTTTCAGTAAGTAGTATAATGCATAAGAGATTTTGTCTAGTTGTTACTGATGACTATAGTAGATTTACATGGGTATTCTTTTTAGGTACTAAGGATGAGACACCAAACATCCTTAAGTCTTTTATTACAGAGATAGAAAACCTAGTAAGCAAAAGAGTAAAAGTCATTAGATGTGATAATGGAACAGAATTCAAAAATAGAGTTATGGATGATTTCTGCAAAGAAAAAGGTATTAAGAGAGAATTTAGTGTTGCAAGAACTCCACAACAGAATGGAGTTGCTGAAAGGAAAAATAGAACACTAATAGAAGCTACTAGAACTATGTTAGCTGATTCAAAGTTGCCTATAACTTTTTGGGCTGAAGCAGTCAACACTGCTTGTTATGTTCAGAACAGAGTTTTAATAGTACAGCCTCACAATAAGACATCATATGAACTTTTTAGAGGTAGAACTCCTGCAATAGGATTTCTTAGACCTTTTGGATGTCATGTGACAATTCTGAATACCTTAGACCATTTGAGAAAATTTGATGGTAAAGCAGATGAAGGTTTCTTTGTTGGATATTCTCTCAATAGCAAAGCTTTTAGAGTATACAACATAAGAACTAAGAAAGTAGAAGAGAGTCTACATATAGAGTTCTTAGAGAACAAGTCTAATGTAGAAGGTTAAGGACCAAAATGGCTATTTGATCTTGAATCTCTAACCCATTCAATGAATTATGTGCCTGTTGTTGCAGAAATTAATGATTTTTCAGGTTCACAAGCAACAGATGAGGAAAGGTTAGACAAGAAGACACATCAAGATTATGTGATGATGCCAATATGGTCAAATACAAGTGTGGAATCAACTTCAACAAATGGTGAATCTTCTTCTGGCAAAGCTAAAAAAGGTGTTGAAGATGAAAACAGAGAAGGAAGAATAGAGGAACAACATAATGTTTGTGCTGATGAGCAAAATGTTCCTGCTGATGAGCAAACAGTTCCTGCTGATAAGCAAATTGTTTCTGCTGATAGTTCTTCAGAAGAAACAAAAGCAGACTTTTCAGAAGATGAGTTGGATTTGAGCAATATTCCATCTGATTATCAAGTTCCTTCAACTCCACAAACAAGGATTCACAAAGTCCACTCCCTAGAAAATGTGATTGGAGATGTACAGTCTGGTGTGAAGACAAGACAACAGTTTATGTCTTCAGATCAAAAAGGGATTCTTGATGCCCTTTATGCTTCAAAGCAGCATGAGTTTTCAAACTCTTGTTTGTTTGTATGTTTTCTCTCACAAGATGAACCAAAGAATATTCATAAAGCCCTAGAGAATTCAAGCTGGTTAGAGGCTATGCAAGAGGAGCTTCTTCAGTTCAAGATTCAAAAGGTATGGGTGCTAGTTTATTTACCTAGTGGTGTAAGGGTAATTGGCACTAGATAGGTTTTTAGAAATAAAAGGGATGAAAGAGGCATAGTGATTAAGAATAAGGCTAGATTAGTAGCACAAGGGTACACACAAGAAGAAGGGATAGACTATGATGAGGTTTATGCTCCAGTAGCTAGAATTGAGGCAATTAGGCTTTTCTTAACTTATGCTTCATTTATGAACTTCACAGTTTACCAAATGGATGTCAAGAGTGCATTTTTATATGGTTCAATTGAAGAAGAGGTGTATGTTACACAACCTCCAGGCTTCACTGATCCTGACCATCCAGACAAAGTGTACAAGGTAGTTAAAGCTCTATATGGCTTACATCAAGCACCAAGAGCTTGGTATGCGACACTAGCTTCCTATTTATTAGAGAAGGGATTTCAAAGAGGAAAGATTGATCAGACACTTTTCATCAAACAGCACAAGAAAGATCTTTTGTTAGTACAGGTGTATGTGGATGACATTATCTTTGGATCTACAAGGAAGGAGATGTGTTTAGACTTTGAAAAACTTATGAAAGATAAGTTTCAGATGAGTTCTATGGGAGAACTTACATTCTTTTTAGGTCCGCAAGTTAAGCAATCATCTGAAGGCATATTTATTAGTCAAGATAAATATGTTGCTGAGATACTTAGAAAATTTCAATTTGCTGATTCAAAAATAGCAAGCATACCAATGGATCCTGAGAAGCCACTTCTTAAAGATGCAGATGGAGAAAATGTGGATGTACATACATACAGATCTATGATAGGTTCTTTGATGTATCTTACATCATCCAGACCTGATATCATGTTCTCTGTTTGTGCCTGTGCAAGATTTCAAGTAACTCCAAAGGTTTCTCATTTAACAGTAGTCAAAAGAATTTTTAGATATCTCAAAAGTCAACCAAGGTTGGGTTTATGGTATTCTAGAGAATCACCTTTTGATTTGATAGCGTACTCAGACAGTGATTATGCTGGTGCTAGCTTGGACAGAAAGTCAACAACCGGAGGTTGTCAATTCCTTGGATGCAGACTTATTTCATGGCAATGTAAGAAGCAAACAATTGTGGCAAATTCAACAACTGAAGCTGAATATGTAGCTGCTGCAAATTGTTGTGGTCAAGTTCTATGGCTTCAAAACCAACTTCTTGACTATGGGTACAATTTCTTACATACCATTATTCATATTGATAATAGTAGTATAATTTGCATTATTAAAAATCCAGTGCAACATTCTAAAACAAAACACATTGAAATAAGACATCATTTTATAAGAGATTGCAATGAGAAAAGGTTAATTCAAGTAATGAAAATTGCTTCAGATCAAAACCTTGCAGATCTTCTTACAAAAGCTTTTGATGTTGGTAGATTTCAGTACTTGGTAGCAAGTATTGGAATGCTTAATCTTTAATTTTTTCAATATAATGTGTTTTTGTATATAGATTTTGTTAATGCATCTAACTTTGTTATCTAAGACTACTATTAACAATATTTAAAGTTATTCATACAGTTAGTTCTATGATTATTCTAATTCAAGCCAAGTACTTTGTACTTTGTTTATTTGGTTTTAGACTAACAGTTTCAGGTATGAATGTTTGAGCTGAAAGGCTATTTCAAGTGAAATTTGCTGATCAAAGCTGCTGATCATTGCTGCTGAAAGCTGATCATTGCTGCTGATCATTTCTACTGATATAATAGGTTCATGATAGAAAAAGTTTGGGACTTCAAAACTCCTTAAAACTTCTTTCTTGAAATCTGATTATGATGTTTCACTTTGAATTTATAAATTAGTTGATCAGTTGATAACTGATACAACTCACTTTATATCATTTTATACTCTCAAGTATAATGTGACTAATCTACGGATATCTGATAGAAAGAACAGCGAGCAAAAGTGAATCTAACACTTGTGTTAGAGGTAACAAACGCTACGAGCTGGAAACCCTGTAAAGAAAGCCTTTTGAATAGGTTTATCTGTACACAGGCGGTTATTTATAACTGAAAACATTGGTTCTCACACAACCAGAGCTTGCTCTAAACCGAAATTTTGACTAAGTGTCTGTTACACACTTAATCCCTTCAAAATGGTTGTAAGCAGTATGATTTTTCATAATAAAATCATATACATACTGCTAAGGCAAAAGTTTCTTAAAAGGATTTTCAAAAGATAACTTTAAAAACCATTAACAGATGGACCATGAGTCAAAACGTCCATTGAATCACCTCTCATAGGAGTTAACACACCTAGAAGTGATGAGGGCAGAATCTTAAACTCTTAAGGAATTGATGGCTTCATGTACAAATTGTCTGAAAACATGGAAAAATGCTAGATCAGATGATGATGTTAGGATTGTGAGAAATCTTTCAAACAAGGGGAGGATATGAATATAAGATGTTATTTGAATCTCAGGGGAGGAAACAAACATCTCAGGGGAGGAAATTCAAGCCCAGTTTAAGGAAGATTAACCAAATGAAAAGAAAGAAAAGACAAGATCATACAAGATGATGACATAGAGGTTGAAAATGACAAGAACATTCTTTAATGTTGTATTCAGAAGAGATGAAGCATTTCAAAGGAGAAAGTTCTATCTAGGTCAAAAGTTGAAAAGATTCAATTTCAGTTCACTACGTTTGTTCATCACTTGCAAAGGTAAATTGATAGATGATATCTTGTTGAAATCAAAGGAAGATTGCACCATCTTTTAGTCCAAGATTGGAGCAAAGTGTTAATTTTGATAAGTCAAAGATCAGAAGATCAAATGAGTTTTTCAGAATAGAAGAAGTTCAGATCAAGGGTCTGACAATGAAGTGTTTGAAAGATCTTCACAAAAGTTCTCATTTAATTCAGAAAAACATGTTTGAATGTGATTCACATGTTTAGGGGAGGATTGTTGGGAATTAAATAAACAGAAAGAATCAGAACATAAAGGTTTAAAGAAATACATCAAGTATGTTCCTACTGATTAAGCTTAAAGCATGTTTCTACTGATGGATTCTGCTGAAGAAGGTTTCTACTGAAGGTGTTTCTACTGATGGATTCTGCTGAAGAACGTTTTCCACTGATGGATTCTACTATGAGTCACGATGCTGCTGAGTAGATATGCATGGAAAATATCTTTTGTTGTGTCATTAGTTGAGTGTTCAAATTGTATACTCTTATAGGGTATGACACATTATAGATATATGACTTATCATAGTTAGTAGATTGACACATCCTTAGACTAGATTATTGTAAAGATCTTCTTGGACTATAAAAGATGATCTTAGACTAGATATTGGATATATGTGAAATATCCAATAAACAAAAAGACGTGTGAAAAACATAACTGTTAGAACAATAGAACAAACACAAATATCACAAGTCACGTAAGATTCAAGGTTCTTTGTAACCCTAGTGATAGAAAAAGATCACTCGTATTATTTTGAATAATATTGAATCGTTTGGTGTTAACTATTCCATTTCCATATCATAAATATAATCTTCTAAGTGTGGTTAAGTAGATTCCGCATACTTAATCATATTCACACAACATATCTCATACACAAAGAACGAAGGTTTAACCACCTTACCGTGTATCGGTCTAACACACCCTTCAGAATCTTTTACTTGGAATGGATGTGGAGCTGCGGATGATGTTCCTGTTGTGGAATAACCGCGATAATGTCCCACCGACTAGGTAGAGCGTGTGAATCTTTCAACACAAGTATACCTCAAACTAGCTTATTGAAAATTAAACAATATGATGAACCTTAGAATGAAACACCAACAAACTTTCTTATATTTCTCAAACTAGAAACATACTACTACAAAAGAAAAGGAAGATAGCAAACACTACAAGTACTACTTGTCTGTGTGTTTTGGTGTACTAAACTCAAAGGAGAAACAATCTATTTATAGGCTTCAAAATAAGCATCTCATATGCTATCAACTTGAGCAACTTGTATCTTATCAACAATCTTGCAGATTTTTCAAATCTTGGATGAGATTTATTTAGATAAGTGGGTCCCATATTCAAGATTGAGCCAATATTCTACAAATCTCCACCTTGGCGAAATATCAATTGTTTCACTCTCGTTGTTAACCATCACTGGTGGAGTCTTCAAAATCAATCATCAAGTTTTTCGAATATTGATCAAGTCCATACAGTAATTGAACTTGATCCCAGCTAATACTTTAGTCAGCATATCTGCGGGATTCTTAGAAGTATGGATCTTCTGGATTCTGACTCCACCTTCTTCCAGTATCTCTCGTATGAAATGATACCGAACATCAACGTGCTTCATTCTTGCGTGATAAACTTGATTCTTCGCTAAGTGAATTGCACTCTGACTGTCAGAATGCATCGTGATAAATTTTTGTTTGATTCCAAGTTCACCGAGCAACCCTTGAAGCCAAATTTCCTCCTTTACAGCCTCAGTAATTGCCATATACTCTGCTTCCGTAGTTGACAAAGCAGTAGTTGACTGTAAGGTAGACTTCCAACTAATTAGAGCTTTTGCCATAGTAAAAACATAGCCTGTAGTAGATCTTCGCTTGTCTAAATCTCCAGCATAATCGGAATCGCAATATCCTGCCACCCACTGACTACTTCCATGTTCGAATACTAACCCTACATCGACCGTGTTATGGATATACCGTAATATCCATTTAACAGCTTACCAATGTCCTTTACCAGGGTTATGCATATACCTGCTCACCATCCCAACAGCATGACTGATATCTGGTCGAGTACATATCATAGCATACATTAAGCTACCGACAGCATTTGCATAAGGCACTTTCTCCATGTATGCCCTCTCTGCATCATTTTTCGGTGACATAACAGCACTGATCTTAAATTGAGAAACGAGTGGTGTACTAACTCATTTTGTTTGCTTGTCAAACCAAAAACGCTTCAGAATCCTTCTCAGATATTGTTTATGAGACAAACAGAGCTTCCTCAATTTTCTATCTCTGACTATCTCCATGCCGAGAATCATCTTTGCTTCACCGAGATCCTTCATCTCAAATTCGCTTTTCAACCGAGTCTTTAAGTTTTCAATCTCATCTAGACTTTGAGAAGCTATCAACATATCATCTACATATAGAAGAAGATATACGAAGGACCCATCTTGTAGCTTTTTCAAATAGACACAATGGTCATATTTGCTTCTTGTGTACTTCAATTCCATCATAAACTTATCAAATCGCTTGTACCACTGTCTTGGGGATTGCTTCAATCCGTACAACGATTTATGAAGCTTACATACTTCATGCTCTTTTCCAGCAACTTTGAATCCTTCTGGATGAACCATATAGATTTCCTTCTCCAAGTCTCCATGTAGAAATGCAGTCTTCACATCCATCTGAACTAGTTCCAAGTCCAACTGTGCTACCAAAGCCAACAAAATTCTAATAGAGGAATGTTTTACCACTGGAGAAAAAACTTCATTGTAATCAATTCCCTTTTTTTGAGCGTAGCCTTTAGCTACCAATCTTGCTTTGTAGCGAACATCATCTTGGCTAG
Source organism: Artemisia argyi (assembly GCA_030686995.1). NCBI lineage: Eukaryota > Viridiplantae > Streptophyta > Magnoliopsida > Asterales > Asteraceae > Artemisia > Artemisia argyi. The sequence goes on along the minus strand of CM060707.1, from coordinate 142,650,820 downwards.
GAAATCCTTCTTTCTTTGCATACACCCATTTGCATCCAATTGCCTTCTTCCCTTTTGGGAGGTCGGTTAACTCCCATGTCTGATTCTTCTCAAGAGACTGCATTTCTTCGCTCATGGAAATCCTCCACTTCTCGCTCCCTGAGTCTCGAACCGCTTCAGAGTAAGTAGTAGGAACATCATCAGCTGCAATTGAAGATGCACAAGCCACCATATCATTAAGGCGATCAGGCCTTTTAGTGTTTCTTTCGGGCTTGCTGGTAGCAATTGATTCATGTTGTTGTTGTGGAGGTTCTTCGGTTTGAACCTCTTCTTCTTCATAACCTCCTTCTACCACAGAAGAATCATCTGGTGCAATTATTCTTTCAAACTCCACCTTTTTGGGAGTTTCATCTGACTGCATGGCATTAACCTTCTTCAACATGGTAGATTCATTAAAGGTGACATCCCTGCTAAAGATCGTCTTCTTCGTCTCTGGACACCATAGACGATAGCCTTTGATTCCAGAGGTAATGCCCATGAATAATGCTTTCTTTGCTCTGGGATCCAACTTTGATTCCTTCACATGATAATATGAAGTGGAACCAAACACATGTAAGGAATCATAATCTGTTGCAGGTTTTCCATACCATTTCTCAAATGGTGTTTTCCCATCAATAGCAGTAGATGGCAAATGATTAACAAGGTAACATGCATACGTCACAGCTTCAGCCCAAAATTCTTTACACAACCCAGCATTGGATAACATACACCGAACTTTCTCCAACAAAGTTCGGTTCATGCGTTCTGCCATAGCTTCACAGCTTCTGAATTTCTATCACCATCGATAACAGCTGCTACAGTTCCAACAACCGTTCTACCCTTGTAGTGATACATGTTGTTTATTTTACGAATACCCTTCATTACTACAAGTACACCAGAGCTGATCTTCATAACCCAATCCTTTGCTCTTACTTCAAATCCTTTAGATTCTAAGGTACCGACAGAAATGAGATTCTTTTTCAACTTTGGTGAATAACGAACACCTTTCAAGGTCACAATTGTTCCATCTTCATTATGCAATCGAACGGAACCAATCCCATGAGTAGTGAGGGGAGTTTCGTCTGCCGTATAAACAACTTCCTCATGTTCTTCAAAATTACTAAACCAATCTCGATGTGGTGTAATATGATGGCTACATGCGAAATCTAATAACCATATGTCAGAAGCATTCTTCGTTGACGATGTTGCAAGTGAGAGATCTGATTCTTCATCATCACACTTGGTGACATTCGCCTCTCCTACAGCTTTACCTTTGTAATGATTGTCCTTGGTTTTCAATTTTGGACAATCTCTCTTCCAATGGCCTTTTTCATGACAAAAAGCACATTCATCTTTGCTTAGTCTTTGCCGCGACTTGGATCTCCATCTCTTATCGGTGCCCTTCTTATATGAACGACCTCTAACTAGCAAAACCTCTGCGTCTCCACTTGAACTAATCTGCTTGTCCTTCCTTCTCAGTTCTTTACTATACAAAGCAGCACAAACTTCACTAAGAGATACATCATCCTTCCCATTAAGTAGAGTTGTTTCAAGCAACTCATATTCCTCTAGAAGTGATCCCAATAGTATTAATGCTAGATCCTGGTCTTTGAACACCTCATCCATATTCATCAAATCGGTTACCAGTTGGTTAAAACTAGTAATGTGATCATTCATCGTGGTACCCGGTACATATGTGAAGCGAAAGAGTCGCTTCTTCATAAAGAGCTTATTCTGACAATTTTTCTTCAGAAATTTCTCTTCCAATGCCACCCACAGTTTGTAGGCGGATGTTTCTTTTGAGAAAGCATATCGTTGCTCTCTCGAAAGACATGAATGAACCGTACCACAAGCTAACCGATTGATGGTTAACCAATTTCTCTCTTCTACATCCTCTGGTTTACTTTCTTCAATGGCAATGACCTTGCTAAAAAAGAACGTCTAGAACCTCACTTTGCCACATACCGAAATGGCCCGTGCCATCAAAAACCTCCACCGCCAATCTTGCATTCGTCAAGACCGGTCTAGCCCAACTTGGAGATGTTGGATCCACCGATGTGGAAGGTTTGTCAACTTTGCCATCCGCCATTTCGTGTACAAATTAATTTTCAATAGCTTCGACTAAAAAAACCAATGTAATTCTTTTCTGATGTGGAGGATCAAAATAAATTGCAACCACAGAGCATACTAAGAATAACCTCGGCTCTTGATACCACTTGTTGTGGAATAACCGCGATAATATCCCACCGACTAGGTAGAGCGTGTGAATCTTTCAACACAAGTATACCTCAAACTAGCTTATTGAAAATTAAACAATATGATGAACCTTAGAATGAAACACCAACAAACTTTCTTATATTTCTCAAACTAGAAACATACTACTAGAAAAGAAAGGAAGATAGCAAACACTACAAGTACTACTTGTCTGTGTGTTTTGGTGTACTAAACTCAAAGGAGAAACAATCTATTTATAGGCTTCAAAATAAGCATCTCATATGCTATCAACTTGAGCAACTTGTATCTTATCAACAATCTTGCAGATTCTTCAAATCTTGGATGAGATTTATTTAGATAAAGTGGGTCCCATATTCTAGATTGAGCCAATATTCTACAGTTCCAATACATATATCGGATAACTTGGCATCAAGGCTCGGGTCTTTCTTTACCTGATAGCTTGAGAAGATGGTAGTCTCCATAGTTTTTACATCATATGTTGGAATGACAATATTTGCTAATGTATCGTGGAGTCGTTTGTTTTTTAAAAGTCCCCGCATAATCTCAGCACGATCCAATGCATTATTTAGGGTGATTCTAGCAGAATGTTCAAGATGAAAATCTAACACATCCTTAGCCGTAAAGATTGGGCGAGCCTCGTCATCTGGGGTTGATAGCAAAGTTGCAATAAGGGCACCTGTACTTGTACTAGCCATTACATCAAAATATTCTGCCAGTCTTGCATGCTTTCCACCTAGTTTATGTAGCTCGGTTTCTAAGAAATTAAGAGCAACACTTGGGATGATTCTTCCTTGCATTCCAGTACTACCATCGATGCTCAGAATCGTGGTCGCGTTATCACATAGCGGAAACTGTTGTTGCGTTCCAAAAGAGACACTTGAGAGGGAAGAATGGTTGTTAGAATAAAGGGAACGACGATTGAACAAGCCATTGAAAGTTATCAAGGTTTGGGAGCCTTTCAGTATTTAAAAGCAATCGATAGCTAACCTTGATGAATCAAAAACCCTATTAATAGAAATCTTAATGGTCGGTTACACAAAGCTCTAATACTATCGTCTAATAATTTTTCTTGCTTGGAAGAAAAATTATTATCAAAAGAAAAGGAAACTCACAAGAATATGTCGTCTTTTTACAAATGTAACAAAACAAGCCCATTGTAACTCATATCTAGCTCTAATACAACGTCGTCTAATTATATTACTTTTTTTTTCATCAAAAAAAAATATTGCATATGTATGTATTTTTTTTTCTTCTGAATAGTATATATACATTAATTTCATGCATTTTCATATAACTAAATTATATCATACTTTTTATATTCTGTATTTGCTACCGACTATATTATTAAAATATTTGTAATTATTTTGACTTATTACCAGAAAAATAAGAAGTTGAATTTAAAATATAAATAAATGTTTTTTTATAAAACCATACGTAAGTTAAAAGCATTGCAATTTTGGACTAATTTTATTCAAAATTTAAAGTTCTTTTTATTTGTATATTTTTTGTAGGGTAAATTACACCGTTCGTCCCCCGTTATATAGTTATTGCACGAATAGTCCCCAGCGGGGTGTTTTCACGCCCGTATGGTCCCCAAAGCTCCATTATGCATAACCCCAATTAGTTTTTCTTGTTAGTGGACTTTTCAACGTACATATTTACGTCTTTTCAAACCTAAACAATTGCAGCGTTAGTCCCCAGACCTCCGTTATACACCACTACTCACCATCGCCACACACCACCACCACCCCTATCCATCAGCCCCAACGCCAACCACCACCGCTACCAACCCCCTCCCCCCCCCCCCCCGATGGATCAAAAATGGAGATTAATTTTCCTTCTAATGCTGCAGATTAATGTCAACCTTAATTTTTCAAAGAAACAAAATTGATACTATAAAAGACTGATGTGAAGTTGTAAACTATTTGATTGGCAGTAATTATTCATTTAGCTACATATGATATTTCCCTATTTTGTATGCATATATTAATGCATTATTCTACTCCACATTGTTGATGTACGGTAAAGACTGCATAATGAAGTGATGGAGAGTGATAAAGTCATTACTTTGACTTTTTCGGTGGTTAAATGTATAAAGCTATATAATAAGTTATAGATCAATGAATGAATTTACAATTGATGTGATTAAGTAAAACCAACTTTGATATATTCTTTTAATAGAATAGAGCAAGAAGAAACAAATTAAAAAAAATGTCTAATTACAAAGATAAAAGAAAAAGTGACCGGAATATGGGTTTGGTCTCATCCGAGAGGATGAAAATGAAAGGTAAAGGGTGGTTGTGTGGTGATGCTGGTGTTAGTTCCGATTGTGTGGTAGTAAGGGATGATGGTGGTACAAATTCAAAAGAAAATAAAAACTGGGAAGAAGACAAGGGTAAATTAGTCATTTCGCATGGGGTTTGATTTTGACTAACGGGTTTTAGTAACAAACGTTAACAAAAAACGGGAATTTGCAACTACAATAGCGTCTACGGATAAAAAAAAAGTCGATTCTTTGTTTACAATTGGCATTTCCTAGAAACAAGTTACAATTCATAGCTTCACACCAGTACGGACCCATTTAGACCAAGTTGACAAAAAATAATTAAAAATGGATGGATCGCGTACTGTTTCAAAGTCGTCAATTCATAATTAAAGGTGAGAGTTATTAACTTTATTGTCGAATTCATGTCTTTTTAACCTTTATATACAAGCACAATCATTCTGTCTCAACCATCCAGTATTCATACAGTATCAGTTTCAGGGGCCGCACCTTTATAAAAATGGTCAATTTAATCTTTTTTTTAATAGATATATGTTATAAGAAGTTTTTAGTCTAATGAAGTTCTAGTTGAATTTGTTGCTGGTAATGGAGGACGCACGAAATGATGGCGAAAACTATCTCAACCTTGATTCTCTAAGTTCTGATATCGATAAATCACAAAAACGTTTTGAGGGGTATTTTTTTTGTGCTTTCATGTGTTTCAGGTTATTTGGTGTATTTTATAGAGTCCTCTTATTATGTTTTGAGAGGTTGTTCAAATTAAATTTGTGGCTTCAATCAAAAAATATTTCATTGTATTTCATGTGACTTCGTTTTTATTTTTTATTCGTTATGTTGCATTGCCATTGTTGCTTCCCGTTAATGATTATAAATGAAATTTTCTTATCAAATAAAAGGTAAATGAAACAATTAATTTCAGTCAGGTTTTAGGCATTATTTTGTGTGATATACATATAGATATGATCAATCCTTCCTATTTCTTTTCTAATTAAATAAAATATGTGGATTCGGGATTTTGTGTATGGTCCTCTACCTTTTTCAAATGGTTCAACGCTCGATGTTCTGGAGAACACGAGGTATTATCATGTTCTAGATGCGGATCGGGGTTTTTGTGTATGCCCTGTACCTCTTGTCATCGGGAATATGATAACACCTCGTGTTCTCCAAAACATCGAGCGTTGCACCATTTGCAAAAGGTAGAGGAGCATACACAAAATCTCCGATCCGCATATTTTCTATAATGAGAAAAGAAATCGTAAAGATTGATCATATCTGTATCACACAAAATCATACCAATAACCCTAACTGAATTAATTGTTTCATTTACCTTTTATTTAATAAGCAAATGCCATTTACAATCATTAACTGGAAGCTACAATTGCAATACACCACAGAGAATAAATAATAAAAACAAAAAACGAAGTCACATGAAAATACAACGGGAAATTATTTTGATTGAAGCCACAAAAATAATTTAGAAAACCTTTCAAAATATAACAAGACGACTTTACAAAATACACCAAACAACGTGAAACAACATGAAAGCACGAAAAAATACCCGTCAAACGTTTTTGTTATCTATCAATATCAGGATTTAGAGAATCAAGGTCGAGATAGTTCTCGCTATCATTTGGTGCGCCCTCCATTACCTGCAACAAATTCAACTAGAACTTCATTATATTAAAATAAAATAAAAAATAAAAATCTTATAACATATCTCTATTAAAAAATTTAAGTTGAGCATTTTTATAAAGGTGTGTCACATGAAACTAATAATGTATTAGTATTGGATGATTGAAACAGAATGATTGTGCTTGTATATATAGGGTAAAAAGCTCTGAATTTGACAATAAAGTTTATGACTCTCACCTTTAATTAATTCCTTTTGACAAAATTATTATGTCTTAATTAGTCCATATCCGATAAAGGTATTTATGATTATCGTATCGGGTATGTTAATGCTAATGTAGAATAGAAATTTATTGCGCTTTCAATTGTTAAATGTTAATGCCTTGAATACATAATAAATTTGACCTAAGTGTGAAGAAAATAACAAAGAAAAAATAACTTTAATCTATATCTATATCAATATATCTTTAAAACTTGAGTTTTATGAAATAAATGTTAATGATTATGATATATATTTGGTCAATATGTATTATATAACTATTTAATAGTTAAATGTAATGTAAAAGTATAGAAAATGTTTTAGCCATAGGATTATAAGATTTAATCAGGGTATTAATGATATTAAATTGGGGGTATTAATGACACATTTAACGCATAACTAAATATGTTGACACACTTGCACATAACTTCTTATAATTCATACACAATTGACATATTATTGACATACACAAGAATTTTTTAGCTAAATATTTTGACACACTTGCATATAACTTCTTGTAATTGGCACACAATTGTCACATTATCACTTGCATATAACTTCTTGTAAATGACTATAATGCATAACTTTGTCAATATATTTAATATTAAATCTATAATATTCTATTCTATAATGATATATAAAAATAGAGTTATCTATAACTTTAAAACTTGAGTTTCATGAAATAAATGTTAGTATTTATGATTATAAAATAATGATTATTGTTAGTGCAAAAAGTGTGGCTGGGTTAAAATTGGGCTTAGTCCGTGTTGGGCCGACCTTGATGGATCGTCCGTTGTATAACTTATGCACTAATCCAATTAACAAAGTGAGTCCCTGCACAAGTATAAACATACCGCTAGCTTTATCGTGGGGAAGGACCCCACGATTAAGCTCTGGCGTGAGAATAAGAACTCATGTAGTCAGAGAAATATGTGTGTATAGTGATGAGTGAGAAAGTCATACCTCGAGGGTGTGTAATGAGATTACCTTTTATAGGTGGTCGAAAGGCTAGGGTTCCCTAGTGTTTCGCATAATGCTATAGTGGCCGGTGTGGGACCCTTTTCCGGCAAGGGTCCGCAGCTTAATCGATGTTTGTGAATGTAGGTCACTTTCCGGACCGCGGGGCGGTCTGTGAGCGTACTTCGGGAGTGCCACTTTAAATGATTCATACGTATCTGGACTGTGCCTTGCTCGGGGCCTGGGCTTTAGTTGTGTTCGGTTTGTTGGTTTGTTGGGCCAGAGTCTGGTTTGTTTGTAGGGCCGGAGCCAGTTTGTTTGCTGGGCCGGAGCCAGTTATGCGTGATATGGTTTAGGCCTAGTTTATATAGAATAGTCCAGGCTAGTATGTGTAATACAGTCCGGGCCCAATAGGCATGCTATCCGTACTATAATTCATCAAGTCCCCCAGTCTAGTGTATTCATTGCACACATTCTTTGTGTAGCGTGCGGTGAGTACTTATAAACTAATTTTTTGTTTCAATTCGTGATGCGGTATTACAAACTCGCAAAAGTTTTACTTCTTAAGAGATCTTGAGAAGCTTGCAATCCTCCAGGCAGTGTACCTGACCGGTGTAGTATAGTGAGTGGCAAGTACCGGGGAATTGATCGTTCTCTAGGGGAATAGTGTCATTAGAATTGAAAACTATGTTAACTAGGTCTAGAGGTGAGGGATGATTCTTTTTGTATTTTTATATTTTATGAAAGCAAGTAAAATCTCGGGTATTGGAAGATTGGGCAAATTATTGCTAGTCAACTAACCCAAAAACTACAAATAAACAAAATAAAATAAAATAACAAGAAAATAAATGTGGTTGACTACTTATAAGAGAAAATTATGTTTACTTAGATTTCACTACTCCCTAGTTATCTCCTACTGATTCATTGATTTGTCACGATTGTTTGGATGAAGGATTGTATAATGTATTCCTTAATACCATTCGTGAGGGCGTGTACGTCCTTCCCCAATCCTATGAGCTTCTATGTCTTCTTATGATGACACGTTTAATATCCTATCATAGCCTCATTAATAGTTACTCATGCATTCAATACAACCAATAAAACCATAGTACACATCCGATTACATTTCTTAAGACGTTCAAGCTTGTTACCGTATAGGAGATTAGCCAGTTTTCTTAAGCCTAACGCTAGTCAATCAACCAAACAATCAATAACAAATCAACAATCAATAGTTAATAACTAGGTTTCATTAGATCTAAGCAAACGCTAGGGAATGTAAGCTAGCATGTTAATGTAAAGAAAAGACAAACAATTAATCAAACAACACATACACATATTGAATGATTAAAGGGAGAACTTATCTTTAATTGAACATGGGAGAAAAGAGGGTTTGAACCCCTAAATTTACTACAAAAGTCGGACTGGAGTTTGTACACAAAGTTCCTCCCTCCTAATGAATGAAAAAAAAAAAAAAACTAAATATAGATTTACAAGGCTGATGGCGTCGGGTTATAAGTCCCGACGTCGTCAGGTCACCACTTTTAGGGTTTCGTATCGCCCAAGAGACCTTCTGACGCTGTCCCTTTATAGTAGTTCTGGGCCGCCTCATGTAAGTGTAAAGCCAGGCAGCCTCGCCTCATTTGTGCATGACGTCGTCCCGTATAAATTTCCAAATTCTTTTCTGGGGCGCCTAGTGTAAAATTCCATCGCATCTCTTCATAAGGCGACGGTGTCAGCTCCAAAGCCTGACGTCGTCTAGTGTTATTTCCAGACTTTTCTTGGTTTTCTTGTTTTCTTCATTCTTGAGCATAAAAACATCTGAAAAGCTCCAAAATGCTCCATTTTCCAGAATTCATGTCTCAAGTACCTAAAATGACAAAAGAAACGATTTAAGGTAATATTTGACCATAAAAACCCGAATTAGGGCTTAAATGACCCCCTAAAAGCGTATCAAATAAATCCTTATCAATTCGCTTCTAGGCTCGTAGCTTGTCCGCCGCCCATGCCTTTGGCGAGTGGTTGAGATCGTGGGGGAACGTAGACCATTTCTTTTTTAGCCGTTTGAGGGAGTGGATATTTGCTTTATTAGCTGTCATCCTTATTTTTTACTGTTGATCGCAGCCGTTGATCCGGGTGGTTTTTGGCACGTGTCGTACGTCAAGTTTTTTGGGAATGTCGTGGGTATAAATACCTAAGTTGATGTGTTATCATTTTTTCCCTTTCCATTCTTTCTCTTCCGCTTCATATAGAATCCTTTCAAAATTTTATATTCTGATTCCTTGCTCTCTTTTTTATCCCGTACGTTGTATTTCGATTATCATGATGGCTAAGATCACGGAGATCGAATCTCGTTTGACACAGAAGCAGCTTGACGATTTGTGTCGCCAGTGCCATATTCCACCGCTTGTCCGTCCTGTTTTACCTGACCCTTGCCAAATGATCGACCAGTATCCGCCGGGGAAGATAGGTCTTTTGATGCGTGGAATTACGCCCTCACAAAAGGTTTTACCTCTCAAGGGATCTTGAGAAGCTTGCAATCCCCACCAGGCAGTGTACCTGTTCGTTGTAGTATAGTATAGTGACAAGTACCGGGGGATTGATCGTTCAACTCAGGAATAATGTTCGCTAGGATTAAAAAGTCTACTAAACTAGGTCTAAGGTGAGGGATGATTCTTTTTGTATTTTTATATTTTTATAAAAGCAAGTAAAATCTCAGGTTTTGAAAGAGTGAGCGGAATTAGTTGCTAGTCAACTAACCCAATTAACTAAAGATGCAATCAAAATAAAATAAAACTAAATTGTGGTGTAAACAATAATAAGAGAAATGTGTTTACTTAGATTTCATTACTCCCTAGATATCTTTTACCGGTTGATTAGCTTGTTACAATTGCATGAATGACGGGTTATATTCCTTAGTACCAGTCGTAGGGCCGTGTACGAAATTCCCTAACTCTATAAGCTCCTACTTCACTCCTATGTCGAGCTGACTAAAAGCTCCTAACATGGGATCACTAGAATTCACTTATGCATTAAATACAACCATAAATCGTTGTACACCTCCGATCATGTTTCTTAAGACGTTCAAGCAAGTTACCAATTGGAAGTCTGCCAGTTTTCTTAAGCCTAACATCGAATACAATCATCCACAACAACTATAAACAAACCATCAACCAATAATCAACATCTAGGTTTCATTACATCTAAACAAACACAAAAAAAAACCTAGCCTAGCATGTTAAAAAGAAGAAAAACATAAGATAGAATCACACAACACATAGACATATCGTATGATTATTGGAAAACTTATCTTCAATTGAACATGGATGGAACAAGGGTTGAAACCCTTATTATTACAGAAAATTCGTCTAGGGTTTTCACAAAGAAGCTCTCCAAAAGTTCCACACTTAATGAATGAAAATTATAAAACTATATATAGATTTTACACCTTGACGGCGTCACGTTATAGCTTGTGACGCCGTCAACTCGCCGCCAAGATAATTCGTATTGCCTAGATCCACTTCTGACGCCATCATGTGTAATTTTACTCTGGACCGTCACATGTATTTCGACCCTGACGGCCTTGGTGACGCCGTCAGGCCAAATTGCCTTGAAAATGTTATGGGCCGTCATGTGTATTTTCCACATCCACCTCTTTTTCCAAGCTTGACGTCGTCACTTGCATTTCCTTGATGCCGTCAGGTACTGTTCCCAGCAAGGATTTTGAGACTTTGTCGTTTTCTTCACCTTTTCGCTCCAAAAACGTCCAAAATGCTTCCTTTTGTAAATTTCCTCTCAAAAGTACCTAAAATGACAAAAGAAACTATTTAGGGCAATAATTGATCAAATAATTATGAATTCGGGCTTAAATGACTGATTGGCCTCAGACAGTCAGAAAATATCAACCAAGTAATGGTCAACAAGTCAAACAGCCTAAACCAATGCTTCCGTGAAATACAGTGTTTCCCCGGGTCGTTAAATCCCAACGAGGTGTGCGAAGGTATTAAAAACGAATCTGTGATCGAGTGAATATGAACAGGAAAGGGTATAAGTGTGAGTGAGTGATTACACTAAGGATTTATAAAACAAAATAGCTTAAATAAGCTATAAGAGTGATTACGTAAAAGCTAGATATCTAAAAACGTTTAAAATCTAAAAACGCGTACGTTTAATTTAATTCTACGTAAACGTACGAAACAAAAACGGTTTTAACTAAAGTAGGAGTTTGCATGCCTTAGGGCTTAAATGCAAATTAAATAAACTTAAAATATTTATTGTATAATTAATAACTATTTAATTAATTATTATTATTTAATAACTATTTTTAATTATTTAAATATTCACTAATAACTAAGAAAATGTGAAATAAGCTTAGAAAAATAAAATTAAAATTTGTAAAAGTCTAAAATATTATAAAACTTATTTTAAAATTAAAATTATATTTTTCACACTATTTATATATTTATTATTAATTAATTACTATTTAATTATTAATTAACTAATTTATATGATTTAAATTATTACAAATACTAAAAAGACTTAGATAATTAACAAGATTTTTATAAATCTAATTAACAATCACAGGAATCCTAAAAAATTATAAAAATTTGGTTTTATGTATTTTTACACTATTTTACTAATTCTTATTCTAATTATTAATTAATTATCAATTAAACTAATTAAATTATAAAAACTATAAGATGAACAGTAAAAATTATTGAAAAATTCCTAAAATTATATTATATTATATAAGAGCTAGGAAAAATATAAAAATTAGGTGTTACTTTATAAAAACTAATTATGCTATTTAAAATTAATTATTAATTAATAATTAATAAAACTAATATTAATTCTAATAAATACTAAATGACAAAATAAAAATCTAATAAAATTACTAAAAATACTTTAACATAAAATAAAATTAATAAAAATATAAAAATATAGGTTACTTAATAAAAATCTAAAAATTAAAATTAAAATGTAAATTATATTAAATAGAAACTATCACTTATAATTAAATTGGTTTTTTTTGATTTTTCTTTTATAAACCTATTTTAATACTAAAAACAACTAACTTTTATGAAAACAACTTTTTTATAAATTAAAAATAAGCACTGTGGAAGCTTATTGGCTCCACAGTTAACTTTGGTTGACCAAATAAGCAAATAAGCTCAAATGAGCTTAAGTGGGACCCACTATGGATGATTCTGATTCACTTGAGTTAAGTAAACATGTATAAGCCAAAATAAGCACTTGGGGTCCTCACAATAAGCTATAATATCAAATTAAGCACTTGGCCAAACCAAATGGAACTCAGAAAAGGGACCAACTTTAGGGGCAATTTCAAGTGGGGTCCACAGGTTCCAAGGTCAAACAAGTGGTCAGAACCTAAGTTTGAGTTTTGGGACCCACTGTGGTGGCCAGAAACCACCACCAAAGTGGTGGTGATGGCTGAGTAACTGCTGTAGCAGGGGATGTTCTTCCCCTGCAGGTGTGTTTGAAGGTGTGTGGGACCCACACAAAAATTGGCAAAATTAAGATGATTATAGGACTTCAAAGATTAGCTGGTAAACTACAATCCCTGAAAAGCTCAGGTCCTAAAACCTAGTACAAAAATCACTAAAATTCTTGCTATTTTTGAGATTTTCCTAATATGCAATATTTGACTTTTTGAGATAAACTAGGAAATTGACTTTGGTGAATTTTGGTTGATACTAAATGACTTAATATGTGATAATAAGCTATGATGATGATAGATTATACTATACTAACAACAATTGCAACTACATGATAAGAATTGGACCCTTAACTGCTAACAGATGAGAAAAATCAAGGGTTTCAACATGATTTTGACTATATCTCACATAACCACTGTCTTTTATGACTCAAATGCAATTAATATGCTTAGTATAACATGTAGCAACTAGAAACCACTAAATAAACCTCCCTGAGCACAGGGAAACAATTACATCCAAACACTCCCTTAACTGTGACAGTTTTGTGATTTACACTACAAAACACTAATTCAGACCAAATTACCAAAGCAAACAGTTAACTTATGATGAAATAAGTTCAATTAAACACAATTACACAGTCAAGAACTCCTTATACTCATATGTCACTTATAATTATAAATAGGCAGTAAATATGCAAAATATTAGCAACTATGAACTTAGATGAACAAATAAGTAAACACATGCATCAAACATAATCCATTACACTAAAATAAACATAAAAACACAGAACTAAGCATTCTACAGTAGAATACAAGAATATGAAAAAACATGCTTACAATTGCTTATAGGCTGGAAACCAAGAACCAAGACCACAAACACTTCCAGTGACCTGTCACTGGATCACTAGAACTTATTTCAAGTCAAAAGAATACCAAGCTCAGCCTCCTTCTTCTTTCTCTTATTTTTGATTTTTTTTATTGATTTTCTTGAATTTTTTAGTATTTTTCTTTTTTTATGAGTATTGCTGATTTACAGTTTCTAAAAGCTTAACAAGCTTTGTCAGGGCTTATGTGAGCTAAGAGAATCCACTACAACACTAATAACAACAAATTCAACAAACTTGATATTTTTGAAATTTAAAGAAAATGCATAAACTGAGATCAAACTTAAAACTTGAAATTGATTACTTAAAAAGAGTTGAAATACATTAAATAAGCTCAATACATGATCTTTAATATGAAAATTACATTAAAAAGGGACAATTACACTATAACGACACTAAATTATACTACCTAAACTAATACTTCTTCTCTCTGGCTTCTTTCTTCTTTTAAAGAGACTTTTGAGGTTCCATGTGGGGTCCTGAGCAAATCCCATCAACTTCCATGGCCATTGGATGTCTGAAATTGATCTTGGCCTTTAAAAACCTTTTTGGTGCCAAAAGTCTTAGGGGTAACGTGTGAGGTTTTTCAGGACAATTAAGGATGTTTGGGAGCTTGTGGAGGTGGAGGGATAAGGTTGGAAGAGTGGGTGGCCAAGTGGTGGTGAAACCACTGAGGTGGATATGGTGGTATTGGTGCAGTGGTATGGAGGTAAGGGAAGGGTCAAAGGTCGTTTGACCCTGGTTTTATTTTAAAAACGGGGTGGGCTTGGATTGGAGTTGGGCCAAGGGTGTTTGTGGGCTGGATTTGGTTTAGAATTGGATTTGGTATTTTGGGTTTAATAAATATAAAGGGTCCGTTTGTATTTATAACCATAGGGACTAATTGTGTAATTTTTTTGATTTTTAAGGGTTGTAATTTACAACTATCCCAAAGTTATCAAAAGGGTCTATAATGCCAAGTTTGAATAGTACAAGGGTAACATGTGATAATTTCCAATTTTTAAAACCCCGAGGACTAAAATTGCCAAACTTGAAACTTCAGGGACCAATCTTGTAATTTCACCAAACTTTCCAACCAAGGACCATTCCTGCCATAAAAGATTAGTATAAGGACCAAAATTGATTTTCTCAAAGTTTTTATATCCCGTGGACTATTTATGTCAATTTTGCAAAGTTGAGAGACTAAACTTGTAATTTTGTGAAACTTTACACCAAGGGACTAAATATGTAATTTATGATTCAAAAAGGACCTTTGGTGACTTTTCATGTTTTTTAGAATAACCAGGGACTAGTTTTGACAACTTTTGAAACTTGAGGGACTGAAACTGCCAATTATGCAAACTTTGTACGTTTTTCATCTGTTTTTTATTATTTTGCATTTGAAACATATAAAACACACTTCTAAGATTTTTCAGTATTATGATGCATATTTGAGTGTTTTTGAATGTTTTGGCAGTTCAGATTGGTATAAAATGATGAGTATTTACACACTCATCAATCCCCCACACTAAAACATTGCTAGTCCCTAGCAATCTTTTGAGAAAAACTTAATGGATTTGAAACTCTTTACCAAAAGCCATCGCTTCTGGAGTAGCCAGATGTATCGATTCAAGTAAGAACTATGGTCCACCTGATAACCATGTGATTTTGAGCAAACCACCAGCTGTCAACGGACTTGATTTGTCTTTACCAAAAGCCGTTTGCTTCTGGACTAGCCAACTCTTGATGGAAGACTCAACATCTTGGTGAGCTGATTACCAATTATGGTTTTTCCACTTCCTTTACCACAAGCCATAATCTTGCGGGCTAGCCAACTCTTTCACTTTTTAGGATATGGCGAGTTGATATACCATACAACTTTTGGCAAATTGCAAGCCATCAACGGATTTGAGATATCTTTACCAAGAGCCGTTTGCTCCTGGATTAGCCAATCCTTATGTGGGTTAGTCATGGCGGACTGATAACCATTTATTGCGTTCTAAGTGAGAAAAAATTTTAAAATTTGGGCTAAAATGGGGGTTCTTGATGGAACATGTGTTTAAATTCGTTAGAATAACGAATCTCCCCCCACACTTAGAACTGAATATTGTCCTCAATATTCAAAGTACCAGGTGTTAAACCAACACTTAGAACGTAAGAAGGAAAATACTCCATAGCCTTTATTTAAGTTTATTTTATTTTTTATTTATTTTTTATTATTTTTTTTTTATTTTTTTTAAGGATATATACATATATACAACATGTGGGGCATCTCCCCCACATTAGGGTGGTACACACGGGCGAAAACCCTATATACATGCTACTGTTTTTGTTTACCGAGTCGCTAGCTTGACTCGACCCCGAATTCATTGGTTCATGGGGAAGTATCAGGTGGAAGAGATAATCTCCATCGGACTTTCATTCAAGATGTTTGGATAAACATTTGAAGCACGTGAAAGTTCCACACCGATGAGATAAGTACCCGGCTCAAAATTTATAAATGAGAATGCCGGGGTCAAAGATAATGTCCTCACTCCCGAAAGAGTGAAGAACAGGATAAGCCACGGGATAAATGAAGAAGAGAAAGAAAGTCATGATAAAAATCATGACTAACTCATCATCATCCACAGGAGAATTCATAATAACATGAATATCCTCTTTTAAGCTCGTTTGGTCTAGACATATCCCTGGTGTGTCTAGATCAAAATAGAAATTATCATACTCCGGTGGAGATATGATATGAATGAGTTCATAGGAGAACTCCTCAAAGGTGAATGAATCATATTCGGAATTGATTTGAGTAAGTTCACTGGGAAACTCCTCAAAAGTAAATGATTCATATACGGGGAGAGAATTATAAGAATGAGAAGTGGTAATACCACTTATCTTCTCTTCCGTATGATCAAAATGGAACGTTTGCAATTCCGGAATAGAATCATTTATCAAAAGCTCACTATCCTTTACGGGGATAGGAGATGAAATAGGTTTTTCATTAAAAGCCTCGATTCTAGAAATGAGAAGATTAGAATTTAATAATGTAAGACGAAGAGCTTCGTCTTGGATTATTTCTTCATCATTCTCTTCTTCTGAGTTGACAAGCTTAGAAGGTAATTCCTCCACATAAGTTATGTCTCCACAAGATAAAGAATAGTTCTCATCAGAATCAGAGAACATTCTAATATGATTAATTGGGAAGACAAGGGGAGGAGAGATATCACACATATGATCAAGAATTCCCTGTGACTCACTTGGGATTGAGACAAGGTTCTCAACACTAGAGTTTATGAATTCGTCCAATTCCTTTGCAGGAATAGTGTCAAGATGCTCGTCCCCCATGCTCAGAGAGTAAGTGGGAACCTCGGGTGTGATAACATCAAACTGAGGGAGCTGAGAAGGACTAGCATACATGGATTTTATAATTTCCATTTGTTTTGCTGCTAGTAATTCTCCCATACTCTTTTCTCCCTGTATTACCATGGAAGGAGTCTCAATTGATGAACTTGATGAGGTATCATCATTATCACTTTCATCATCTTCATCAAGGAAAGCAGCATCGTGAAATTTGGAACGTGTTATAGCTGCTCGTTCTAAGACTAGTAATTCTTCCATGCTTCTTTTGTCTCTAGCTGCATGTTCTTCTGCAAGTAATTCCGCGATAGATTTATCACGAGAATTTTGAGTGAGTGGAAACTGTGGGGGTGTGGATGTGTCAAAACCGGATGTATCAGAACTAGAACAATGTTCAGGTTTATAATACGGTTGACATTGGAAATCCTCATGAGGACCCCCACAATGTACACAAGAAAAACTCGGTGCATTGTGAAACAAAATATTAGCCAACTCCTCCTTAAGGTCTTTAAGTTTCTCAAGAACCTCTAGACAAAGGTCTTGCGAGTATTGAGGAGTTGCTTGGATCCTTTGGCAAGGAAATGGATTCCCTGTCTGACAATCTGAGCTAAAGTGAGGACCTCCACAGTACTCACAACAGTTGAACTGATGTGGCTGTGAGTCGTATGTGTTTGAGTCATAATTGTTATCAAGAAACTGCTCATTGACAAGCGTGCTTCCTAATTGACAATCAGAACTGTAGTGTGAACCACCACAGTACTCACAACAGTAAAACTGCTGAGTCTCATGGTGTGGAAGCTGATGGAATGAATCAGTCATGTCAGGGTAGGAGTAGGGATTCTAGTTATAGACAGACCCATTTCCTGACTCTACCATGCCACAACTGGGGCAATTACCACCATTATAAGGACTACCACACCATTGACAAACAAGAGGGTGAGAATAAGACATAGAAAGAATCAAAAGGTAATAGAGGGTAAGAAATGAAGAATCAAAAAGGTAGGAAGGTAAAGGTGAATATTTTTGGTATTTTTGAAATTTTTTGTAATAATAAGAAGGAAAATATTTTTGGGTTTTTGTGTTCGTTGAAAACTAATTTTAAAATGTTTTTGGGAACTGATTTGTTTTTATATGATAATAATATGAACAAGGATGGATAAATATACAATGAGCGTGTATCCAGATTTACTAATACGCAAAACCGTTTAGAATACGCGCACAACCTCTCCGGCAGCGGCGCCAAAATTTGATTGGCCTCAGACAGTCAGAAAATATCAACCAAGTAATGGTCAACAAGTCAAACAGCTTAAACCAATGCTTCCGTGGAATACAGTGTTTCCCCGGGTCGTTAAATCCCAACGAGGTGTGCGAAGGTATTAAAAACGAATCTGTGATCGAGGGAATATGAACAGGAAAGGGTATAAGTGTGAGTGAGTGATTACACTAAGGATTTATAAAACAAAATAGCTTAAATAAGCTATAAGAGTGATTACGTAAAAGCTAGATATCTAAAAACGTTTAAAATCTAAAAACACGTACGTTTAATTTAATTCTACGTAAACGTACGAAACAAAAATGGTTTTAACTAAAGTAGGAGTTTGCATGCCTTAGGGGCTTAAATGCAAATTAAATAAACTTAAAATATTTATTTTATAATTAATAACTATTTAATTAATTATTATTATTTAATAACTATTTTTAATTATTTAAATATTCACTAATAACTAAGAAAATGTGAAATAAGCTTAGAAAAATAAAATTAAAATTTGCAAAAGTCTAAAATATTATAAAACTTATTTTAAAATTAAAATTATATTTTTGACACTATTTATATATTTATTATTAATTAATTACTATTTAATTATTAATTAACTAATTTATATGATTTAAATTATTACAAATACTAAAAAGACTTAGATAATTAACAAGATTTTTATAAATCTAATTAACCATCACAGGAATCCTAAAAAATTATAAAAATTTGGTTTTATGTATTTTTACACTATTTTACTAATTATTATTCTAATTATTAATTAATTTCCAATTAAACTAATTAAATTATAAAAACTATAATATGAACAGTAAAAATTATGGAAAAATTCCTAAAATTATATTATATTATATAAGAGCTAGGAAAAATATAAAAACTAGGTGTTACTTTATAAAAACTAATTATGCTATTTAAAACTTAATTATTAATTAATAATTAATAAAAATAATATTAATTCTAATAAATACTAAATGAAAAAATAAAAATCTAATAAAATTACTAAAAATACTTTAACATAAAAGGAAATTAATAAAAATATAAAAATATAGGTTACTTAATAAAAATCTAAAAATTAAAATTAAAATTTAAATTATATTAAATAGAAACTAGCCCTTATAATTAAATTGGTTTTTCTTGATTTTTCTTTTATAAACCTATTTTAATACTAAAAACAACTAACTTTTATGAAAACAACTTTTTTATAAATTAAAAATAAGCACTGTGGAAGCTTATTGGCTCCACAGTTGACTTTGGTTGACCAAATAAGCAAATAAGCTCAAATGAGCTTAAGTGGGACCCACTATGGATGATTCTGATTCACTTGAGTTAAGTAAACATGTATAAGCCAAAATAAGCACTTTGGGTCCTCACAATAAGCTATAATATCAAATTAAGCACTTGGCCAAACCAAATGGAACTCAGAAAATGGACAAACTTTAGGGGCAATTTCAAGTGGGGTCCATAGGTTCCAAGGTCAAACAAGTGGTCAACTCTTGAAGAGTACCAGGAGGGGGATTGGTAGAACCTAAGTTTGAGTTGTGGGACCCACTGTGGTGGCCAGAAACCACCACTAAAGTGGTGGTGATGGCTGAGTAACTGCTGCAGCAGGGGATGTTCTTCCCCTGCAGGTGTGTGGGACCCACAAAAAAATTGGCAAAATTAAGATGATTATAGGACTTCAAAGATTAGCTGGTAAACTACAATCCCTGAAAAGCTCAGGTCCTAAAACCTAGTACAAAAATCAATAAAATTCTTGCTATTTTTGAGATTTTCCTAGTATGCAATATTTGACTTTTTGAGATAAACTAGGAAATTGACTTTGGTGAATTTTGGTTGATCCTAAATGACTTAATATGTGATAATAATCTATGATGATGATGATAGATTATACTATACTAACAACAATTGCAACTACATGATAAGAATTGGACCCTTAACTGCTAACAGATGAGAAAAATCAAGGGTTTCAACATGATTTTGACTATATCTCACATAACCACTGTCTTTTATGACTCAAATGCAATTAATATGCTTAGTATAACATGTAGCAACCAGAAACCACTAAATAAACCTCCCTGAGCACAGGGAAACAATTACATCCAAACACTCCCTTAACTGTGACAGTTTTGTGATTTACACTACAAAACACTAATTCAGACCAAATTACCAAAGCAAACAGTTAACTTATGATGAAATAAGTTCAATTAAACACAATTACACAGTCAAGAACTCCTTATACTCATATGTCACTTATAATTATAAATAGGCAGTAAATATGCAAAATATTAGCAACTATGAACTTAGATGAACAAATAAGTAAACACATGCATTAAACATAATCCATTACACTAAAATAAACATAAAAACACAGAACTAAGCATTCTACAGTAGAATACAAGAATATGAGAAAACATGCTTACAATTGCTTATAGGCTGGAAACCAAGAACCAAGACCACAAACACTTCCAGTGACCTGTCACTGGATCACTAGAACTTATTTCAAGTCAAAAGAATACCAAGCTCAGCCTCCTTCTTCTTTCTCTTATTTTTGATTTTTTTATTGATTTTCTTGAATTTTTTAGTATTTTTCTTTTTTTTATGAGTATTGCTGATTTACAGTTTCTAAAAGCTTAACAAGCTTTGTCAGGGCTTATGTGAGCTAAGAGAATCCACTACAACACTAATAACAACAAATTCAACAACCTTGATATTTTTGAAATTTAAAGAAAATGCATAAACTGAGATCAAACTTAAAACTTGAAATTGATTACTTAAAAAGAGTTGAAATACATTAAATAAGCTCAATACATGATCTTTAATATGAAAATTACATTAAAAAGGGACAATTACACTATAACGACACTAAATTATACTACCTAAACTAATACTTCTTCTCTCTGGCTTCTTTCTTCTTTTAAAGAGACTTTTGAGGTTCCATGTGGGGTCCTGAGCAAATCCCATCAACTTCCATGGCCATTGGATGTCTGAAATTGATCTTGGCCTTTAAAAACCTTTTTGGCGCCAAAAGTCTTAGGGGTAACGTGTGAGGTTTTTCAGGGAAATTAAGGATGTTTGGGAGCTTGTGGAGGTGGAGGGATAAGGTTGGAAGAGTGGGTGGCCAAGTGGTGGTGAAACCACTGAGGTGGAGATGGTGGTATTGGTGCAGTGGTCTGGAGGTAAGGGAAGGGTCAAAGGTCGTTTGACCCTGGTTTTATTTTAAAAACGGGGTGGGCTTGGATTGGAGTTGGGCCAAGGGTGTTTGTGGGCTGGATTTGGTTTAGAATTGGATTTGGTATTTTGGGTTTAATAAATATAAAGGGTCCGTTTATATTTATAACCATAGGGACTAATTGTGTAATTTTTTTGATTTTTAAGGGTTGTAATTTACAACTGTCCCAAAGTTATCAAAAGGGTCTATAATGCCAAGTTTGAATAGTACAAGGGTAACATGTGATAATTTCCAATTTTTAAAACCCTGAGGACTAAAATTGCCAAACTTGAAACTTCAGGGACCAATCTCGTAATTTCACCAAACTTTCCAACCAAGGACCATTCCTGCCATAGAAGATTAGTATAAGGACCAAAATTGATTTTCTCAAAGTTTTTATATCCCATGGACCATTTATGTCAATTTTGCAAAGTTGAGGGACTAAACTTGTAATTTTGTGAAACTTTACACCAAGGGACTAAATATGTAATTTATGATTCAAAATGGGCCTTTGGTGACTTTTCATGTTTTTTAGAATAACCAGGGACTAATTTTGTCAACTTTTGAAACTTGAAGGACTAAAACTGCCAATTATGCAAACTTTGTACGTTTTTCATCTGTTTTTGATTATTTTGCATTTGAAACATATAAAACACACTTCTAAGATATTTTCAGTATTATGATGCATATTTGAGTGTTTTTGGATGTTTTGGCAGTTCAGATTGGTATAAAATGATGAGTATTTACACACTCATCAATGACCCGCCAAAAGCGGTACACTTTTCGCCTTATCAAATACCCTTACACTTGAGATTTGCTTGTCCTCAAGAAAATGTGCTTTTATTCTAATCAAAATACAAGTTAGGGGTCATTTAACACTAAGATAAAAGTAATTACAGCAAATAATCGTTCCACTTAAAACAAAAAACAAGCACGGAGGTTATACACTAGCACCTCACAAATAGTGTTTAGATACTCAAATCTCTCGGGTGTAATAAATTATATATCACAATAAGGAAATGGAAAACATCTCTCACTACTTGTCATAGCAAATAGATTACCATAGGCTTGAGAAAGGATCAAACCTCCACCACTTGGCGTAAGCACCTAGGATAAACTATCAAAGAGGCCTTTTTAAAGGGTTATAACGTGATGTGTAGGGATATGATAAACACGATTTTGTTGGATAAAGGTAATATTTACTCGTGGCAAGTTAATCATCTTGGTTAATTACATGTACAATATGGCATTGCTAAGTCAAGACTCGACTAGACTTAAGCTAATAAATAAAAAGTAACAAAAACATAGAACAAACATAAAATGAAACGGGATGATAGTCCGTATGTTTTTCTCTTATTCTTTTCTATATTTTTTTTTCTTTTTCTTGATTTTTTTTCGATTTTTTTTTCATACACTCTTACCTTACCATCCAAAATAATACATCATAGGGGAGTTTGCATTCCCCTTACACTTGAACTTTTACATACTTTACAATCAACTATTCTAATGACTCGAATCAAGATAATCAAAACACTTGGAGTACTTTTTAAGATTAACGCACATATGGGGGTAATATATGATGTTCTTCCCCATTACTCCATAACACAAGTACTTTACCCATGAGTCCCAATCGTCCCAAAATAATATGTACAAGATATGACTCGACTTAGCAACCATGTAATCAATTATATAATTAACTAAGGGTTTAAACAAATAACAATAATGCACTAAAGATGAGTGCATACACGGAAGGCTAAGGTGATTTGGTTGCACATTTGGGGTGGATTGTAAACAAATTCTTCCTTTAAGTAAAATGCTTAAAGTTAGAAACGAAAAGATAGGCTCGGAGGGGTGTACTAGGAGTATCGTGTACTAAAAATGAGTACAACGCAAAGGTGTGGGAAAAATTAATTGACTTTACTAGTCAAGTATTTTGATGTTATAGCTTGTGACGCCGTCAACTCGCCGCCAAGATAAAATTCGTATTGCCTAGATCCACTTCTGACGCCGTCATGTGTAATTTTACTCTGGGCCGTCACGTGTATTTTGACCCTGACGGCCTTGGTGACGCCGTCAGGCCAAATTGCCTTGAAAATGTTCTAGGCCGTCATGTGTATTTTTCACATCCACCTCTTTTGCCAAGCTTGACGCCGTCACTTGCATTGTCTTGATGCCGTCAGGTACTGTTCCCAGCAAGGATTTTAAGACTTTGTCGTT
This sequence comes from Artemisia argyi, assembly GCA_030686995.1. NCBI lineage: Eukaryota > Viridiplantae > Streptophyta > Magnoliopsida > Asterales > Asteraceae > Artemisia > Artemisia argyi. Next base: position 142,627,080 of record CM060707.1, on the reverse strand, counting down.
TTATTCACTATTTCGCTCCAAAAACGTCCAAAATGCTTCCTTTTATAAATTTCCTCTCAAAAGTACCTAAAATGACAAAAGAAACGATTTAGGGCAATAATTGATCAAATAATTACGAATTCGGGCTTAAATGACCCCCCAAAAGCGGTAAACTTTTCGCCTTATCATCTTTATAGCCGGTTTTTTGATTATGCTGACTTCCGTTTGCCACTTTCTATTTTCTTTGTTGATGTTCTGAGGCATTACCAGATTAATATTTCTCAGTTTTCTCTTTTCGGTGCGTGCAAGGTTTCTCACTTTGAAATTCTTTGCCGTGTTCATGAGATTGTTCCGACGGTATCACTTTTCCGTCGCCTCTATGTCAATTCTATAAATAATGGTTGGTTATCGTTTAGTAAGCATAGTGGTGCTATCGGTACTTGTTACGATAGACCTTTGGATTCTGTGAAGGGTTGGAGGGACCGTTTTTTCTGGGTTGACGCTTTTGCCTACCCCGCTGTCTTCCCTTGGCACGTGGCCGATAGTTTTGTTGCGAATCCTGTCCCTAATCCTAGTGAGTATAGTGAGGAGGAGTATAACACTCTTACCGGGAGTGCTGCTCCGTTTTTTAGGCACTTGGAGGTTTTCCTTTGTTGGGTCGGCCTGAGCCGCTACTATCCTTTCAAGGAGGATGAATATCCCATATTTCGTCTCCATGGAGAAGGTTGGTGTGTTATGCTCCTTTACTTTTATCAAGTTGTTTATGTTGTTTATTAAATATATTTTTCTTTTTTCGTGCACGTATAAGCGCGTACACTTATATTACTCACGTCGACCAAAGTGAGGTAAGTGTTGAGGCAAGGTGATTAGCGAAAGGCGAGCACAAGCTCTTGGATGTTATTTCCGGTTGTGTTGTCCCTCTTTCTCTGCCTCCGCAGGATCAAGCGAAAGGTGGATTTGAGATTAATGATAATGGAGATGATGGCTCGGGGCCAAGTGCCTCAGGTGCGGGCGATGTCAGCACTCAAAGTGGGGATCACGCCTGGAATGTTCCTCCGCAGCCTGTTGTTGTCCCTCGTAAGCAGAAGCGGAAGGCGAGACCTGGCGCGCCTGCTCCGCCTCTTCCGCCCAAGAGGTTGAGGGCAGACCATGGTATTTTGAATAGGCTTACTACTTCTGGTAAGTCTATGGCTTCCGTTAAAAGCTTGATGTCTTCTAACTTTCAAGATTTGCAACGTTTGTTTAAGTCATCTCCCCATATGCCTTCCGTATCTTTTGTTTCAAAACGGGAAGTTGGTACTCGGCATAATGACTCTACTTGGCCTTATCTCCGTACTGTTCATCCTGCGGAAAGGTTTGCTGTTTCCCCTGACTCTCCGCCTTTGAAAGCTCTCTTGATATTGAAGTTGATCCTCTTGCTAGGTCTTCTACTCTGTCAGCGTCAGTTGTCACCGGGGCCATTGTACCTGCTGCCCGCCCTTCTTTAAGAAAGAAAGGTAGAAAAGTTGTTTCTAGGTTATCTTCCCTTCCACTTGTTTCTTCATCTACTGGGGGTTCCAAGTTCAGTTTTGATGATCAAGCAGATTTGTGTGGGAATGAATTTTCTTTTGGACGTATCTGCTCTGTCGGTGATGTAGACCGTAATATTCTTGGTGAAGTTTATATTCTAGAATGGAATGTGACATGTGGTTCTAGGTTGGATACTGCTGCGGACTGCCGCAAAATGGTTGATGAGTTTGCTCCGCCTGGTTTCTTTTCTGAAATCCACGATATGGATGATGAAGAATTTTTTGATGAGTTCAATTACTTGACTACAAAAAAAGTTTCTTTTTGTGCAGAGATGCGGATGTGCGCTGAGCAAAACATTACTTTGAAGCAGAAGTTTATGTCTCTTCATGACCACTTGGCTGGCCAAATGAGGAAAAAGGACGCGGAGATAGAGACGTTGAAGATGGAAGTATCTCGTCTTAATGCTGAAGTCTCTTCCTTAAAGTCTTCTTGTAATCCTGGTGCAGTTGAGACATCGGCTTTGATGAAGGAGAATTTGAAGTTGAAGGGTGAGCATAATTCGCTCAAAGCGGAACTAGCGATGTTGCGTTCTTCCGCTTGTGGTCAGGCTACGTCCGTTGAGGCGGAGCAGGCTGCGTCTTCATCAAAGTTATGTTCTCTTTGTGAAGGTAAAGGCCGCGATCTTGCAGACTTGGGTGCTGAGGTCAAGGAGTTAAAGCGTCAACACAAGTGGTCCACAGATCGGGTATGTGCATCACCTTTCGTTAATTTGTATCTCTTTCTTTGTTCTTTTTTAGTTTTCTCATCCGTATTTTCTTTTTTTTATCAAACATGCTCTTTTGCTTCAAAACGTTGTCGAGATGCTTGAGGGCCTCTTTAAGGAGTAATAGGATACTCAAATGGAGGGGCTTACTGATAAGTTGGTCCGGTTGGATGCTCATTTTGCAGATGTGGCTGTCTAGTTTGGCGAGGGTTTTTACCCTCGTCTGCTTACCGCTGTCGCTAGCCGCAGGTGGCTACTTAGCAATGACATGAAATTGTTTCTTGCTATGTGTTTGAATTCCCCGGAGTACTGTACATCACTGAAAAATTTATTGAGTTGTGTCGTCCGAAGGGGGATGCAGGCTGGCAGTGAGCATGGCAGGGATGGTAGGCGGCTTACAGATCTTACTGCCAATAATCCTTCTGCGGGATCTGACTATAACTCTCAGGCTTTCCGTGGCCTTGATTTTCCTTTGTTATCGAATTTGTCTCTGCACAAGGATTCTGGTATTTAAGATATTATGCCCCTTTTCCAACTGGATGCCTAAGTCATGGAGAATCTTGGGTTAGTTGTTTTGGAGCCTAGCCTCGTACAATTGTCTGTTCCTCAGCTTAGGGATGGTTTAGTCATTGGTGAGGCTTCTGTTTCTTCGTCTTTGAGTGTTGTACATCAAAGAATTAAGAATGTCCGAGAGAATGCTGCTGTAGGTCAATTTGCCCTGGCGGACATGTTTGCCTTTCTGTCTAGCCCTTTCTCCCCTGGAACTTTGTTTGGTTCGGAAACCGTTCCTTCTAGTGGGCTAATTGCTATAAGTGTTGGTGCTCCCTTCGCGTCTTCCGATCCTTCTTTTCTGGCTGGATCCCTTTCTACGGATGACATACCGGTTTCGAGTGTTGAGAAGGATGGGGATGTCATCACTTTAGTTATCAATTCTTGTGGGGAGGAGCTTGGTGTTGCTTCAGAACAGGGTCATGCAGAATGATCTTTGATGTTATTATATGTCATGACCGCGTGTGGTCTTTTCTTGACGGCCTTTTTGTATCTTGACAATCGCTTCACTTGATAACTACAAGTTTTTATTTGTAAATTTTACACGGTGTGTTCCATGAGTGTATATGATATTTATGCTTTGTGCCTTTTTATTAAACTTTCTAGCTTATGTCATGCATGTGTAGCTTTAATAAACGTGTTTGTGTTTTGCGCTAGGGTTATGTTTAACCCGTTTGCGGCTTATTTTTTGCGCTAAGGTTGTGGTGGATTGGTATGTGTTAATTCACATACCTTTTCATAGCCAAAAACGGACCCAAATAGACTAATTATGCTAACAAATGCCAAAGAATATGTGTTTTTATGTTTGTGAACGTGCAGGTACGGATATATCGTAAAAAGACGAAAAACAAGCAAAAACCCGGCAATAACGAGCATGAGAGTAGAAAGAGTCAGAAAGTCAAGCTGGAAATCAATTTGAGCTTATACAGTCCTCAGAATTTGATATATGAGCAAAAGTGATCCTTGTGTGAAGTTTGAAGAAAGTACAGATTTGGTCCTTATACTTTTCAGAGTTTACACATTTAGTCCTTTATGGAATTTATGAAGAAAAGGTCAAAGTTAACCCTTGGAGAATCATTATTATCAAAATTTGTCCTTGAAAGTTATTTTTGGATCAATGGCAGAAAAAGTCTTCAAAGTTTCATAAAATTCAAAATTGGTCCTTGAATGTTATTACCACAAATCTGAAAATAATCCCACTTAATGTCTTGGTCCAATATTAAATCCAATCCAACTACAACAAGCCCAAGCCCAATCTTCCCAATACCCGCCCCAACAAACCACGGGTCAAAGTATTATAATCGGGTCAATGGTCAATGCAGGGTCAAATAAGGATATAAAATTACCCCGCCCTTTGTTCATCCCCAATTCCCATTTACCCAGATATGTAGAACCCTAAATTGACCGTACGACACAATTACCATAATTAAGGGTAATTGTGTCAAATCAGAAGGCTTCTAGAAGATGTCAGGGGTGTCAGTTTACGTCAGACTCAAAGAAACACAAACGGGGCTACGTGGCAGAAGACTATTGGTGGAGACGCGTCATAATTCGCAATCCAAGGGACATAATCAATTGGGCAATGATTAGAAGCGATCCAAGGGCTCTGAGGTGATATCAACAAACATAACTCACACGGATTGCCAGCTTGGCAATCCGTGAGCCAACCCTCACTCCTCTCCTATAAATAGAACTAGTTGTAGGCTTAGTTTGTGTGTAGGAAATTTGTAGCGAAGCTCTGTAGAATTTTAGTCAAATTGTATTTAGAATAGAATTTGTAATGTTTACCTATTGATCTCAATAAAATTCAAGTTTTCTTTTAATATCAATTAGCTTATTAATCATTTCCAATTGCTTATTAGTTCTTATATTCTACTTATACTGTTTTAATCTCATTTTCCTTATTAGTTTAACTAGTATTACTTTTATCTAAACTTTAGTCATTTACATAAAAAATAAATAAAAATCAGAAAAATTATAAAAATAAAAAAAAATGTTTTCAATTGGTTTAGAGAAGCTTTAAAATAAGTCCAGTTAGTTTTTACACATGCTATACAAGCTCTGTAGCTTGTTGTAGTTTTGTTTTCATTTCAATTTTAACTAGTAGCAGCAAGAATCAGTCAACAAGTAGCCATTATATATTGAATCAGTGGTAGCTGAGGTGATTTGGATAAGCTTGGACAGAAAGGGAAGGTCCTGCCTATCCTAGAGATAGGCAAGCATAGTGAATCATCTCTTTTCTAGCTAAGATGAAGGATTTGTAAGTTTTGATTCATGAATTTAAGTTTCTGATAGTATCTAGTAGTATATGATTTGGATTTGAGTTGAAGTGCAGTTTACTGTTTCATTGGTGTTGATTGATGTTGCTTGAGCTTGTTTGATTAATTGTTAACTTGTTGTGATCTAAATTTGAGTTTTCATTGATCATATTGATATATTTGTGATTTTTAGTTTGAGTAGATCATAGTGAGTAATCTGAGTTCTAGTAGCTCATATAATAGATTTGTGACTGTTATGGATCATATGTGTGGTGATTAGAAGTCTGGAATAAGAAAGTGTAGTGTTAATCAGTATTTGCAGGGGTGTTTGGATATACTTGGATCTGTGCTGAGTTGTGGTTAGGTTATTGTCATAACTTCATTCTTAGTTTACATTAGGTTAGTATTAGTTAAGAAGAGCTTAATATGGTAGGTTAGAGCACTAAATAGTCAAAATTGATTTCAATTCTCTTTAACTGTTAGGATAGTTTGAATCAGTTAGTGAAATTGTAGAAATAGATACAAGTTAGTAGAATATAGCTAGAATTAGTGTAATCCTAGCTTAATATTACAAATAATATTAGATCTAATCAGTAGAAATTGAATTAAGTCAATTGGTTTTAATTTCAAATAGTCAACTGTTTCATCAAATTTTGTTTCACAGGCTGCTGAACTTGCTTGATTTTTGAGTAGCATACATTAGTTTTTGGTCATAGAATTGCTTGAAATAGTATCTCAGTTGTTCAATAGTGATTTTGCCCCCATAAGCTGTTAAGTTTGAGCTTATTTGAAGTGCTTTTAGCTTCTGTTTAAAAGCTAGGTTGGGACAGAGTAACTGTTTGAAATTGTGGGCTGCTATTGATCATTTGATCTTGTATCAGTGTTTGGAGGTTGTTTAAGTGTTACATTCTAGTTGTTATAGCATTGTGCATCACTATATTACTTCTGGTACTGTCTGTTCATATTCTGCTTATTTAGTGAGCTTATTGATTGAGTTTATTGCATATATCTGTAATTCTGTGGCTTTCTGAGATTGCATTTGATCATAACTTTGCATATCTGAGCATAAAATAGCATAATAAGACTGTGTTCAGAGTTTCATTCATTTTGGTTCACAAGTGCTTATAAATAAGCACTTGTGAATAAGTAGTTTGCAGAAATAAGCACTTAATCAGCTTAATTTTACTTCAAAATTTTTCTCAAAGTTCTTTTTATTATTTTTGATTTTCTGGAATTTTTCCAGATTTTTCCAAGTTGATTTGGTATTTTTCTTAATTTTCTTTTGATTTTATTCATTTTTAAATAGTTTTTAATAAATAAAAATCCATAAAAATTAAGAAAAAGCTGTGAAAAATACAAAAATATTTTAGGAAATTCTTTTATAATATTTTAGATTTTTCAGAAATTAATTTTCATTTTTCCTCTTTATTTTTCTATTTTCTTCTATTTTTAATTCATTTAAAATTACAAAAAGCAAAATAAATTCATAGAAAATAAAAGAAAAGTCAAAAAAATAATTTTCTTTTTCTGAAAATTCAATTTAGTAGTTTAAGATTTTTAGAAAATTATTTCACGTTTGTAGGATCATTTTTCGTTAAAAGTTACATTTTAATAAATGCGTTTGCATTTCGGTTTTTACGTTTTCAACTTTGGTGCATATCTAGCTTGTACTTCTTGCATAATTTATCTTTGTTTGTTAATACTTGAATTACTTGATCACTAATAAGTTGATTTTCACACAAATCATGGACCCTTTTGCAGCTTGTTTTTTGCGCTAAGGTTACGTCTAACCTATTGTAGCTTGTTTTTTGCGCTAAGGTTATGTCTAACCTTTTTGCGGCTTGTTTTCGCACTTATGTGTTGTGCTTTTGCTGTTGATAAAGATACGTACTGATATGTGATTTTATCTTTTAGTCTTATATGGATATTTGTGGGTTATCCTCCCGGTACTGGACTTGCAATGCCTCTTATGTACATGCGGTTTAGTTATGAGGTTCCGCACCTTTTTAGTTATAAGGAATAACGTTTATTAAAATAGTTACAGTAGTACAAATAATGAATTGTATCTTTACAAACGTCTAAATATGGGGTCCACCGGGGTGGCCCGTTACAAGTTGTAACTAAAACACTGATGTTTTATGCTTGCGGATACGGATTTCTGTATTTGTTTCTTTGTTTTTGACTTGCATTTCTGCCTCTTGGATTTTATGTTGAGCATGCTTCCGGTTGTGTTTGTGCTCTTTTTGCGTGTTAGGCTTAGTGAGCACTGGTGCTTGCATATGCCTGTATACTTTCTCGAGTATATTCGCGGTCCGGAGACTAATTCGCAGTGTCTCTCTCTGGCTAATATGGTGTAGCTTCCCTTGATACTGTGCCATTGACAGGCAGGTTTGGTTTGTGGGGGCAGCTATGGACCAGCTATGGTTGTAGGAATTTGCAATTTTGCACCATGCTATGGGGCGTAGCCCTTCACTTTTTCCCGCATGGTGTTATTGCCAACTATTCTGCTTGTGCGCTTGGCTGCAACTAAGGATTGGGAGTTCGTCGGCTCCATCCTTTGTTGATTTACGTTATAGGGTGAGGTTGTTTGGCGTCCGGATGTCCATTTTCATGATGAGGCATCCTTTGGTCATGCTTCGGCGTCCCCCTACCGACGTTCATGCATCCGCATTCCATCCCTCCCGTCAGCGGATCCTGATGACACATTCTTACCCTTTATGCCTACCCACCGGGCGGACTGGTGCACATGTTTTGTCGCCAATGACCAGGTGTTTAAATGGGATCTTAGCTCGGTGCTACGCCCTTTCTGGTTGCGCTGTCCCAGTTATACATTTGGGTCCGTGCTCTCGATATACCTGTCCGATGTCCTGAGACTTGGTCTCTCTTCTAGTTTTCGGCCGTTCGGGCTGGTCGGTACGGCTTTTTCCACGCTGCCCAAGAGAAGACGTGGAGATCGATTTGACAAGGAACTTGGATGAATGGGATTTGACGAGCCTTGTGGCTCTATGTTAGTTGTCATTTAAGAACGACTAAGTTTTATTAGTAGTCATTTAAGAACATTACTGGAATCGGATGTCCTTTGGGGTTTTCCACATCTGTTTCAGATAACCCATTAAATGGGGTCATGAATTGGTAGAGGATCCTCACTGTTATGTGGCGTTTTGTCGGTGATTTGTGGTGGTTGCTTTTGTCGAATCCCCTTGTTTTTTATCGTGGTGCTTGTATCCTCATTGTTATTTTGGCGAAACGCGATTACTTTGGGATTCTTGGTGTTTTGTGATTTTGGATTTTATTGTTCTTTCGTTCGGATGGGTATTTATAGCGAAAGATTGGGGTGTTTCCAGCGTTATTCGCGTGAGCATTTATGACCCCTAGTCACGCACCTAAGCCTGTGGCTAGGACGTCCTTTAGGCTTGTCAGTTATGACACCACGTCCTTTCCAGCGTTATGCGCCGCATATGAAACCTTGGTCAACGAAGAAGAACCAACTTGTTCTACTCCAGATACGTCGCATCTCATTATAAACATGCGTCGTATCATTATCAAGACTTCACCAAATATAATCCAAGACGTTGAAGGACATGCGCCGCACAGAGATTCAAGATACGCCGCATCTGAAGACGGTGTACGAATATTTCAGAATATATTAATCTTGGACCCTACACGAAGTTAAGTAGATGCGCCGCATCTACTTAGTTAATGCGCCACATCTACCCCTCTGACAGAAATTATAAATACCCCAAGACCTAGACGAATTATGTGGTGCAACCAAACCTTAAGAAGACGAATTCAGACGACAAGACAACACAAGACACACCCTAAACGAAGATCTTAGACAGTAAGAAGGTCCTGCATGTATTTAATTCGTTAAGTAGTTTTATTTTATTGTATTAGTAAACTATAATCCATCAGGATTGATGGGCTTGTGGCCGCCATACTGCTCCCCTTAAAATTGCTTTCCCATCGATTATCAGTTTATATAATGTTTTTTTGGTGACTTGTATATGTACTTTGATAACCTTTATGTATAGCTGTGTTTTGCTTGGGCTGTCATACCCCCTCCACGCTTACTTATCTAGCGTCTAGAAAGTAAGATAGGCATAAGTGATCATTAAGAGTTTACTCGCCTATATTTACGATCCAACGAGAGAGAAGAGTTTACGATACTCATCATATAAAACTAGCAATAAAACAAGTTACAAGCTACTTAACAAAAGGACAGGACTTCTAACTATATCTATTATCTATCTGTGTATGTGTTAGTCTTTCGCTGATTCATTCTCATTGGTTTTATTAGTTTAATTAATTAACCAAATCTGTGCTAGTCTATCAGGCTAAAAACCCCCTTGCGTTTGATTAGATTGTAAAACTAACTTAGTATATTTAAAATACTGATCAGATTAACTAGATATTACGTTCCACTCTTAGTGATCGACATATTGATCGGGCACACTGCTCGTTATTATGTGTGTTATAGGATAAGTCGGCTATATATAAATGTAAAACTTAAATAGGAAAAATCACTCTATATTGCACGTGACACAACACGCATCAGTGTGTGCTCGAACATGCGGCACTGGGTGGTCACGTCCCAGTTGCATACCCGTACTGCAGCTTGGAATACCTCTACATGGTCTACAGGGTCTTCGTTTCCGTCAGAGAGTTGGACGTTATCTGGCACACGAGTCTTTTTGGGCAGTTTAGTACTGCGGATATTCTCCATAAACATTCAAATTTCTTCAGCCACATGTGGTTGCATTTGATCGTTCCCTATCTCCCAATTTGTCTCGTCGAGACATGTATGGGAAAGTAGCGATTCCCCATCCCGGGGCTCCTTGCCGTAATCTCGGGACCCGGCTACATTGCCATGGCGTTTCCTCTTGTAACGTTTTTTTGAGGGGGTGGTTGCGGAGCTTTCCCTCTTGGGATTGCTTTCATCTCGCAGCTTCAGTGGTTTGCCTTCCGGATTTTCGAGTTTTGTCTCGTCTTGGGAGTCCTCGACCTTCCTCTTTCTGCCGGTGTTTTTTCTTCCTTTGGTAGTTTCATGTTTAGCCCTTTGCGGAATGTTATCGAGGTTCGGTCGGGCTTGTATCCCCGTGGGCGTTTCCTGAGATGGCTTCATGGGATTAGCTTTCTCATTTCGATCGGTCAGCGGCTGACGATTGTGACTGTTGTCAGGCTCCCGGAGGGCCGCGTTAAGCATCAGCTTGTTTCGACCTTTCGGTTTTTTATCTTTCTCTCTCATTTTCCTCGAGGCGGAAGTATTATGTGAGAGTGATGTTTGCCGAGGTATCTCACTTGTGGAGAGCATTTTCCAAGAACGCAGTTATGCACTGGGTCCCAAGGATAGCGCCAACTTGTTACTGCAAAAAGTGTGGTTGGGTTAAGGTTGGGCTTAGTCCGTGCTGGGCCGACCTTGATGGATCGTTCGTTGTATAACTTATGCACTAATCCAAGTAACAGAGTGAGTCCCTGCACAAGTAAAAACACACCGTTAGCCTATTTGTGAGGACGGACACCACGATTAAGTTCCGGCGTGAGAATAAGTACTCATGTAGTCAGAGAAATATGTGTGTATGGGGATGAGTGAGAAAGTCATACCTCGAGGGTGTGTACTGAGGTTACCTTTTATTGGTGGTTGAAAGGCTAGGGTTCCTTAGTGTTTCGCATAATGCTGTTGTGGCCGTTGTGGGACTCATAACGCTCTAATTATATATTCCTTGAGCATTATATTATATGTTTCATGATTATTTGATATGAACTTTTGGTACTTAATAGCATAAAATGAATGCAGGTTCACTCTCAGATGATCTGAGTATGATACATCTCAAAACCTACTATTTCGCCACTTGAAGTAAATAAATGAGAAGTCTTCCATGATTAGCTTTTCATGCAAGCCAAGTGCGCTGGTTTTCCAGTCATGTGTGCGGCACTTACCTCTCGGTCAAAGGAAGTCAAGATAGAATATTTTATAAAAGTGCGCTGGTCTTACAAATAAAGTGCACCGTACTTCCTCTGCATTTATGAAACTTTGGCGCCATGAAAATAAGAAAGTGCGGCACACTCACAAAGCAAGTGCGCCGTACTTCGCATATCAGAATGCCTATAAATAGAGATCATTTGCATGCATTTGAATTCACCACTCTATAACCAATTTCACTAAGTTAAGGTCTGAAGTAATACATGATCCAGAGCCATTTGCAGGGGTGAACGAATCGGAATAGGGGTGTTATATACTTGTTGGTATCGAATTCTTGGTTACTTGTGACACTTGTGTAATCATTTGATCAATCCAACCTGGATGTCTCTTGTTTACTATTTATTCACTTTTGTTGTTATGAACTCATTAGCCATGAGAGGCTAAACCTCTTGTGATTGCTTGGATGTGATAATATAATTAAGAGACTTATGATTATGTTTTGATCTCTATCAATTTCAAGTTTATATTGTGAACTATTTCATCTTTAGTCTTATTATGTTTATTTGTTGAAACTGGTTGAATATAATATGTTGGGATAGGTTGAAAGAACCAACTTGTTAAACGCAATTCTAGGAACTTGTCTGCATTTCTAGTCTTTGAAAGGAGAAATCCACTTAGAAGAATCAATAATAATCTAGACTTGATATGAAATACTATTTCGAGAGAAATCACTTAATGGGTATATATGAATCTTGAATTGAACCTACGAGTTATGAAATTGCTCTTTTGACAAAAATAGCTTTCTTATAAGTTGTGCTCCTTTATCAAACTGAGATCAAACATAAGCATTGTTACTTGATTATCTTAGCTATCCAAGCAATCATTTGTTTTAATATTTGAATTCCTCATATTACCATAATCGTTATTTGTCTTGTTTTACTAATACTTAATCCAAACGAACTAAGTCCCTGTGGATACGACCTGGTCTTACCTTAATCTAATACTACCAACGAGGGTTGTACTTTACCCATGTGTTTGGTTTATTAAAATCGATGAAACTAGTATTATAAATTTAAAGCTTTCCTTTCACATCAAAGTTTTTGGCGCCGCTGTCGGGGACTTAAATATGTTCCTTAAGTATTTTCGAAGTAAAATTAGCAAACAAAACCAAAAATTTCTTCAAAAACCAGAACACTCTGTTCTTCTGTTGCAGAAAGCACGCCGCACAAATACACTTGTGCGCTGCACTTATACACAAAACACACACATACCGCCATACTTGTCACCAAGTACGACGCACTTACTTCAATCCGTAACATTTTTCTTAAAATTCACAAACATTTTCATAAAAAACCAAAAAGAATCACCTTTTTCACTATCTTTTGAGATTAATCCTCTCGATAAAAATAACATCGCCGTACTTGTCACCAAGTAGGTTGCACTTAGCAATTTCACACAAGTACGCCGCACACTATCCTGTGTACACCGCAATCATTTACTTAGAAAACGAAATTTGTCACACTGATTCAAATTTCGCTCTCTATCTTTGAATGCACGCTCGTTCAACTGAAACCGAGCCCATTTCACCTCTATCAGAACCTGAAAGGACTTTAAACAAAAGAAAACGTAATAACAAAAGAGTTCCTTTTTCTAAAAATGACGAAAGACCCGAACAACCTCGTGCTCACCACACACCTGTTGACGATATCTCACACTTCAGATTTTTCATCAAATTAATTCAAATTCACGATCCAATGGATGACACTGACAATGAACCAATGTGGGCCAAAGATCGTATCGTTGCCCCTACCCCTGGACCAGCTATTACCATTCCTGAAACCGCAAATGAATTTACAATCAAAGGAAATCACTTGACTCTTATCAAGGGAAACCAATTTGATGGCCGAATTAAAACTGATCCTCACAAACACATTCATGAATTTCAAAGCGTATGCGATATGTTCATATACGGAGCTACTGAAATCGAAGCGGTAAGACTCATGATGTTTTGTAAAACCCTAAATTTCGTAATCCTAATTTTGCGTATAATTTTAAATTTCTTAATAATGATACAAATAATTAAAAACATGAATATAATTTAACGAATTAACCATAAATCCATAAAATTATAACGAAACATCATATTAGGAATCTTTGAACATATTTGAACTCCAAAATAATTTCATGACATAAATAAAATACGAGGAAAACTATTTACGTTTCGTGGACATTTGTTTTGGGCCGTTCTATTTTGTTACGCAACCAAAACCGAAAATAGCCCAACCTAACAACCAAGAAATTTGGTCCATGATCTTTCTAGCCCTTCTAGCCCAAGATCGAACCCACAAAAAAATAAAAAGGGAGAATCGGTTATTTTTTTTATACACCACACATTATACACTTTCCACAAATCCCTAACCCTAAATTGTCTCACCAAAGTCACGTCATAAATTTCTGGTGGCCTCTTTCCTGCTTCTGTCGATCAGCAAAGGACTCCAAGGAGTGAGTTTCAAGTATTCCTTCATGGTGGGGTGTTGATTTGTGTGTACGAATTGAGTTCAAGGAAGTAGGGTGTTCGATTTTGGTTCCTTGTCCTTCGAATTTATTTTCAGTCGAGCCTAGGTAATACTTGTGATCTTTTCTTCTTGTTTTTCTAAGTTTCCTCTCACGCCTAATATTGTTTTGTTAACAAACATGGATCGAATGGTATGATAAAATATGTTATACGAATTGAAACATCCACATAAATTCATAAAATTGTTACCACATGAAATCATAGAGGAAACCTTATATGATCTGTTATTTTCCAGCCTATCTATTGTAGTTAAAACCCTAATAATCTCATTAATAAGGCACTTAGTAAGATACTAAGACCTAGGAAAAACCCCTAGCATTAATTAAAAGGGATTAGGGATAAAAGGGATTAAGGTTATGATGTTTCTGTCCCACCTGCATGCTGTTAGAAATTTGAGTTGTGTTCGAGAGGGTATATTTTAATGATACCAACGTGTTTTTAAGTGAATTTTGAGTCTAAACATGATTACTACTTGTCTAATTTCTGGAAATATAAGTTTCATGGTGATTAGAGGTCGGGAGGTAAGCTTTTTGATTTTTGGGAGATTAAGTGTCAAAGCTGAGTAAATCGGGTCTGAAAATCAGTAGCAGTTTTTGATGTTTCATTTTCAAACCGTAAGGAGTTAGGAGCTCTCCTTTGACATGAGTAATATTTTAGTTATTTGTGACTTCCTGAAATTTTTGTAGATTTTTCTGAAGTGTTTAAATGGGTGTGATAAATGTAAACTTTTGGGGTGTTTCTGCAGATCCGAAATATTAACTAGTTTTGATAATGAATTTTTAGTCTATAGTTCTACTACCTAGAAAATTCTATAAATATTACACCAAGTAGTCAACATATATATCTACCTGGGGAAATTTTTCTAAGGCCCCAGGAGATGCACAACTATACTTTAAAAATCCGGAAATATGATACATGTTTTGATAATACAAGTTGAATTTTCTTAAAAGGTGAGTTATGCACTTAAAACCTATTATATCATTAATATGTATAACATAATCATAATGAATCTTCAAGTAAGTGTTTAAATCAGTAAATGAACTAGCTATGATCTTCACATAACCTAATATGGTATTTAATTTGATTAATACATGATTAAGTACGTTAAAAACCCTAAGTTAATAAAAAGGGAAAGAAAGCTTAAAATGGAGTAAATTGATTTAAAAAGCAAGCTTAACATTAATACATGCTTATTATATTATGTAGACCCTTTGAATAGGGATTAGTCTGCTATTCGTTTGGTTTCCCTTTGATTTGCTTTGCTTTGCTTTTAAGGTACAGATATTCTGTCTCTATTCAGTAGAGATTCCCTTCAATCTATGTTACTATGATCCTTTGCCATTGCTATGTTCCCTTTTGTGTGATCCTTTGATATGAGCTTTTTATTGATCCTTTGATATGATTCAATTGCTATCCATTTTGTTTGGTTACCTGATTACTATCACATGGTTGAGATTTTGTTTGATTATGATATGATTCGTTTGATATGGATATGCTTTGTTGATATGATTCTGTTCTTATGCCCGAGCTTGCGAACTATCCATGGAGGTACCATGGGCGTGTCAGTGACGGCACCACTGGCATGACACTTTCTGGGGAGGTGTGATTGATTCCTGGCATTCCCTTTTGTTTGATATATATGTGTACACTGGCCAATTAGTTATATATGTGACCAATCATGAGCTGACATATGTATTTTGTTTGATTCAGGGAGTGTATGGATGCATCCTAGGCTTTGTTTGTTATCATTAGGTAGTGACTGGCTGTACGTGCCATGTACCCCTTTCACTTTTGGTACATGTGAGGTCGCCCCTCCTTGTGCAATTATGATTTGACGGATTTTGTAGGTGCTTTAGACCTATTCGAGTGTCTTTGGTAGGTCGGCTCATGGTTCCTTGGCTTCCTATATCTATTCGAGTGACTCTGGTATATATATTTAATCATTTATATTCGTTTGATTCTGATTACTTTTGATTATGCTTTACAATTCAATTACTTATGATGCTATATTCGTTGACTTATGCTTGTTCAGATTATTCGTTTGATCCGTTTCATTTGCTTTGCTTATTACCTTTTATTTGTCATATTTGTTCACTGGGCTTTTTAAGCTCAGCCGCATTTCTTTTCCTGCGACAGGTTTTAGTAGAAGCTGGGTTATTGGTGGAGAGTACTTTGGACTTAGAAGACTACACTTTGATAGCTATTCTGGATTTAGAGATGACTAGAAGAGATGTACATTTTCAGACTTAGTATTGTATTGTTGTTCCTTTATAACCTTGTACTTCAGATTTTTTTCATTTGTAACCTTTAAGATTCAATTGTATTATTTAATTCTTGTGCTTGTGTTTGCTTTGATATGTCACCATAACGTAATACTCCTACCTTTATCGGGTTGGGGTGTTACATGTTTCCTCTATCTTTAACGGGAGAAGTGATGAAGAGAAAAGTGTACCGCTTTTGGGGGGTCATTTAAGGCCAAAGTCGAGATTATTGGATCAAATATTGCCCTAAATCGTTCCTTTTGTCCTTTTAGGTACTTTTGAGAGGAATTTTACAAAAGGAAACATTTTGGATGTTTTTGGAGCAAAAAAGTGAAGAAAACGACAAAGTCTCAAATCATGCTGGAAATTGCACTTGACGGCGTCACATATTGCTAGTGACGGCGTCATGAGTTGACAAAAGGGTGGATAAATCAAATACACGTGACGCGCCAGAATGTTTTGTGAAGGGGTCGTGACGGCGTCACGTATAAAATTGTCAAGGCCATAAAGAGTTAATGCAAAGAGTGACGGCCCAGAATCCATAAAGAGTGACGGCGTCAGAAGTGGATCTAGGCAATACGAGTTTATTTTGGCGGTGAGTTGACGGTGTCACACATTACTCTTGACGTCGTCATTAGACAAAATCTATATATAGTTTTCTAGTTTTCATTCATTGTGTGCAACTTTGAAGGGAGTAAACCCTAGACGAATTTTACAGCTTTTTCAAAGGGTTTCAACCCTTTGTTTCTTCCATGCTTAATTGAAGATAAGTCCTTTACCAAATCATTCAATATGTCTATGTGTTGTTTGATTAAATCTTACGCTTGTCTTTTCTTTAACATGCTAGGCTAGATTTTCCTTGTGTTTGCTTAGATGTAATGAAACTTAGATATTGATTATGGGTTGGTTGTTTGTTTATAATTGTTGTGGATGAATGAATTCGATGTTAGGCTTAAGAAAACTGGCAGACTTCTATTTGGTAACTTGCTTGAACGTCTTAAAAAACATGATCGGAGGTGTACTACAATATATTGGTTGTATTTAATGCGTAGGTAACTACTAATGAGGCCATGTTAGGAGCTAGTAGTCGGCTCGACATAGGAAGAGGTAGAAGCTTATAAAATTAGGGAAGATCGTACACGGCCCTACAAATGGTATTAAGGAATATAACCCGTCATCCATGCAATTGTAACAAACTAATCAACTTGTAAAAGATAGCTAGGGAGTAGTGAAATCTAAGTAAACACAATTTTCTCTCATTATTGTTTACACCACAATTTAGTTTAAGTTTAGTTTATTTTATTTTGATTGCATCTTTAGTTAATTGGGTTAGTTGATTAGCAACTAATTCCACCCATTCCTTCCAAAATTGAGATTTTTACTTGCTTTCCTTTAAATATAAAAATACAAAAAGAATCATCCCTCATCTCTAGACCTAGTTTTAGTGAGTTTTAACCCTAGCGAACACTATTCTTTGAGATGAACGATCAATCCCCCGGTACTTGTCACTATATTATACTACAATGAACAGGTACACTGCCTGGTGGGGATTGCAAGCTTCTCAAGATCCCTTGAGAGGTAAAACCTTTTGCGAGGGCACAATTCCACGCATCAAGAAGCTAAAACTTGGCTTGACGAACTCGACGAAGGAACCATTGAATCATGGGACGAACTTCGTACTGCTTTTGTTAGTAGATATTTTCCCCCAGCTTTATTCGATAAACTTCTCGGAGAAATCCGAGGATTCTCACAACATGAACGAGAAACTCTCACCGAAGCTTGGCTTCGAATGAAAGATTTGCTAAGAAATTGTCATGGACACGGTTTGAAAAAAAGCAATATAATCAAAATCTTTTACTACGGTCTTGATGAAATAACTCAAGAAGCTTTAAATGCTGCAGCCGGTGGTATATTCCTCTATAAAACACCAAATCAAGCATATCAACTCCTTGAAGACAAAGTCTTACTTAAATTAGATTGGGCAAAAGAACAAAAACCAAAAACTTCTCTTCGTAAAACTGTTGCTTTCGCTGATGAAGGCAGTAGTAATTCTGATACTGACAAAATTATGGCAAGAATGGACGCCATGGAAATTAAAATGGATGCTCAATACAATGAGATAAAAAACCAACGTGAAAGTTGTAATCATTGTGGTGGAAACCAAGCTACCTCAAATTGCAGTGATGATGACGCACCTATGTCACGTGAAGAAGAAGCAAAATTTATGAATACAATTAGATGCACCCGTTACTACGAGAACTATCGTGATCGTGATCGTGATTATGAACGATGGAGACCTAGTGCGTAAAATGAATATAATCGAGAACCTTACAAACGAACAAAAACTGATGAAAAACCAGACGTTCAAAAACAATTGGATGATTTTATTAAATCACAAAAATCAACAAACCTATTTGTGAAAGACACATTCATGGAACTAAAAGATAAATTTGAATCCTCTACTCGAAATCACCAAGCCTCAATCCTATTTGTAAAAGACACATTCATGGAACTAAAAGATAAATTTGAATCCTCTACTCGAAATCACCAAGCCTCAATTCAAAATTTGGAAGCCAAATTCGACAGATTTGCTGAAAAGCAATCCGGTCGAGCTTCTGGATCTCTTCCTAGTAACACTCAACCCAATCCTAAAAACAAACCTTATCAACCACCACAAGCTCGACATGAGCATGTGAATGCTATTACCACAAGAAATGGTACTTCTTATGATCCACCACACGATCCTAGTCAAACTCAACAACCTGATGAAGTTTTCACTGATTATGAAGAAGAGGATGAACTTGTTCCTCGAAAGGAAACTATAACTCCTGAAATACCAGTACCTAAACCCTACAAACCTAGAATTCCATACCCTCAACGCTTAAAAAAGAAAAAATGGAAGATCAGTATGGAAAAATTCATGACGTAATTTGAGCTGTTCGAATTAATGTACCTCTTGTTGATGTTTTAGCCAGAATGCCCAACTATGGGAAATTTCTTAAAGAACTTGTTAGTAACAAAAGCAAGCTTGAACAAATTTTAGCAACTTTCCTTAATGAAGAATGTTCAGCTATCATTCAGAACAAAATTCCACCAAAACTCGGAGACCCATGAAGTTTCCTGATCCCTTGTACTTTCAGTAAAACATTCTCATGCAATGCTTTAGCCGATCTTGGTGTTGGCATTAATTTGATGCCATATTCTCTCTATGCTAAATTATCCATCGAAACACTTAAACCAACTAAGATGAGTGTTAGGTTAGCTGACCGATCTTTCTAATATCCTGTTGGAATCGCTTAAAATATGTTAGTTGAAGTTGGAAAATTCACCTTCCCAGTTGATTTTGTTATCCTAGAAATGGAAGAAGATAGCAAAGTACCCCTAATCTTAGGAAGACCTTTTCTCCATACAGCAGATGCAATGATTCGAGTTAAACAGAAACAATTCAATTTAGGAGTTGGAAAAGAAAGAATGATTTTCTCCATAGATAAAGGTATGAAACACTCTTACTCTAATGATGACACATGCTTTAGAATTGATGTTATCGATGAAATTATTGAGAAAGATTTCGATGAACTTTTAAATGAATTTGACAAATTACTATACTCAGTCGATGGAGCAATTCTTGAAGACGAAGTTCTGGCCGAATATGATCAATTCATGGCTATGACTGTCAAAGATAAAAATGAAAGTTCCGATGACGAGGATAATAATGAAGAAGAACCATCATTCGAGAAAATAAACTTTGACACTGAATATAAAGTTAGAAATTCTATTGAAGAACCACCAACTGATCTCATTCTCAAACCACTACCAGACCATCTGGAATATGCTTTCTTAGAAGGAGAATCATTACTACCAGTCATAATTTCATTTAAACTCTCTGATAAGAAAAAAGTAAAATTGATTTCAGTTCTCAAAAACCACAAAAGAGCCTTTGCTTGGAAAACTAGTGACATACCTGGAATTTGTTCATCCTTCTGTAAACATAAAATTCAGCTAATGGATGATAAGAAACCAGTGGTTCAAAAGCAAAGAAGACTCAATTCGAATATGAAAGAAGTTGTGAAAAAGGAAGTTGTTAAACTCCTTGACTCAAGAATCATCTACCCTATAGCAGACAGCCCATGGGTAAGTCCTATTCACTGCGTACCTAAGAAAAGTGGTATAACGGTAGTTACAAATGAAAATGACAAACTTGTCACAACTAGAACTGTCACTGGTTGGCGCGTATGTATTGACTATAGAAAACTAAATGAAGCTACCGCAAAAGATCACTTTCCTCTACCATTCATGGACCAAATGTTAGAAAGACTTGTAGGAAATGAATATTTCCGTTTTCTAGACGGATTCTCTGGTTATTTCCAAATACCAATCGATCGAATGGATCAAGAAAAAATAACATTTACATGTCCTTTCGGAACCTTTGCCTATCGACGTATGCCCTTTGGCTTATGTAATGCACTTGCTACTTTTCAAAGGTGTATGATAGCAATTTTTCATGATATGATTGAAGAATCCGTGGAAGTTTTCATGAATGATTTTTCAGTCTTTGGAAATTCTTTCTATAAATGCCTAAGTAATTTAGATAAAATGCTTCAATGTTGCGAAGACGCAAATCTTGTGCTTAATTGGGAAAAATGCCACTTCATGGTCAAAGAAGGTATTGTGTTCAGACATAAAGTGTCAGGAGCAGGACTTGAAGTTGACAAAGCAAAAATTTATGTAATCTCAAAACTTCCACCTCCTACTAATGTGAAAGGCATTAGAAGCTTTTTAGGACATGCAGGATTCTGTCGACGATTTATTAAAGATTTCTCAAAAATCACTCGACCTTTAACTAAACTTCTAGAAAAGGACGTTAACTTTGAATTTGATGACGAATGTAAAAAAGCTTTCGAAGCTCTTAAAGAAAAACTCACATGTACACCAATCATGATAAGTCCAAATTGGAATTTACCATTTGAATTAATGTGCGATGCAAGCGACTTTGCAGTCGGAGCTGTTTTAGGACAAAAAGATGGTAATCATTTCCATCCTATTTACTTTGCTAGCAAAACACTTAACGCTGCTCAACAGAACTATACGGTCACTGAAAAAGAACTCATGGATGTTGTTTTTGCATTCGATAAATTCCGCGCATATCTAGTTCTATCTAAAACCGTGGTCTATACAGATCATTCCGCTCTCAAATACTTATTTAAAAAGCAAGATGCTAAGCCACGTCTCATTCGTTGGGTTTTGCTTTTACAAGAGTTTGATATAGAAATCAAAGACAAAAAAGGTGTTGAAAACGTAGCCGCCGATCATTTGTCTCGTTTAGAAAATGAAGACGAAGAAATAGAAATCGAAATAGATGATGATTTTCCCGATGAAACTCTTATTGCAATTAGTTCTCCAGACACGCCTTGGTTCGCAGACCTTGCAAACTATTTGGCGGGGGATATATTACGAAAGGGAATGACTTACCAAGAGAAAAGAAAATTCTTCTCAGACGTAAAGAATTATTTTTGGGATGAACCATATTTATTCAAAATATGTCCTGACGGAATAATCCGTAGATGTGTTTCTAGACCTGAAACTCGTGCTATACTTGATAAATGTCACCATGGACCCACCGGTGGACATTATGGTGCTACCATTACTGATAAAAAAAGTATTTGAATCCGGATTCTGTTGGCCAACAATTCTGAAAGAAGCACATACTTTAGTTCGCCTTTGCGAAGCATGTCAGAAAACTGGAAACATTTCTAAAAAGGATGAAATGCCCATGAATTACATTTAAGTTTGTGAAATTTTTGACATTTGGGGTATAGAGTTTATGGGACCCTTTCCTAAATCATCAAAATTCGAATACATTCTAGTCGCTGTCGACTATGTCTCAAAATGGGCAGAGGCCCAAGCTCTTCAAACAAATGATGCCAAAGTTGTTATAACATTTCTTAAAAAACTATTCTGTCATTTTGGAATATCGAAGGCTCTAATTAGCGACAAAGGCACTCATTTTTGCAACAAATTAATGGAAAAAGCTATGGAAAGATATGGAGTTAACCATCGATTCTCTACATCATATCACCCTCAAACTAGTAGTCAAGTTGAAAATACTAATAGAGCTCTTAAAAGAATACTTGAAAAAACAGTTAAAGAAAATCCCGCTATTTGGTCAAGTACATTAGATGATGCTCTATGGGCCTTTAGAACTGCTTATAAAACTCCAACTGGAACAACACCGTATAAACTAATTTATGGTAAAGCATGAAATCCCCCATTTGAATTAGAACACCGTGCATACTGGGCACTTAAAAATTGTAACCTAGATTTAATTGCAGCGGGTGAAAAACGAATGTTTCAACTTCATGAATTAGACGAACTACGCTTGTATGCTTATGAAAACTCTCGTCTTAATAAAGAAAAAACAAAAGTTTGGCATGATAGAAAATTAAAAATGAGAAAAGAATTTAAGAAAGGAGATAAATTCCTCCTTTTCCAATCAAAGTTCAAAATCAAACAACAAAAACTTACAAGCCGATGGATTGGACCTTATACTGTTAAACACCAATATCCATTAGGATATGTTGAACTATACGGACTTGACGATAAAAGCTTTATAGTCAATGGTCACAGACTTAAATTAAACCATGAGGAAGAAAGTTTCAACGATATAAGGGAAGAATCAAAACCCTTCTTCCCAAAAGACTAAATCATCATAATCATATGAGTCGAGCTATAGACTCTAAAATTAGTGCTTGGCGGGAGGCAACCCGTTTCGTTTCGTTTCATTTTTATTTTTCACTTATTTAATTATCACTTTTATTCAACCACACTGTAAATATTAAGTGTGGAGGTAAAAAAACAAAAATATACAAATAAATATATAAAACCAAAAACCCAAAAATATTTTCCATTTTTTGTGTGTTTGTTTTTATTTTTTTGCAGATTATTATGAAGACCGCATTTGAGAAGCACAACTCTTCATGCTTTCTCATATGGCCTGGGAAGTTACTCTCTTTTTCTACAAATATTTTTCCTGTTTTTGTATCCAGTTATAAACATTGAGGGAAATGTTCAATTTGAGATTGGGGGGGGGGGGGGGGGGGGGAGTCAAATAGTAAAAATATTTATTTCACAAAACCGATTATATGACTAAACCATTGCTCGCTACTAAAAACTTAAAAAATTATATGTTTTCACAAGTTATTAAGGCAAATCCACTTGGATTGACACTATAGCTAGACACAATTTCATTCACCACAAATGCGAGATAATTACAAGCCTTTATAAGTGTATATCTGCTACACTTTCTCCAAAATATATGAGTGAGCCGACGAGAAATTAGCTCTAGAACTTGCACTTATACATCAATAACAACTACCGCAGTGAGATTGCATATTTTTATGCTTTATAGACAATTTTATATGATATCGAGGCAAATTTATGATTTACACCAAAAAGCCATCATATGAAATTATAATCTAGTTGACTAGACTGGTCACTAGTATATTCAAGAAATTAACTCTCTAGCACTCATTTTTAGTGCTATTGCCACTTAGAACAACATGCTGAGCCTAAGCCTTTTCCTTATTTTTATACCAAATTACTTATGCTCGATATAAATGAAGATTGATTGATTGTTACTGCGAAATGAGAAAATTATGAAAGAAAGAAAAAGTTATGCGAAATGTTGAAAAGAAAAAAAAAAGAAAAAGAAAAAAAAAAGAAGAAAGAAAGAAAGTTATGTTAGAATGGAAAAATAGAAAGTATAAAAGATCCTTGTATATTGATGATCAGCAGATGCTTAGTAGTATATTCTTCTACGAATCCTACAAGAAACAACAAGAAAAATTATCCATGTCTTGCTCATACCCTTAATCCCTAAGCCAACCCGAAAAAGTCCTCATTGATATCATTGTCTGGTGCTTACGCCTTGTCGGAGTTGTCTTTGTGTTTTGCACAAGCCTATGGTAGCTATTTAGTCGTGTTTGTGCAAATATTGAGTGAACTTAACCCTATTTGAGCGAATTATGTGAATCATTTAAAAATAATCCTTCGTGGGGTGTTTTTAGTTATGTGTCAATGCCTTTCTAGCAAAATAATAAATTTGATAATATATCTCCATGATCACAAAACAAATTGAATTTTCTCGCTTGATTGCTTGAGGGCAAGCAATAGCTAAGTGTGGAGGTATTTGATAACACTCTAATTATATATTCCTTGAGCATTATATTATATCTTTCATGATCATTTGATATGAACTTTTGGTACTTAATAGCATAAAATGAATGCAGGTTCACTCTCGGATGATCTGAGCATGATACATCTCAAAACCTACTATTTCGCCACTTGAAGTAAATAAATAAGAAGTCTTCCATGCTTAGCTTTTCATGCAAGCCAAGTGCGCCGGTTTTTCAGTCATGTGCACCGCACTTACCTCTCGGTCAAAGGAAGTCAAGATATAATATTTTATAAAAGTGCGCCGGTCTTAAAAATAAAGTGCGTCGTACTTCCTCTACATTTATGAAACTTTGGCGCCAAGAAAATAAGAAAGTGCGCCGCACTCACAAAGCAAGTGCGCCGTACTTCGCCTATCAGAATGCCTATAAATAGAGATCATTTGCAAGCATTTGAATTCTCCACTCTATAACCAATTTCACTAAGTTAAGGTCTGAAGTAATACGTGGTCCAAAGCCTTTTTCAGGGGTGAAGAAATCAGAATAGGGGGTGTTATATACTTGGTGGTGTCGAATTCTTGGTTACTTGTGACAATTGTGTAATCATTTGATCAATCCAACCTGTATGTCTCTTGTTTACTATTTATTCACTTTTGTTGTTATAAACTCATTAGCCATGAGAGGCTAAACCTCTTGTGATTGCTTGGATATGATAATATAATTAAGCGACTTATGATTATGTTTTGATCTCTACCAATTTCAAGTTTATATTGTGAACTATTTCATCTCTGGTCTTATTATGTTTATTTGTTGAAACTGGTTGCATATAATATGTTGGGATAGGTCGAAAGAACCAACTTGTTAAACGCAATTCTAGAAACTTGTCTGCGTTTCTAGTCTTTGAAAGGAGAAATCCACTTAGAAGAATCAATAATAATCTAGGCTTGATATGAAATACTATTTCGAGAGAAATCACTTAATGGGCAGATATGAATCTTGAATTAAACCTACGAGTTATGAAATTTCTCTTTTGATGAAAATAGCTTTTTTATAAGTTGTGCTCCTTTATCAAACTGAGATCAAACATAAGCATTGTTACTTGATTATCTTAGCTATCCAATCAATCATTTGTTTTAATATTTGAATTCCTCATATTACCATAATCGTTATTTGTCTTGTTTTACTAATACTTAATCCGAACAAACTAAGTTCCTGTGGATACGACCTGGTCTTACCTTAATCTAATACTACCAACGAGGGTTATACTTTACCCGTGTTTGGTTTATTAAAATCGGTGAAACTAGTATTATAAATTTAAAGCTTTCCTTACACATCAGGGACCCTTGTCGGGCAAGGGTCTGCAACTTAATCGATATTTGTGAATGTAGGTCACTTTTTGGACCGCTGGGCGGTCCGTGAGCGTACTTCGGGAGTGCCGCTTTAAGTGATCCGTACATATCCGGAATGTGCGTTGTTCGGGACTTGGGCTTTAGTTGTGTCCGGTTTCGTTGGTTTGTTGGGCCGGAGCCTGGTTTGTTTGTAGGGTCGGAGCCAGTTTGTTTGTTGGGCCGGAGCCAGTTATGCGTGATACAGTTTAGGCCTAGTTTATATAGAATAGTCCAGGCTCGTGTGTGTAATACAGTCCGGGCCCAGTAGGTCTGCTATTCGTACTATGTGTCATCAATTATAATATATATTTTGGTAAATATGTTTTATATAACTATATAATAATTAAAAGTATTGTAATATCAACCCTATGGTAATCATTATTTATCTAACTCATAAATGATTTTTTTCGTTTACAAACTTACCCACTCAAGAAATACAAAAGAGAACGGTGGTGGTGGCGCGTGGTACCCGGTTATCATGTGTGTAGACTTCTAAGACAATTCAAAACAGTGAGGGGGTGGGAATGGAGGAATGGAGGTGTTTGATGGTGGTAACTGCGGTGTAAGGCGGTGGTGGTGTAAGACGCAAAAAAAGCAATCGATCTATCTTGTATTCCTTTGATCTAACCGGATCTAGGTAGAGAGGTGTTGGTTGTGGTGGTTGGAAGTGGTGGCGATG
This sequence comes from Artemisia argyi, assembly GCA_030686995.1. NCBI lineage: Eukaryota > Viridiplantae > Streptophyta > Magnoliopsida > Asterales > Asteraceae > Artemisia > Artemisia argyi. Next base: position 142,601,031 of record CM060707.1, on the reverse strand, counting down.
TGGTGGTGGTGGCCGGAATAGTTGTGACTGGGAAAGATGAGTTATTAGTTTAGGGTTAGGGTTTGGTGGAAATGATGTTTTTTTATTAACCCTTGTGCCAAAAGTGACAATTCACTAAAGTGAGAGGGGCCATGGTGAAACTTAACGCGAGGGGGGCAATGTGTAGTTTTACTAAACTTTTGTAACTTCGTTTCTCGGGCTCGTTTAGGCTATTAAAATTTCTCGTGAGATTTTCTAACTTGCGCCATTAATTTTAGAATCGTTTTTCCGTTAAAAATGACTATTTATACATATATGTTTGTTTAAACTTCTAAAATCAGTTATTACACGTATTATTAAGTTTAGACTCGTGCTGATTCGCGTTGAGTTCAAACTCAAGTTCTACGGGGCAAGTTCACATAATCAAATAACAATATTCAAAGATCAAATCTCATATAATCTAAACTGGTTTCTAGTTCACAGACTACAAATTTGCAACAGTCATATCTTTTCCATCAAGGCATCATATAATGTTAAGATGTTCTATTTTCTACCGGTTTATTGTAAATTTTGAACCTTTTTTTCGAGAAACAGTCATATGTTTTTACCATAGTTGTCAGGATCTTAGGATCTTGCGATACTACAAAACAAAAACAATCTGGATCTTATGTAGGATCTTAGCACACTTAAGATATTTTAAGATCCCGATCTTGACCATATGATCTTAAGATCTAATCCGATCCGATCTTACTTTTCTCGAATCGCAAACTAAAATACTAAAAAGTTGTGGATCATGTTTTATAGAATTTAAAAAACAACATGTTAATCTTTTTAAACATTCCATATTCATAATATAAAACAACATTTTCATGAAACATTCATATACATTTGTGTTAATGATATATAATAATTTGTAGATTTGAATAATATTACATAGACTATTAAGAAAATGATATTATAGTAGAATCTTAGAATTCTGATCCGATCTTACGATTCTGATTTTGCAAAAACGAAAACGATTCTGAGTAGGATCTTTAACTTGAAAACATTGGTTTTTTACTTTTGACTATTATGCAGGTTGTCACTAATTAAGTGAGTAATAATCATATACAACTTTTAACTTGTTTTACTCGTATCATGTAGATGAAATGGTATATGCTAGTCAACTATTGCATTAAAGTATGGCTTCGAGAAGATATTAATGTTGATGACTAAAATGTGACTGTAGTTTGAATATACACAAATGCAGATTTATTTATACGATTGATACATATGCTATATATATGAGGAAGAGGTTAGATCAAGTCAACCCATGTCTCTTCAACAAGAGTGTTACGTGATTTACTTATTACATGTTGGTCGTGAGATCTGTTGATGTTAGACCGCTGGTTCGTGATTTACTTATCACATGTTGCCATGTGGGCGTGGCATCGGTTTAATTGTGAACGAAGAACTACAGTATATCAAACAAATAATACACTCTTGAGTAAGGCAAAGATCTTTTTTATGATTGAACTGTTATCAATTATCAAAGGCAAGCAAATATACAACAATGCTCATTTGAACCAGATCACATTAAAATACAACACTTATCAACGTATGAGCTCAATGCTAGCGTAAGTTATTGAACCACCTCCTGAATTAACTTCAGCGTCGCCCGGTTTGGCAAAGTACATTGGCACAGGCATCTTCGTTGGAAGATTCGGGCCTGCACCCTCAAACTTCAGCACCTGAATCGCTTGCCTGATCGAGGGTCTCAAACTCCTGTCAGGGTGAGCGCACCATAACCCAACCATCAGCAAACACTCAGCTTCTTTCTTATCAAAGACCTTGTTCAACTTCTGATCCACACCTAAAATCAGCTCACCTTTTCCAAGCAAATCCCAAACCCACTGCACTAACCCAAGGTCAGAATTCGGGTCAACAGAATCCATTGCTTTTCGCCCACATGCGATTTCTAAGGCAACCACCCCAAAGCTATAAACATCGGAATCTTTACTAGCCTTACCAGTTGTGACATACTCGGGAGCTAAGTAGCCTAAGGTACCAGCTAAACCAGTTGTTTGCAGGCCCATCTCATGGTCCATTAGTCGAGCCAAGCCAAAGTCTCCTAACTTCACGTTGAACCCCGAATCAAGCATGATATTGCTTGTTTTGATATCACGGTGCACAACACATTGTTCCCATTCTTCATGCAGATATAGCAATGCAGAAGCTAAACCTGTTGCAATCTTATACCTCACAGCCCACTCAAGAGAATTCTTTTGACCGAATAGGTGCGAGTCAAGGCTTCCATTTGGCATAAACTCATAAACAAGCAAGAACTGAGTTTGGTCATGGCACCAACCAATGAGTCGCACCAAGTTTCGGTGTCTTAAGCTGCTAATGATTTTCACTTCTGTTATATACTCTTTTTTTCCTTGTTTAGATCCTTGTGAAATTTTCTTGACAGCAACCGTAACACCCTCGCGCGATAAATAGCCTTTGTACACACACCCGAACCCTCCCTCACCCAATTTTCGGTCACTAGAGAAGTTGTTGGTTGCCAAAACGAGATCGTCGTATGAAAATCTTTTCGGGCCAGCCCCTCTTTCGAGATCATCGTTCATCGATGTCAAGGCGACTGTCTCCACTTGTTTCTCTGCTGGTTCTTTTGGTCTAATCCAAAAAATATAAAATGCTGCTACAGTTGCTAGAATTATAAAACCAACAGGGATAGTTACCCCTACTGCTAATTTCCATCTTATTGAATTATTATCGTTTTTTTCTGCCATATTTAAGGTGGAATTAAACTCCCAATATTGAAGGATATGTCTTTCCGCATAAGCCCCGGTAGCAGCCGAAAACCCAACTGTCGCCCGCTCCTGAAGAACTTCACGGAGGTCAACTTGATACGAAAGACTTGTATTCTCTCCAGTATCATTTCCAGCACCGTAGCTCCACGACAAGTTCAGAATTTGAGTGGTAGAACTGTAAGATACCCAAACATCAGCAGAGTCTCCACTGTGTAAACTAGCATTCCAAGCAGTGTAGTTAGCTGAACTAATCGAGTTCTTGTTAATACCCACATGTTGAACTGGAGGATCCCATTCTACGTTTACAAAGGTGTCAAACTCTATCACAATCATTTGGTTTCTAGATGAGTCAGTGTAAGTAGTGTTAAAGAGGCCTAAAAAGCCACCAGCTGAGTTGGGTCGAATTTGGAAGCCAACGGGAGCCAGAAAGAAAGTGAGTCCGTGACCATATAGAGATGCTCCTTGTGTATCGATGATGAAAGTGAAGTGAGTAGTGAAATCGGTTAGCTTACCAGATTTTCTGTCCCATATTGGGATTGTATCTGCGTATATGGCTTGACCAACACGAGTGACGTAATTGACTTTGTTGAACTCTATGGTACCAACAGAAGGTACTGCATCACCTAAGTAGAGTATGTTTGTTGCATCAGTGTCGAAACGAGTGATCTCAAAATACACTGATGCAGAAAAAGGTAACAAGAATAAGAAACAAGAAACAAAGATTAAGGTAGTCATGATAAAGATAAAAGCTTAAAACACAATGTGTTTGTACTAACTACACCTGATAATGTGATTAAATACCGTTAAGAAAAATAAAATATTGATGCTAATACATATTTTCTAAACTTGTTCTTCAAGGTTACACCTACTGTCCTAATATTATATAGAGAATGAAAGGTTCATGAAGATTCGAGGAGTATTAACTAATCAATTAACAACAACTAAGCACTTAGAGTCAACATAGAAGAAATACTGCACTAACCATTTAACCAATAGACTATGATTCTCATATAGAAAAGATTATCATAATGTTATCTTGTCTTTGTCTTGTTTAAACGTCATATAGTTAACGACTGTTTTCCTAAGTTTTTCTTTTCAATTTCAATACCAATAATCAAGAATCCAAGTATATTCGGTCCTAAGCACTTATTTATTTAGCAACCAGTTCACGAGGTCAGAACCATGCTGTCATATAATGATCTAACATCGCCAGATATATAATTCACGTAATTTCCCTCATACCAATAGCTCTTCAAATTATTGAGGACACTAAATATCGAACCTGCCTTCTTGTAGACCTTATATGACTTGTAACAAGTGAATGTATTTATTTTGCTTTTTTGAGCCACCTCTTGTAACAAGCAACAGTTGGAGAACAAGTTGTGTATCATAGTCGATAGTTGTAATAGTATAAGGTTTTTTTTTTTTTTTTTTTTTTTTTTTTTTTTTTTTTTTTTTTTTTTGTCTTTTATCATAATTGATGCAATAATTATTACTAAAAATTTAATAAACAATGACAAAATGGTAATGGATTGACCTAACCCAACCCTTTTGAACCATATCAAAATGACCATTTGGATTGTTAATGACTTAAAAGTTGAAACGATCCATAAGTGTTTTCTTTTAAGTCCATTGTAACAACACCGGGGTCTCACCTGCGCATGGGGTTCATCTAAAGCACATGTCATTCAGTAGAGGCGCCCCTGCCTGGAATCGAACATCGGTAAGCACCACTTCATCATAGTTAGGCCCATGCCTCAATATGTTAATAAATTCCGTAAAGATAATAATAAATTCCGTAAAGATAATATAGATGCTGATTAATATTATTAGATCAAACTCTCGGCCGGCAAGATTAAGTTACTATAACATAACGACAAAGAAATAAAGATGAAATTCATATCTGTCAAAATCTTAATCTTTAATATCATTAGTTTGACTTAGTTTAATATGAACATAAGACGGGTCATTAACGTTGTCTGAATAAAAACTATGTATGCAATGAACAAAAAAATTATTGATAGTTAACTAATTAGTAGAAAGATCATTACATGTGGGGTTTGTTATCCTAGGATATGTGCTCCAATCATTCAATGACACCTGAATATGTTGATAATATCATAAGGGATTATATAAATTACCATTGCTAATGCATATATGTCAAATTCTTCATATTAAAGATTAATTAGTTGTCAAATTTTTATATGTATATAAGACATGGACATTGAATGATCAAAGAATCAACTTAGCAGAAGATAATCACCATTTTAGAGCTTCAAGACTACCAAGAAATGGTACCACAATATACTAGTGCCAACATTACTTTTATGGAGAGCACATATGTGGTAATTTGTACCCATTAGTGATAATGATCAGGCAGTTTTAGTTATGTTTTATGGCTAATGGTCAAACGGGTTAAAAAATTTGCTAAAAAGGAAACACGTAAAATACTCAAATGGGTCGAAAGTTGGCCTAGATTTTTTTTTTTAATGATAACTATAATAAAATAAAAATAGTTCTTAAAGGTAATAATATAGTTTTCATAATCCTGTTCAACACGTTTTGCGATTTTTTTTAAGAAAATCTGGTTCGAAATAGTAGGGTAAAACAAGACCCAACCTGTACCAGCATTACCCATTTTGACCCATTAGCCAATAGTCAACCCGTCTGACCTGCCTATTTGACACCTCAAGCGAGATCATTTGTCTGCATGAACTAGAAGGATATGAAACACGGAACATTTTCAGATTCTAATGTGCATAGAAGTTTACTGTAAGAACTAAACTGAAAGTTAGTCAATGAAATGGATATTTTTTCGAGGTAAATAATTATCATACTAGGTAATTTGATACCAAAGTAATACTAGCCTGTTACATAAGTTATTATGACTCATAAGTTGTTTTGAATGTGTCCTAATAAGCTTGCTTTGACATCGTACCCACAGAGTGTCCATAACTCCATACCTTAAGTTCCAAGCAAGAGATACAATCACATAACGTTTCGTTCAAGATAAACAAAATCAAGCGTTAAGCCATGTCAAAGATTACCTTATAGGCATGAATTTCGTAGAAAAGATATCAACTACATTAACTAATGTGATCCTCCATTTCTTCCTATGTATTTAATCCAAAAGAATTCATATGTATAGCCTTACATAATCTAAAGAAATACTGTAGTAGCAAATAATACAAATTTATAGAAAATATACAACAGTGAAAACACACAATCTTGTAACTAAGAAACAGTACTAGTTTAGCGCCCTTGTAAATAAAAAACAGTACTAGTTTAGCGCCCTATATTAATACTCGAAGAAGTTAAATACGGATCTTCTGAACCACTTGTAGGAGTAGTTGATGTATGGTACTCGAGAACAGTTTCATTCACTGGAAGATCAGGAATAGGGGCCTCAAAGTTAAGGACTTGAATCGCTTGTCTTATAGACGGCCTCAGCCCTCGATTAGGGTGTGCACACCATAATCCAACCATCATCAAACACTTGGCTTGCTCTGCATCAAAATCCTGATTCAACCTCTCATCCACAGCCAACAAAATTTCACCTCGTCTACACAAACAACAAACCCAATCCACTAAACCCATCTCGGAATCCTCATCAATGCAATCCCTAGCTTTCCTTCCACAACAAATTTCTATCGCAACCACCCCAAAACTATAAACATCTGATTCCTTACTAGCTTTACCTGTTCTTACATACTCAGGTGCCATGTACCCAAAAGTTCCAGCTAAACCAGTAGTCTGTGGACCTAACTCATGGTCCATAAGTCGAGCTAACCCAAAATCACCAAGCTTGACATTAAACCCTGAGTCTAACATCACGTTACTTGATTTAATGTCACGATGTATGACACATTGTTCCCATTCTTCATGAAGGTAAAGCAAGGCAGAAGCCAAACCTAATGAAATTTTGTATCTCACACCCCAAGCAAGTGAGGGCATCCTCCCAAAGAGATGGGAATCGAGACTACCGTTTGGCATAAACTCATAGACTAGTAAAAATTGCTTTTCTTCATGGCACCAACCTATGAGTTGCACCAAGTTTCTGTGTCTCAAACTGCTTATGATCTTAACTTCTGTTATATATTCTTTTTTTCCCTGTTTTGATCCTCTTGAAATCTTTTTAACCGCGACTATCTTTCGTTCACGGCTGAGATATCCACGGTAAACGCACCCAAATCCTCCTTCCCCTAACTTCAAATCATCAGCGAAGTTATTAGTAGCCAAAGCGAGATCTCTGAAAGAAAATCTTTTGGGGCCTGCTCCTCTTTCGAGATCATCATTAATTGAAGATAGGTCAACTGTTTCTAATGCTTCATTTGTAGTCCTCTTGCTGCTCCTTGACCAAATAGTATATGCTACTAAGCATAGTGCTAATAGAAAACCTAATGGCACTACTAGTCCCAGTGTTAGCTTCAACTTTTTTGATGATGTTTTGCCTTCTTTAATATTTAAGCTCGAATTGAACTCCCAGTACTGCAAGGTATGTTTCTCCATGTACTGACCAGTGGAAGCTGTGATGCCGATAGTGACCCATGAAGGAAGAACCTCTTTGAGATCAACTTGATACGAAAGACTCGAGTTTCCTTGAAAATTTGGGTTTCTTTCATACGTCCAAAAGACACTGAGGTTCTTGGTTGTAGCATTATAAGAAACCCAAGCATTAGCAGTCTCTTTATTGTGCAAGCTAGCGTTCCAATCAGCATAAGTGACTGAAGATAGTGAGTTCCTATTGATTCCTACATGCTCGACTGGAGGGTCCCCATTCCTGGTTGGAATACGAGTCAAACTCTACAGAAATAATCGGACCTTGAGACGGATCATCGCTAGTTGTAGAATTAAATAGGCCTAGAAAACCAGCAACTGAGTTTAGAGGGCTAGTGAAACCAACTGGAGCAAGAAAGAAAGCAAGGCCATGGCCATAAGGTAGAAATTCTTGGGTGTCGATTACAAAGGTGAAATGAGTAACGAAATCTGATAACTTTCCTGAATTTGAGTCCCATAACGGGACTTTTTCTTTATATAGGACTTGACCAACACGACAACAGTACACGACACTGTTGAAGTTCACAGTTCCAAAAGATGGAACCGCATCCCCTATATAGACTACATCTTTCGCATTAGAATCAAAACGAGGTACTTGGAAATACACTGAGTGAGCAATGGGTAAAATCAGCATAAGAAAATAGATAGAACAAGTAACAGATGAAGACATGATTATGGAATATTTCAGGCACAACTGCCTAAAAGAGGCATTTACATGAAATCGACGTATGTTAATTAGTACCAACTTTTAGCTACCACTTTGATTTTATCTGATTTATAAAGCTTACATGAACACGGAATTATATTACCAAAGACAGATTAGTTGTTACGCTTGCTTTGTTTATTTTTGTTTTAACAGGAAATTTGGAAATGCCATATGTAAGTTTTCAACAGGAAATTTGGAAATACTTGCTTAATTAGTCAAAGCCATGTGGTGGACTAATAGTAATTAAGATGGCTTAATCAACATCATCTTCAAGTTGGTAAAGAAACATATTTGACAAGGATGAAATGCATCGAGACATAACTCTACTAGGATATAGAAATTTCAGTGCCTAACTAATTAAAATGGATACTACTATACCAGATGTAACGGTTGACACAGCAAATGTAATATTTTAGTGTTATTTTTCACGATCCAAATGCTGCCAAATCATGTTAGGCATGAGTGTCAATTAGAACATTAACACCATTTTGGATTTTAATGATGACAAGATGAAATTCAATGAACTAAAGTTCAAATGTCATTCTGCAAAGTTGTACAAGGAAAACGTTATATGAATAGCTGTTCATATTGATACTGTATGTTACACGCTTACACGTATGAATAATATCTGCAGTAAGAACTTATGTGTATGTCATGTACATGCAGTGTATTTCTTAGGTTGATAATTAACTTTTGGTTTGATCATCCTTTTATAGTATATGTCTTCAAATTTATCATATTAAAAACGCCAGTTTGTTCTATACTCGTACATGCTTGCATACTAAAAGATTTGTCTAGGTCATCCAGCTTCTTTTTGTAAGTTAAATCTATATATATTTGAATCATCTTATCCTTTTCAAATTTGTTTAAGATGACTATGAAAACTCCAAAGACGCCATTACTTAATTGATTCCATACAATCATATGTACATACTGATATCATATTGAAAATGTGGTAAATAACCTATTGGCTATTGACTAATCTATCTTTGTAATGGTTTACTGCCAACTTTATTTACCATTTTAGTCTCAAACTATTGTTTGTTAGTTTTGATCCTTCAAGATAACATTTTTTAATGAAGCAGCAAAAGACATTTTGTCAATTGTTAAGTACCTTAATAGTATACCACGTGTCTTCTTCAAACATCACCAAATTATCAAATGAAAGTACAACATCAGAATCCATTAGAGAACATCAAAACCTCAATTACACACAGTCTATGTTCAAACCTCGATCACACACAGATTTTCATAGAGCTATAGACATTACATATATAGCAGCAAACATCAGCCCTAATTTCAAAGCTCAAATGAAGTATAATTTGAAGCCATTAGCGATAAACACATACGTACTACTAGTATATATTAAATATTAGTACATGTATATAAGCCTAAATGAGGTATAGCTAGATTACTACCTGGAGAATAGCATGTAAATATAGGAGGAGGAAGATGATGTCAACCCACGCTTTAACAAAAGATTTAGTGGTGTTTGGCTTGACTGAGCATAACACTAGTCGTAATAGTGACTAACATTGTTATCGTCAACTCAACGTCACATTAGTTTTTAACATGCCAACATCACCACGAACATAGTGTGCCCCCCCCCCCCCCCCCCCCCCCCCCCAAACCCTCTCTGTTACAAAATATAGACCAATGAATAGTGCCTTGTACGTGTCATTTTAGAGACAAACAACCACAACACTCTCTCTCTCTCTCCACTCAGTATCCCTCCACATTCTTCTTATTGAGGTAATTTTTCACACACTAAAAAAACACATACTTGGCTCTATTTATGTTTAACAAGTGCCCACCGGGCACAAGTTAGTGTATCTTTTATATAATATGAGAACTCATTTTTTGCCAAATCGAAGGATTCGATTAACCAATAAGAGGGCTCGATTTCTCTCATTGGTTAATTGGGTTTCTAATTAAGAAAATAGGGTAGTTATATGAGTTTTTCCAAAAACCTCTTCAAACATAAACGTGTCAAAATTGCGAATAAAAAAACTTTTAAAAAAGGGTGTAATTTATAAAACTTCCATGTTAAAAATTAGATTCTGATAAACTTTTTGCTAAAAATTAAAACAGAATATTTTCCTAAAAAATAAATTGTAGGGTAGTTATATGAGTTTTTCCAAAAACCTCTTCAAACATAAACGTGTCAAAATCGCGAATAAAAAAACTTAAAAAAAAAGGTGTAATTTATAAAACTTCCATGTTAAAAATTAGATTCTGATAAACTTTTTGCTAAAAATTAAAACAGAATATTTTCCTAAAAAATAAATTGTGATACTCGTAAGTACTAAATTTATATGATATATCTTTATTTCACCATATCTTTTCCGAATTTAAAGGTGACACAAACCCTAATTCCGACTTATAAATACCCCTCATTCGACATTGCATCCACACAAACTTCTTAGATATGCGTATGAATATCACCGGCCGAGCAAAAAGGTAAAAACAATTTAACCCAATATTTAATATTTTAATATCTCAAACTGTTTTTTTTTATGTTATGTTAGTTGTTGTTGTGTACCTTATTTAATAAATAATATAAAACTCATATTTGTCATAGAACCAATGAACCAATCACAGCCACCCATTTTTATTTTCCACTTTTTTTTTTTAAACAAAATATCTTGCAAACGGTAAATCTTCAAGCTACAAAAAAATAACATCGCGACGAGAATTAAATCATCTTTCTATAGATATGCATTGTTATATACTTTCGACGAACTTTTTTTTCGACGATTTTTTTTTTAATTTCCGCCCAGAAAAATCATATATGATTCGTAAAAATCACATATGATTTGATTTTTACAAATCACATATGATTCGTAAAAATCACATATGATTTGATTTCAACGAATCACATATGATTTTTACAAATCATATATGATTTTCCTGGGCGGAAATTTTGAAAAAAAAAAAAAAAGTTCGTCGAAAGTATATAACAATGCATGTCTATAGAAAGATAATTTAATTCTCGTCGCGATAGTATTTTTTTCGTGTAATTATTTACGGTTTGTGAGATATTTAATTTTTAAAAATGGGTGAATTTTTTTTTTTTTTTTTTATTTTGATAAAAAAAAATGAGTGGATAAGATTGCATGATTGGTTCTATGGTAAAAATTGGTTCTAAACAGATCTTTTGGCATTTAATACAAGTATTACAAATCATAAACAGATCTTTTGGCATTTAATACAAGTATTACAAATCATGAGTTAGCACAAATTTGTTACTTGCATTTCTATCAAAAGGTCATCTTCATAAGCACCATTATTTCATATGACATCTAGCCTTTCATTAGTTGATCTTATTATATCAAATATTATTTATGTGTTTTTTTATATTATTACATTTTACAAATATTATTTGTACCTGACTCTAATGTTTCTGATATGTTTTTTTTTTTTTTTTTTTTTAATGATTTTTTGATGTTGTTAAATTGTTATTTATATATTTACGCTAACCCTAATGTTTATGTTGTGTTTTTGTAGATATTACATCATATTCTTTTCGTTATGTTTTTTATATTGTTAATTTTATACTAACACTAATGTTTCTGGTGCGTTTTTTAGATGTTATTGACGGCTTAGTTCAGAACATTGATCTTACGTTTATAGGTCCAGAAAGCAAAACTATATATACTTTAGGGTTCTGATCTCATTGTATCAAATATTATCCATGTTTTTTTTTTTATATTATTAAATTTTACAAATCTTATTTGTACATTTATGCAAAATCTAATGTTTCTGCTATATTTTCTTCGTTATGATTTTTTTGATGTTGTTAAATTTTTATTCGTACGTTTATCCTAACCTTAATGTTTCTGTTATGTTTTTGAAGATGTTACATCATATTCTTTTCATTATGTTTTTTTATATTGTTAAATTTTATGCTAACCATAATGTTTCTGTTGTGCTTTTGTAAATGTTATTGATTGCTTAGTTCATAACATTGATCTTACATTACAATTTTATTTAATGTTTTTATATTGAACATTGTGGTAACAATGATGTTAATATCGTGTTGATTATGATATGTAGTGTTGTTTTGTAGTTATTTTTTGTATATTTTATTAGTTTTACAATCTGTTAATTTCTTATTTGCATTGCTAATTAGTAGTGTTCAATATTCATACTTAACATTCGCATGAATAATATTAAAATCAATTAGACACAGAGGATTTTGGAATTTGAAGTTTATTAACATAATTTAAATATAGGAAAGAGATCGGTGAAGATAAATATGATTTTTAAAACATTCTAGAATATGCATATTATATTTGGAAGAGATTTTGATGGGGAGAATTTCTTTTTATTATATTCATTAAAGTCATGGAGACATAGAGGATTTTGGGATTTGAAGTTTATTAACACAATTTAAATATAGAAAAGATATCGACGAACATCTGACGGGTTAGTGTTGTCAATAAGTTGGTTTCTATGTTTCAGATGGCTTTACCATCAAGAAAGCAGCAATAGCATAAATACAAAATTTTAATATGTTTAACATTTTCTTAATCATTTTCTGTTGAACAATTGGTTTCTCATTTAAGACCATAACGGTTTCTGATGAACAATGAGTTGTTCATGCATCATATTTTTGTCGGATTTAAGAAGATACATGTGCATGCTGATGTCTATTTACATAATTATAGTTATTATTATTCTAGGAATGGGTTATATTTAATTTTTAAAAAATCACATAAGTTTATTTAGATGAAAAAGTGTCACATTCAAATTTTGAAAAGTCATATACCATACAAATTTATAAATTATCACTTAATGTAATTTTTATATAGATAAGATATCGATGAAGATAACTATTATTTTTAAAACATTCTTAAACATACATCTTATATTTGGAAGCAAATCTAATGGGGTGAATTTATTTTTATTATATATTTAACGGGTTAATATTATCAATAATTTGGTTTCTTTGTTTTTGATGGCTTTGCGTTGATGACAAAATAATTTCATTAGTTAAATACAACATCAAGAAAACAACAATAGCATAAATACAAAAATTCAATATGTTTAACCATTATGAATAGTTTTTTTTTGAGCGACTGTTTTCTGATTAAGGCCATACAAATTTTGAACTTATCCCATAACATAATATTTATATATAATAAATGAAAAGTTTTTTGAATGCCATAAGCCCCTGTTCTGACGTCATAATGATGTCATATATGTGTGTTGGCACCTTCTTAGCTAATGTGCTTACGTCACTTTATTCTAACTCCCATATTCTAAAATTGTAACCTGAATATATTCCAGATTTGAAGAACTAACTCCTATACCACCGTATTTTAAACATCAATTCCTTAAACATTTTAAAATTTTGTTGTTGTAAACCCTAAAATATTATATGAATTGGGGTTTTTATTTTCTAAACATTTTAAAGACTAATTTTGTTTGTATTCAGTTTATTATTCGTTAACAGTTTTGAATAATTCAATAATCATTCTAACCACTGATTGAATATTATGATTTTTCTAGGCTAGAGCATGATTTTTAAATGGTTATGCAAACCATGTAGAATATTTGCATATACATTTGCCAATTATGTCTACCTTATATTTGATTTGTGATGAATTTTTGGATTTAATCCATAACTAATTCATGATCAAATTTTGTGTACACTATGTGTTTGATACAATGTGTGTGAAGCTAATCTAATTATCAATTGCATTAGTATATCCTCAAGAGTTTAAATTTTCATTTCCTAAAATCTTATTTTCATTTGTGTACACTATGTGTTTGATAAAATGTGTGTGAAGCCACACAGATATTATGGTTGCAGCCATGGGCGGGTGTTTGGTACCGCTTCTAAACAGGTGATGATGTTAGTTGGTTATTTAGTATGCGTGGTTTAACAAAATTTTCCGAATTGTACTTCATTATCAAATTCCATACCATGGTCCGTCCTAATTGAGACTATAGAGCATCCTAACTTATTTTGTATCATTTTACTAAATATCCCAAATTTTTCAAAGGCTTCGGTTTTATCACTTAAGAACCTAGTCCACGTGTATCGTGAATAATCATCTACTATAACTAAGGTGTAACGATTGCCACCGTAGCTCCGCACAGCGAATGGACCAAAAAGGTCCATATGAAGTAATTATAAGCATCTAGTTGTGGATAACATATTTTTAGCTTTGTGACTAGCATGTGCTTTTTTTCCAATTTTACAAGTATCACAAAAGTGTTGATCATATCTTAGGCTAGGTAAGTTTCTAACTAGTTCCTTAGAGGCTAAATATTGTATTTGTTGCATGTTTGCATAACCTAATCTCCTATGCCACAAAGTGGAGTTTTCATCTATAGTAGCTAGGCATATCTTATCTTCCGGTTTGTCTCCTAATTTCATAACATATATACCTCCTTTCTTAATTCCTCTACCTATAACTTTCTTATCCTTAAGTATTTCACTATCTTTCTCGTTAAAGGTAACCCTACACTTATTATCACATATTTGGCCTATACTAAGCAAGTTATAAGTTAGATTATCTACATGCTCGACATTTTCAATAGTTAGAGAGTCTTGAGAGATCGTACCTTTGCCTATGATTTTTCCACGACGATCACTACCAAAAACAACGTTACCTCCATTATATGCCTTATATGTAGAAAATAGCTTGCAATTCTGATGAGGCGAAAAATGAACCGTTTTTAGGGGGTCATTTAAGCCCGGATTTGAATTTATTTGATCAAATATTGTCCTAAATCGTTCCTTTTGTCATTTTAGGTACTTTTGGAGTGAATTCTAGAAAAGGAAGCATTTTTGACGTTTTTGGAGCATAAAAGTGAAGAAAACGGCAAAATCTTAATTTTCCTTGCTGGGAACAGTACCTGATGGCGTCAAGAGTCTTCATGTGACGGCGTGATGAGGCGAAAAATGGTCCGTTTTTAGGGGGTCATTTAAGCCCGAATCCGAATTTATTTGATCAAATATTGCCCTAAATCGTTCCTTTTGTGATTTTAGGTACTTGGAGAGTGAATTCTGGAAAAGAAGCCATTTTGGACGTTTTTGGAGCATAAAAGTGAAGAAAACGGCAAAGTCTCAATTTTCCATGCTGGGAACAGTACATGAAGGCGTCAAGAGTAAATTCATGACGGCGTCAAACCTCAAGAATTAAAATCCGTAGTTGATGACGGCGTCACACACAGGGCGTCAAGAGTAATTTGTGTGACGGCCTAGGCCTTGACGGCGTCAGAAGTAGATCAAGGCCGTCCGAGGAAGTATTTGGCGGCGAGATGACGGCGTCACACCTTTGTTCTTGACGCCGTCATCCCTATTTTCCTATATATAGTTTTCTAGTTTTTCACATTTAAAAAAAGAGAAGTTTTGGAGAAACCCTAAAGACGATTTTGGTGCAACTTTTAGAGGTTTTTCAAGGGTTCCAAACCCTTGATACCTTGCATTGTAATTGAGATAAGTATTCTTCTAATTCAATCAATATGTCTATGTGTTGGTTGTCTATATCTTGTTCTTGTCTCAATTCCATTATGCTAGGCTAGATCTCTTTTGTGTTTGCTTAGATCTAATGAAACCTAGATATTGATTATGTGTTGATTACTTGTTTATTCTTGTCTTGGGTGAATGATTTATATGTTAGGCTTAAGAAAACTGGCAGATCTCCAAATGGTAACATGCTTGAACGTCTTAAGAAACATGAACCGAGGCGTACTAGGTCTTTATTGGTTGTATTTAATGCATGAGCCACTGTTTACAATCCCTATAGTTGTGCTGGGCATGGTGTAGGAGGAGATAAGAGCTCATAGAATTGGGGAGTTATGTATGCCACCCCATGAATGGTATTAAGGAATACGATCCGTCATCCATGCAATTATAACAAGTAATTAACGTGTAAAAGATATCTAGGGAGTAGTGAAATCTAGGTAAACACATTTTCTCCAATTACTGCTCACAACTTTAGTATAAATTAGTTTATTTTCATTTTTATTATTTTATTTTTATTGCATCTTAGTATTGGGTTAGTTGAATAGCAACTAATTCCGCCCACTCTTCTAAAACCCCGAGATTTTATTTGCTTTCTAAAAAATATAAAAACACAAAAATAATCATCCCTCACCTTTAGAACTAGTAATTAGGTTTTCTAATCCTAGCGATACTATTCCTAAGCTGAACGATCAATCCCCCGGTACTTGTCACTATACTATACTACAACGATCAGGTACACTGCCTGGTGGGGGTTGTAAGCTTCTCGAGATCCCTCGAGAGGTAAAGCCTGTTGCGATTCCCACGCATCAAGTTTTTGGCGCCGCAGCCCGGGGAATAGTTATTGTCTAGGTTAGGATTTCTTTTTATTAGGTCTACTTGCTAGATTCCTTTCTAGTAAGATTTTTATTTTTTTTTATTTTTAGGTTTTCTTTAGTCTATCTTATTTCTTCGTGTCTTTGTTCATAATCTTTACCATCCGACATCATGGAAGGTGGTAACATCTTTGAACCCGTCATCCCACCACAACAAAACCCACCACTAGAACCCCTTAGGCCCCGAACCTTAGGAGAGTACTCCCGACCTAGCCACCAAGGCTACCGAAACACCATTGAGCTCACCGGAGCCAATGTGACCCCCTTGCGATCCGACACCATCCGGTTGGTGCAAAGCGGATGTGCATTCCATGGACTTCGTTCCGAAGATCCAAACCAACATCTTAAGGACTTTCTCAAAATCGTAGATTCCATAGACCTAGGTGTTGAAACTAGAGAGACTACCCGTTTACGCCTATTCCAATTCTCTCTACAGGATCAAGCTAGTCAATGGCTTGAGCGTTTACCCGCGGGATCCATCACCACATGGGACAATCTCGCCAATCGCTTCCTTACCCAATTCTTTCCGCCGGAAAAGACTGCAATGCTTAGAAGGGACATTTTGATGTTTGAGCAACAGCGGGGTGAAACTTTCTACGAGGCTTGGGCCCATTTTAAGGATCTCCTCCACAAGATCCCTCATCATGGCATAAACCTTTGGTTATTAGTCCAGATTTTCTACGACCATGTTGACTATCACACCAAGCGCACCATCGACAGGGCCGCGGGAGGTAAATTGCGTGATAAGAACGACGAGGAGTCTTGGGCAATTATCGAAGAGCTCACTGTTGATAATCATGAGATATGGGAATTTAAACATACGATAGAAGCGGCCATCAATGCAGTCTCTACATCTGGAGGAACCACCGAAATCCCTGATTAACTCCTATGCAAACTTGAGGCAAAAGTTGACTATTTTGAGAAAAGGCAAAGAAGACCTTTAAGTCCTAGACAAGCCACTGTCAATTCTGTCTCAAAACCAACTTCGGCACCATTATCTGAGTCACCTTCTAGAGAACATGTCGAGACTTTTCAAAGGTGCACCCCACCTTGTTCCCCTCCCAAGGAACTTAGCTCGGAGTTTGAGGCTAGGATGAGAGAATATATGGCAACTCACTCAGATCGGCTTGCTAGGTTTGAAGAAGCAGTTTATAAGCAAAAAGAGGAGATGCAGGAGAAAATGAATGAGATGTTGAGTCTATTGGAGGAATATGCCAACCAGAGAACCCCCGAACGAATACTACTAAGGAAAGAAAGCGTCACTCCCACCACCCAGTTTGTTAACTCCATCACCATTGTCCATAAAGATAACGAGAAGGTAGAAACTCCTGCTAAACAGACCTTAGAAAAACCACTAGAATCCCAACCTTTGAGTTACTACCTGAAACATGATATAAACAAAAACACCATAACAAATTGGATTAAGGGTGATGGGCGTAACCAATCCTCCGGACAGATTCCTGAGAAAGAGGAAGAAGAGGAAGATGAGTATGATACGCTTCCTGGAGGATCAGTATTCTAGAGGTTATTGGTACAGAAAGTGGCTACTAAGCAGGTAGCATGTGGGAACTTTGAAATACCAACGAGCATTGGGGACTTGAAACATCTTAGTGCTTTCTCCGACCAAGGATCGGAAGTAAATCTTATGCCCCTAACTATTTACATCCAACTAACGTCAAAAATGCCAGCACCTACTCGTGTCAGGTTATCTCTTGTTGGACACTCATACGTATACCCCCTAGGAATCGCAGAAGATGTATTAGTTAATGTTGCAGGATTCATGTACCCCGTTGATTTTATGATCATCGATGATAAAGGGGATGGATGCATGCCGATAATCCTTGGGGCACCATTCCTCACCACCGCTAGGGCTGTCATTAAGTATGAAGGTAGGAAGATTGAGCTTAAATCTGGAAAAAGAAAGATTAGCTTCCCCATGACCCCGCGAAGTGGGCATGAGAATTTGAGTTGGAGAATGATCAAAAACAACATTGGCATGACACCCATTCGTGTTCAGAATAAGATTCTTGCATGGGAGGCAAGAATCAAAAGCTATAAGAAAGCTAAGGATGAAAGGAGAAAAAGCAGTAAGGTTCAGGTTGAACTCGAACATACTCGACACGGAAAAAATCGTACACCATTTGAGGAAGGGAACTTGGTGCTCTTGAGACACTTGGAAACAACAATACCACCCGATAAACCAAGTCCTTGGTGGTATGGGCCATTCACAATCGAAGGATTGAGCCAAGATGGGGTAGTTAAATTGAGAAGCAAATTAGGTGGAATGGTGATTGCGAGTATCGATAGGTTGAGGCACTACCACCATAATAGTAATGATCGCAACTACATGGGGTATATCATTTCCAATGATGAGATCACATAGTAACCCATGACTTTGAGTCTAGCTACAAGACTCGTAAATAAAGAAAAGCGCTTCTTGGGAGGCAACCCATGTTTTGTGTGATTTTATTTGTTTGATTGTTATTTGCTTCTGTATGCATGCTTTATTTTTATTGTTGGTAGATAATGTTTCTCAATTAAAAAAGGGAAATACTTTACTATGTTGTTTGGCCTAGTCTTAACTCCAACTTAAAAGTATTTTTGCAAAAGATAAGTGTAAGGGGAAACCCCAAATATGTTTTCAAGAAACACGCGATCATGATTCTCCACAATATTAAATGAGCATGTATATTCGTATTTGTTAGAGTCAAATGCTTGTATTGAGTCATAATGAAGTTTTGCAGGATTTTCCAGGAAGTAGGACCAAGTTTTTCCAGAAATTTTCCGGAAACTTAACATAAGAATTTCTGCAGGTCCATTCTGACGGCGTCATGAGTTTACTCTTGACGGCGTCAGGAGTTAAAAATCTGGAAATTTTACCGGTTTTGTTTTTCTAACAGAGTCTTATGGTTTTTGTGAATTATTAAGTTTTATAATCTCCAGGAAATCTGCAAACTTCATTCCACAAGCATTATATCTTATCTTGTTTTCTAGGATTTAGTAACTTATATAGGATGCCGCCGATTTTACGCGAGGTTGTCTTGTCTATTTTGTCAGGATTTACAGGTTATGTTCGACAAGGAGATGATTTATATTCTGGAAGGGAAGCTTTGATTGTTCGTTTTCTTGGAGGAAGATCTAACCTGGCCAACCTATAATCCATACCGAGCGAATCAGGGGAGTATTTGATTTCATTCTCTTTACTTTTTCACTTTTACATTCTTTACTTGAACATTGGGGACAATGTTCATCTTAAGTGTAAGGGGAGGGTAAAAAGATGATACCTTACATATGCACTTTCGCTTGAGTTTGTTTTGTTTAAAAGTAGATGTGTAATAAAACTATGAGAAATATTTGTTAGTGTAATTTTAACGCCAAATTAAAAAAATTTTACAACATTTAGGAGTGAAACTTTAGCCATAGCAAGCGTCTCATGGATAGGAGATTGTATGACTAGCACATAACCGTATATTCAGAAAAATTTTCCACCCAAATATGTGAGGTTCGCCTTTAGATTTGATAGGAAAAACATTTACTATTAGTGCTTATGAGTGTACCGGTAGCATTTAGATTCTAGAACTTGCGTTAGTGATGCATCCCAAGACCGCTAGTGAGACTACATTCGTGTGGTAGGATTTACTACATGATAAGAGGCATTAGGATCACCCTTGTGTTAAACCCGTATTATAATTACTTGACTATTTAAGTCATATTACTTGGCTAGTTAAGTCAACTAATTTTCCCACACCCTTAGCGTTGTACTCATTTTTAGTACACGAAACCCCTAGTACACCCCTCCGAGCCTATCTTTTCATTTCTAACTTTAAGCATTTTACTTAAAGGAAGAATTTGTTACACCCCACTTAAATGTACAACCAAATCGCCTTAGCCTTCCGTGTATGCGCTCATCTTTAGTGCATTATTGTTATTTGTTAAACCCTAAGTTAACTTTCTAATTGATTACATGGTTGCTAAGTCGAGTCATATCCTTGTACATATTGTTTTGGGACGCTTGGGACTCATGGGTAAGTACTTATTTTATGAAGTAATGGGGAAGAACATCACTTATTACCCCCATATGTACGATAATCTTAAAAGTGCTCCAAGTGTTTTGATTTTCTTAATTCGAGTCATTAGAATAGTTAATTGTAAAGTATGTAAAAATTCAAGTGTAAGGGGAATGCTCAATCCCCTATGATGTATTATTTTGGATGGTAGGGTAAGATTGTATGCCAAAAAAAAAAAAAAAAAAAAAAAAAAAAAAAAAAAATCGAAAAATCAAGAAAAAGAAAAAATAATAGAAAAAAAAAAAAAAAAAAAAAAAAAAAAAAAAAAACATACGGACTACCATCCCGTTTCATTCTATGTTCATTTTATGTTTTTAGTTATTTTTCATTTATTAGCTTAAGTCGAGTCTAGTCTTGGCTTAGCAACGCCATATTGTACATGTAATTAACCAAGATTGTTAACTCGCCACCAGTAAAACTTCCTTTATCCAACAAAACCGTGTAATTCATATCCCTATACCTAACGTTACAACCCTTTAAAAGACCTCTTTGATAGTTTATCCTAGGTGCTTACGCCATGTGGTGGAGGTTTGATCCTTTCCCAAGCCTATGGAGGTTTGATTCCTCTACCTATAACTTTCTTATCCTTAAGTATTTCACTATCTTTCTCGGTAAAGGTAACCCTACACTTATTATCACATATTTGGCCTATACTAAGCAAGTTATAAGTTAGATTATCTACATGCTCGACATTTTCAATAGTTAGAGAGTCTTGAGAGATCGTACCTTTGCCTATGATTTTTCCACGACGATCACTACCAAAAACAACGTTACCTCCATTATATGCCTTATATGTAGAAAATAGCTTGCGATTCTGATGAGGCGAAAAATGAACCGTTTTTAGGAGGTCATTTAAGCCCGGATTTGAATTTATTTGATCAAATATTGTCCTAAATCGTTCCTTTTGTCATTTTAGGTACTTTTGGAGTGAATTCTAGAAAAGGAAGCATTTTTGACGTTTTTGGAGCATAAAAGTGAAGAAAACGGCAAAATCTTAATTTTCCTTGCTGGGAACAGTACCTGACGGTGTCAAGAGTCTTCATGTGACGGCGTGATGAGGCGAAAAATGGTCCGTTTTTAGGGGGTCATTTAAGCCCGAATCCGAATTTATTTGATCAAATATTGCCCTAAATCGTTCCTTTTGTGATTTTAGGTACTTGGAGAGTGAATTCTGGAAAAGAAGCCATTTTGGACGTTTTTGGAGCATAAAAGTGAAGAAAACGGCAAAGTCTCAATTTTCCATGCTGGGAACAGTACATGAAGGCGTCAAGAGTAAATTCATGACGGCGTCAAACCTCAAGAATTAAAATCCGTAGTTGATGACGGCGTCACACACAGGGCGTCAAGAGTAATTTGTGTGACGGCCTAGGCCTTGACGGCGTCAGAAGTAGATCAAGGCCGTCCGAGGAAGTATTTGGCGGCGAGATGACGGCGTCACACCTTTGTTCTTGACGCCGTCATCCCTATTTTCCTATATATAGTTTTCTAGTTTTTCACATTTAAAAAAAGAGAAGTTTTGGAGAAACCCTAAAGACGATTTTGGTGCAACTTTTAGAGGTTTTTCAAGGGTTCCAAACCCTTGATACCTTGCATTGTAATTGAGATAAGTATTCTTCTAATTCAATCAATATGTCTATGTGTTGGTTGTCTATATCTTGTTCTTGTCTCAATTCCATTATGCTAGGCTAGATCTCTTTTGTGTTTGCTTAGATCTAATGAAACCTAGATATTGATTATGTGTTGATTACTTGTTTATTCTTGTCTTGGGTGAATGATTTATATGTTAGGCTTAAGAAAACTGGCAGATCTCCAAATGGTAACATGCTTGAACGTCTTAAGAAACATGAACCGAGGCGTACTAGGTCTTTATTGGTTGTATTTAATGCATGAGCCACTGTTTACAATCCCTATAGTTGTGCTGGGCATGGTGTAGGAGGAGATAAGAGCTCATAGAATTGGGGAGTTATGTATGCCACCCCATGAATGGTATTAAGGAATACGATCCGTCATCCATGCAATTATAACAAGTAATTAACGTGTAAAAGATATCTAGGGAGTAGTGAAATCTAAGTAAACACATTTTCTCCAATTACTGCTCACAACTTTAGTATAAATTAGTTTATTTTCATTTTTATTATTTTATTTTTATTGCATCTTAGTATTGGGTTAGTTGAATAGCAACTAATTCCGCCCACTCTTCTAAAACCCCGAGATTTTATTTGCTTTCTAAAAAATATAAAAACACAAAAATAATCATCCCTCACCTTTAGAACTAGTAATTAGGTTTTCTAATCCTAGCGACACTATTCCTAAGCTGAACGATCAATCCCCCGGTACTTGTCACTATACTATACTACAACGATCAGGTACACTGCCTGGTGGGGGTTGTAAGCTTCTCGAGATCCCTCGAGAGGTAAAGCCTGTTGCGATTCCCACGCATCACGGCGTCAAGAGTAAAACATGAGGTGGAAGTGGTGACGGTCCAGAGAAAACGTGACGGCGTCACGTATGGCCGTCATGGTTCAAGATATGGTGACGGCCCAGAGTGATATTACACATGACGGCGTCAAATCTGGATCTAGGCAATCCGATCTCATTATGGGCGGCGAGTTGACGGCATTAGACATTCCTTCTTGACGCCGTCACCTTGTAAAATCTATATATAGTTTTGCAATTTTCATTCATTAGAGGGGGACAAGTAGGGTGTAACTTTGGAGAAACCCTAGCACGAATTTTATTGCTCTTTCAAGGGTTTTTACCCTTTGAAACCTTTCATGTTCAATTGAGATAAGTACTCTTTCAATTCAATCAATATGTCTATGTGTTGCTTGAATATATCTTACGCTTTTCTTGAATTCAACATGCTAGGCTAGATCTCTTGTGTGTTTGCTTAGATGTAGTGAAACCTAGATGTTAATTATGGGTTGATTGTTTGTTTATAGTTGTTACGGATGATTGTATTCGATGTTAGGCTTAAGAAAACTGGCAGACTTCCAATGGTGACATGCTTGAACGTCTTAAGAAACATGAACCAATGCGTACTAGGTTATTATGGTTGTATTTAATGCATGAGCGAATTCTAGTGATCCCATGTTAGGAGCTTCTTAGCCGGCTCGACATAGGAGTGAAGTAGGAGCTTATAGGATTGGGGAAGTAAGTACGCCACCCCACGAATGGTATTAAGGAATATAACCCATCATCCATGCAATTGTAACAAACTATCAACCTATAAAAGATATCTAGGGAGTAATGAATTCTAAGTAAACACAATTCTCCCAATTATTGTTCACACCACTAGTTTAATTAGCTTTATTTTTATTTCTGTTATTTTATTTTGATTGCATCTTAGTTATTGGGTTAGTTGATTAGCAACTAATTCCGCTCACTCTTCCAAAAACCGAGATTTTATTTGCTTTTATAAAAATATAAAAAATACAAAAAGAATCATCCCTCACCTCTAGACCTAGTTTTTAGGTTTCTAATCCTAGCGACACTATTCCTGAGTTGAACAATCAATCCCCCGGTACTTGTCACTATACTGTACTACAACGATCAGGTACACTGCCTGGTGGGGGTTGTAAGCTTCTCGAGATCCCTCGAGAGGTAAAGCCTGGTGCGATTCCCACGTATCAAGTTTTTGGCACCGCAGCCCGGGGAATAGTTATTGTCTAGGTTAGGATTTCTTTTTATTAGGTCTACTTGCTAGATTCCTTTCTAGTAAGATTTTATTTTTATTTTTAGGTTTTCTTTAGTCTATCTTATTTCTTCGTGTCTTTGTTCGTAACCTTTACCATCCGACATCATGGAAGGTGGTAACATCTTTGAACCCCTCAACCCACCACAACAAAACCACCCACAAAACCCACCACTAACAAACCAACCTCTTAGGCCCCGAACCCTAGGAGAGTATTCCCGTCCTAGCCACCAAGGCTATCGAAACATTATTGAGCTCACCCAAGGAGCCAATGTGTCCCCCTTGCGATCCGACACCATCCGGTTAGTGCAAAGCGGATGTGCATTCCATGGACTTCGTTCCGAAGATCCTAACCAACATCTCAAGGATTTCCTTAAAATCGTAGATTCTATAGACCTTGATGTTACAACTAGAGAGTCAACCCGATTACGCCTATTCCAATTCTCTCTACGTGATCAAGCTAGTCAATGGTTTGAACGTTTACCCGCGGGATCCATCACCTCATGGAATGATCTCACCACTCGTTTCCTTGCTCAATTTTTCCCACCGGGGAGAACTACCAAGCTTAGAAATGATATCTTGATGTTCCAACAACGTCAAAGTGAAACTCTATATGAAGCATGGACTCATTTCAAGGACTTACTCTAAAAAGTCCCTCATCATGGCATAGATCTTTGGCTCCAAGTCCAAATCTTCTATGACCATATCGATCTCTCCACAAGGCGAACCATTGACCAATCGGCCGGTGGTAAGCTACGTGATCTAAGTGTGGAAGAATCATGGGAACTCATAGAAGATCTTGCTCTCTATGACAACAAAAGTTGGAATGATCCCCGTGATTTGAACAAAACGGTCAAGGCAATATCTTTGCCTTCGAACAATTCTAGCACTCCCGACCGTAGGATCATGGAACTTGAGGACCAAGTCAAGTTTCTCATGAAATCTTACGAAGCTCCTAAGCCTTCAAGCCAAGTAAACAAAATCACTTCTTCATGCGAATTAGGTAGTGGTCCCCATGACACTCGTGATTGCGTGGAACTCCCCAGAACAGCTTTTGCGGACTACGCATCCTCGCGTACCGACGAAGTAGGAGACAAGTGGTACACTTTCAAACCCGAGCCAAACCCTTACGGTGATTTCTACAACCCTTCTTGGAAAAATCACCCGAACCTTAGGTGGAAACAAAACCAAAACAATTCTTCCAATCCGCCTAATCGTTATCAACCAAACGGTCCACCCTCCAACCGTACTTTCTACAACAATCCTTCTAATAACTATGGTAGTACCAATAATCTTGAAGGGTTGATGTCCAAGTTTATGGCATCTCAAGAAGCTCGCATAGCTAAGTTTGAAACCGAATTCAATCAACAACAAACGGAGATGACCAATAAGATTGACAACTTGTTGAAAGCCCTCAACAACCAAGTGCTAACTACACCTAGAAAGGACACTAGGGACGCCAATAGCGGAATCCAAATTAAGGACCCCTCGTCATTCAAACACGTCTACTTTGTCAATGTTGTCACTATTAAGCCAAAAGATAAAGATATAGAAGAAAGTGACAAGGATGAAGTTGGAGTAGAAACCGAGACTAGGGATGAGATTAAGGAAGTTGAGGTTAATAAGGGAGAAAATTTAGAGGAAGTAGAAAACGTAGAAGAGTACTTTGATAAGTTGCCCACCAAGGAAGAACGGGAATATCACAAGGATTTATTCAATGATCCCGAGACACCATATATCCTTGGTTCGCCCCTTATTAAAGTAGGTGACCCCTCTAACATCAACATACCATGCAACATTGGGCATATGCATGTATGGAAAGCTTATATCGATCCTAGGTCTCCTATAAACATCATGACTAGGACTTATTATAATTGGGTAATGAAGAAGCAACTTGGTTATAGGATGATGCCCTGTAAGAATTTGATAAGTAATTTCGTTGGAAGAGTGAAGGGATTGCATGTAATTGTAGGAAACTTCACTTATGTGACCAACTTTGTGATAGTGGAGGATACTCATCCGGTGATAGATGATTGCCTAAATCAAGTAGTGTTCGGAAAACCGTTTGTTGAGACCTCTAAGATGAGTTATGATCCGACTCTAGGGATAGTTAGATTCAAGGAAGAGAATGATGAGATTGCTTACCAAATGCCCTATAAGATTGAACAATACCGCCTTTTATCAAACATAGAAAAGGAACACAAACAAGCGGTTTACTATAGGAATGATGAGAATAGACGTAGAGGAGTAGAATATGTTATGAATAGAATACTTGGTTTCTACAAAGAATGCTTGCAACTAGGTCCGGAATACAAAATGTGGAAAACTAGAAGGGGGGGTTGAATAGTTTTACGTCCTTTTAAATTTATAAACACAAGTTTGTTTTAAAAACTTCGATTCTAGTTTATGTGAACTCAATACTTGCACTATATGAACAATTGTATGGCAACTAACTAACAAAGCTAATATAGTAAAGATAAATAAATGAGTAATGAGAAGAGTTGGAAAGATCAAACCACAACACAAGGATTTATAGTGGTTCGGCTACAAGGACACCTTCCTTGTTCCTACTCCACTCCCCGAGTCACCTACTCGAGAGTTTTCTTCACTATGTCAACAAACTCCCTTTTGGCGGAGAAAACCTTACACACCACAATAGCTTCACAACTTGATCACTACTTCTACACAACTTCTTCACACCAATATACTACACACCAATCTTCTTCACACCTATCTTCTACACACCAATCTTCTACTTCACACCGATCTTCTACTTCACACCAATCTTCACAACTAACCTACTTCACTACTAATCAACTTCTACTTCCTACACAACTTCTATATCTTCTAAACAAGCATAACACAATATTCACAAATGAATGTATATATACACTATGCACAACTACTCTTCAACACTTCTTGAACTTGGTTGTAGAAAGAGTGTTCTTCTTTTGCACTTTGGATGAGAATGGATGATGAGGGATTGAATCACTTGAAAAAAGGATTAATATACAAATGATCAAAGGGTTTTAGAGGATCTTTAGAGAGTTATAGATCTAAAAATTTCGTGCAAAAGGTGAGGCAAAAATTCAGGTTTAAGGTGGTATTTATAGGCAAAAGATTCTGACAGAGGAGCGTGGCCGGTCCCCTTAAATCAAGGCCGGTCCCCTTAATTTTAAGGGGACCGCCCCTTATAATTAAGAGGGCCGCCCAGCTGAAACGGCCAGAATCTTTGTCTTTTAGTGGGGAAAGTTTATTTGGTGAAAAACTAACTGATTTTGGTTAAAAATTTGAATTCATATATTTAGTATGAATAAAACATTTTTCTTAATTACCAAAAGTGTTTTTCAAAAATATATAATATGTTTATATAATTAAATAAACTTTGTGTTAGTTAATTAAATACCCATTTGATCATGAGATGTATTAAGCACTTGTTTATCCATACCTTAAGTGATTAAGTTGGATATAGTGATATAAACTAGCTTAATACTTGTTTACGTAGTAATTATACGATTGACGATTTTACATTTTATGATCATCAAAATATAGAGATATCGAAAGATATGAATAACGTTTTCACACATTATTTATGTCAACAATCTCCCCCTTTTTGATGATTACAAAATTTAAACTCATTAATCGAAAATTAGTATATATTCAAGTATTATTGTGAGTTTATATCACTTCTCCCCCTTTTTGTTAGCATCAAAAAGGTTATCCCATGTTAATGGAAGCTCCCCCTTGAAGTATACTCCCCTTCGTTTTGAGGCCAAAAAGAATCGAGATATGGATATCTTGCAAAAATATTTAGTGGACAAGCAACATATATATGTATATAGCATGCAAGAGTAGAGACTAAACATAACCATAACATTAAAGATACATCAAGCATTACATTAACAACCATAACAAGTAATGCAAATAACAAAAGCCTTAAAGGCTTAGAATCATCACTAAAATAAAAGAAACCAAGGCTCAAACATGAGAGTCCTCTTTAGAGCTTGCCATCCAAAAAGGTTTAATACAATTTTATTTGTAAAACACCAAGCATGTTTAATTGGGAGGAATGGATGGTGAAAATGGAGATGGTGATGGTGGAGGTGTGTTTGTTGATGGTGGTGGAGGTGTTGTGTTTGTTGTTGGTGGTTGATGCAACAAGTTTTCAATATGAGAAAACATGTATTGGATCTCATCTCTTAATCCGAACACAATTGTTCATTTGTGAATGCAACAAAGGCAAGTGTCTCCATGAGCTTCAAGTAAGCTCCATGGGACGGGGTTATAGGTTAGTGGATTGATAGGAGATGATGAGAAATGTGCATCAAGAGGTGTTAATGGTGATAATGAGAGAGTAAGTGCAAGAGTTGTGTTTTCATTGGTAGGTTGTGATGGTTGATCAATTGTTGGAGGAGATAAGTGGGTGTTGATGTAGTCATTGATGGATGAAGTGGATGGTATGGAGGAAGTGGAGTTTCCATTTGTTGAAGGTGTTTTGGAGGGTGCATTTGGTGCACTAGGAGATGAACATTGAGGTGGTGGAGATGGAGTGGTGTTGTCTTCATTTGTAAGATCAATGAAGAGTTGTTTGGGTGGAATGATGACTAGTTTTTGTTTCTTGGCATTGTTTGAATAGGTGGTTCTTGGTGATGACATGATGATGTTTGATGAATGTTTGAGGATGATGGAATATGAATTAAACATGCATGGGGATTATATAGTGGGAAAACATGTTTAGAAGTGGAATTAATTTGAAGTTGTAATGTTATATTCCAAAATCAGTTTAGTTTTTAAGGGAAATGGTAGCTGGGACTAGCAAAAGGGATCACAAGATGCAAAAGAGAACAGTGTAAAAACTGTTTCAGATGGCCGGTCCCCTTAAATGGAGGCCGGTCCCCTTAATTTTAAGGGGGCCGCCCTTTATGATTTAAGGGGGCCGCCCATCTGACGACCCAGAAACCAAAATTTTTCAAAAATTTTCTGGAAAAATGTTGTGTTCTGTTTTGTATTTGCAGCAAGCACCATTTTGACATTTCACATTTGTTTTGGTCTATTATAAAGCAAACATGATTTATATTTATATAAACATTAACTAATCATGCAAACATATATATATAGATTAAGAGAAGCATGCATTAAAAAGCATATACTAAAAACAATCAAGTTAGCATCCTAAACAAATATCCAAATAACAAGTACTTCCGAATATACTTCGGACAAGTAGCACATAAGACATAAGAATAAGTATCGTTCAACAAATATAATCCAAGCACATGATCACTTTTTCTTCCCGAATATGCCCTTCAATGTCTTCCCGATAGATTTGAAGCCACCTCTAACTTCTTCATGCAAACTCTTTTGTCTTCTAAGCATCTCGGTAGTTCGTTCATGAAGCACTTCTTCGGTTTGATCACTAGGAGATGGGGTAGAATACTCGGGATAGTCAAGATCCTCTAAATTGTCAACGAACTCAGAAAACGAAGGGGTACTAGCATCATGGATGTTTTCCTCCTCATCGTCATCGTCTTGCCTTGAGGATGATCCATGAAAGCTATGACGACGAGGTTTACCCTTGTCACTTCGAGTTCGTCGAGCTTGTTTTAGAGCGAGAGGACGTAGAGTGGGGTAGATGGACTCATAGATACTATTGTCAAGATCGGGGTAGTACTCGATAACATGACGATAGAGACGAGTGAGGAACATTCCATATGGAAGGTTGGCTTTGGGAGTTTTTCTAGCACACTCAATCCGTTTGATAAAGAAGTAGACCAAATTGTACGGCTTTTCGACAGCTATACAATACA
Organism: Artemisia argyi; assembly: GCA_030686995.1. Lineage (NCBI taxonomy): Eukaryota > Viridiplantae > Streptophyta > Magnoliopsida > Asterales > Asteraceae > Artemisia > Artemisia argyi. Next base: position 142,571,074 of record CM060707.1, on the reverse strand, counting down.
ACATGTGAGCAAGGCACGCCGGGAGATGGTCCGGTGACCTCCGGTACCAAACGCATTCTCACGAATGAGTTCTTCCCAACGCTTCATGTGGGGGCTTAATTCCTTGAGAAGAAGTTGGTATGGAGAGATTTGAACGTTTTTGGATTTTATTTTTCGGCTTGTGGTGGCACGATCCACACCAAGGATTTGACGAATTTCGTCGGGATGAGGAATTTTGTCGAAATAGGGACCGAATGTTGGTCGATAGCGATTAAGAGATTCGAGGTCCCACTCGTTTGTGAAAACGGCTTGACCTCTAAAAGGAATTTGGAGGATATGACCAAATTGTTCGAGAGTTAGAGTGATAAATTCATTTTGAATCATGAAAGAGATGGTGATGAAACCGAGGTCATTGGCTTGGACGGTGACTTGGCTATAGAAATCCATTATGAAGCGAGGAATGATAGGTTCATTTATTTCATAAAGACAATTGAAGTTGATGCTTGTAAACACGCGATTTATGTAGTCGGATTCAGCAAAGGCAAGATCTACTACACGTCCTTCATGAACATTTCTATCTTCAATTTGACGATAGATAAGTCCAATGGAAGGAGATGTGGTAGGGAGTTGGGAAACTTTAGGAATGTAGTTTTTAGTGTGAGAAAGATCTTCGGTAGTTGCTTTTGGCATTTTCACCTAAACACATCAACAATACAAGAATACCAAAATAAATATAAAGAAAGATAAAAGTATATGTATATTGTTAAGGCTTATGTTGGAACGTAAACATACTTCGTTACTAATCCTAAGAAGTAGATTACCATGTTCCTTAATATTGTTTTTAACTCGTTCTAGACATACTTTACGATGTTTAATAAGTAGTTATGGACAAATCCAAACGCCCTTTTAAACATCTTAATATATCATGAAATTTACTAGATTTACATTAGATTGTAAAACTAGCTAATTCTTGCGAGTTTCTTATGCATGTTATTTGTTTTTGAAAAAGATGGTTTGTATTTTTACTTAAAAATGTCATTTTTAGTAATAAACCAAACGCTTCCTTAACTATTGACTTATACCTCTAGTATGTCAATATATATATGAATTATATATCTTGACGAGTCCGATTAGCAATTTTTAGGTTTATAATTGTAACAAGGTTTTATAAAAATTATAATGTCTAGGTTTCGATATTATTTGGACATAATCCAAACATCCCTATATCGCGAACCAATATAATTTTTCTTGGTCGAAAAATGTAATTTCAAGTTTTACAAGTTACAAAAGTATAATGTGATTAGTTTTAACACGTTTTCAAATCATTATTCAACAATGAGTTTACTAAAAATTTTGAAAAGGAGTGTATAAAGTTTTTCAAAAATTTTCGACATGATAGTTTATAATTACTAGTTTCTATTGTTGATTGATCATTCTAAACCTACGGGAAGCATTCGGTTACGAAGTTTTAGGACTTAACTCGAAAGAAATTGTGAAATTGAAGAATTTTATAAAACATGCATAATCATGAGTATGACCGAATGAGATGAAATTAGATGAAATGTGTTATGAAAAACTTACAATACGTAATGGTGATTGTGTTAGATGAATTTGCCCTTTGCGAATTAACCCGAATTATGTGATTTGGAAGTGATTTGAGAGGTTTCTGGGTTTTGGTTTTCGTTACAGCAGAAGCAGGGGAAGGGGAGTATGAAAAAGTGGAGTGTTTGGCAAAAGGAAAAAGGTGAAAAACGGGTTTGAGCTATCAGATGGCCGGCCCCCTTAAACATTAAGGGGGTCGCCCTTCATTTGGCTGCCGGTCCCCTTAAACATTAAAGGGGCCGCCCTCCAAAATTTGATTTTTGTGATTTTGGTTTCTGGAAAGAACAAGAAAATATTTATATGTATGTATTAGATTTATATTTAATCAAAAATACGTTAGAGGGTATTCGCACGAAAGGAATTACTTGACACTTTTACTTAGCATTTTGCCAATTAAATTTTCTTGATCATTTCGGATGAAATTTATCAAGTTGTCAAGTACACGAGAAAGTTGTGGAAGGCTCATAAGTATATGTATATATATATGTATGTAGTATGGGCTTATAAGACGAGAACAAAGAAGGGAGACGTATGTAACGGAAGCTGGGAGTTTGTTTCATCCATAGATTTTTCGACTCATCTCTCTTCATCAGCATGAGTGTTGTTGAACATTAAAGTTCAATAAGGCAAATGGGGAAAAGAAAAGGTTCGTAAACGAACAATTTCTAGTTCTAGAAAATCAACAAATGAATTTTCTAGGTTATAAGATCCTAGATATAGCTAAGTGTATATATATATATATATATATATATATATATATATATATATATATATATATATATATATATAGTATAAGTAAATAAGTATATATATGTATAGAAATATAAACTAGAGAGAATAATGAACCAATCAAAATCACATAAAAGTTAGATACTAAACTAAGCATGCATTTGTTTACAAGGAAATAAAAGGAAATGTGTACCTTTAGTCTTCAATGCGTTTAACTTCAAAATCTTCAAAGGAAAGTCCGAACACGGGGTGACATCAAATATTTCCATGTATGAATGGCGAAAGTTTTCACGTTGGTCCCCATTGTCTCATTTGACCAAAGTTGTTTGTCCCGAACATGTTTTGCATTTGACTTGGGTGCATATATGGTGGAAACATTCCCCATGGATTGAAGTTCCACATTTGTTGATTATTGTTAAAGTTTTGTCTATTTTGGTTTACTCTTGGTTGAGGTGTTTTAGGTATAGGGTAAGAATTATTCGGTTTCCTAGGTGGTGGAGTTTTAGATCTTGTTTTAGTTTTGGACGATCCTACTTCGGTTTTTAAAGATGGTTTATAAAACGGTTTTATTTCTTCATTACTAGCTAGATGTATTTTCTTATCATTTATGAGTATATACTCAGGATTGTATTTTGAAGGTTTTAGTTCCTTGAGTTCGCTTTCAAATTTAACATTTTTAACTTCACTTGTTGAGGCTTCGGTTGAGTTAAAACCTAGACCGGTTTTATCTCCGGATATTCTTTGAATACTTATAATTTTACTAAGTGAGTTACTACTATTTTCAAATTTATCAAGTTTACAAATTTCTTCCTTAAGTTTGTTGTTTTCACTTCTAAGCTCTTGACATGATTTACATTCTTCAAAAGTTTCTTTACCTTTCTCAAGTTGATGTATTTTAATTTTTAGTTCAAGTACTTCATTTTCTAATTGGTTATTTATGTATTTTAGTGATTTGTTTTTAGCCATAACTTGTTGTCCTAGTTTGCATAATCTATTGTATTCACTATCTAAGTCTTTTTCATCTAATGATAAATTTTCATCACTAAAATATTCGGTTTCGGAACGTACCTCACTTGATGTTTTAGCCATGAGACACTTTTCTTCCTTTGTTGTTTCTTTCTCATCTTCATCGCTATCACTCCAAGCACCTCCAACAAACGCTCTTTGATTTTGATCTCTTGTCATCATTGGACATTTTCCAATAAGGTGATTCGGATCACCACACTTGAAACATTTTCTCTCATTCTTGCTATACTTGTCATCATTATTCTTTTGAGATGTTCTTCTTTCATCGTGTGGTTGTCTAACGAATCTTCCTCGCCTTTTGAAGAATTTCTTGAAATCTCTTACGGCCATGGCGTATTCTTCGTCTTCGCTTTCGGAAGATGAGCTATCTTCGTTGTTAGATTCCTTTCTAGCTTTCAAGGCGATTGACTTGCTTTGTTCACGTTTCCCTTTAACCATTTCGGAGTCCTTCTTTATTATTACTTCGTAGACTTTTAAATTACCAATTAATTCATCAAGTTGTAGCGTTGACAAATTCTTTGATTCTTCATTAGCCGTCACTTTAGCTCGCCATTTTGGGTGAAGAGCTCTAAGAAACTTCCTAACAAAATTCTTACTAGAGAAATTCTCATCAAGTGCTTTTAAACTTGTGATTATAGTGTTAAATCTAGCAAAAGCATTATCAATTGATTCCTCTTCTGGAATCGTGAATTGCTCATATTGTTGAACAAGTAGATCTATTTTGTTATCTTTGACTTGATTATTACCTTGGTGGGTTATAAATAAAGAGTTCCAAATTTCTTTTGCGGTTTCACACATAAAGATCCTTTCGTACTCTTTACGTGGTAGCGCATTGTAAATAACCATTTTTGCTTCATTATTTTTAGCAAGTTTTCTTTTTAAATCATCATTTTGTTTTTCAAAAGGTACGATTTCATCTTTCTTAGTTTCGGGGTTATTTTGAATAGGTAAAAAATCACCATTGGTAATAATATGCCAAAGATCTAGATCTTTTGATTTCACATAAGTTTCGAATCGATTTTTCCAATATAAAAATCCATCACTTTCAAATAGTGGTGGTCTTTGCATAGATTGCCCTTCTAAATATTTTTCAGATTCCATAGATCGTTACAAGTTTTAAAATACAATATATTTTAAAAATCTTGCTAGACGTGGCTCCTGATACCAATTGTGGAAAACTAGAAGGGGGGGTTGAATAGTTTTACGTCCTTTTAAATTTATAAACACAAGTTTGTTTTAAAAACTTCGATTCTAGTTTATGTGAACTCAATACTTGCACTATATGAACAATTGTATGGCAACTAACTAACAAAGCTAATATAGTAAAGATAAATAAATGAGTAATGAGAAGAGTTGGAAAGATCAAACCACAACACAAGGATTTATAGTGGTTCGGCTACAAGGACACCTTCCTTGTTCCTACTCCACTCCCCGAGTCACCTACTCGAGAGTTTTCTTCACTATGTCAACAAACTCCCTTTTGGCGGAGAAAACCTTACACACCAATTTACACACCACAATAGCTTCACAACTTGATCACTACTTCTACACAACTTCTTCACACCAATATACTACACACCAATCTTCTTCACACATATCTTCTACACACCAATCTTCTACTTCACACCGATCTTCTACTTCACACCAATCTTCACAACTAACCTACTTCACTACTAATCAACTTCTACTTCCTACACAACTTCTATATCTTCTAAACAAGCACAACACAATATTCACAAATGAATGTATATATATACTATGCACAACTACTCTTCAACACTTCTTGAACTTGGTTGTAGAAAGAGTGTTCTTCTTTTGCACTTTGGATGAGAATGGATGATGAGGGATTGAATCACTTGAAACAAGGATTAATATACAAATGATCAAAAGGTTTTAGAGGATCTTTAGAGAGTTATAGATCTAAAAATTTCGTGCAAAAGGTGAGGCAAAAATTCAGGTTTAAGGTGGTATTTATAGGCAAAAGATTCTGACAGAGGAGCGTGGCCGGTCCCCTTCAATCAAGGCCGGTCCCCTTAATTTTAAGGGGACCGCCCCTTATAATTAAGGGGGGCGCCCAGCTGAAACGGCCAGAATCTTTGTCTTTTAGTGGGGAAAGTTTACTTGGTGAAAAACTAACTGATTTTGGTTAAAAATTTGAATTCATATATTTAGTATGAATAAAACATTTTTCTTAATTACCAAAAGTGTTTTTCAAAAATATATAATATGTTTATATAATTAAATAAACTTTGTGTTAGTTAATTAAATACCCCTTTGATCATGAGATGTATTAAGCACTTGTTTATCCATACCTTAAGTGATTAAGTTGGATATAGTGATATAAACTAGCTTAATACTTGTTTACGTAGTAATTATACGATTGACGATTTTACATTTTGTGATCGTCAAAATATAGAGATATCGAAAGATAGGAATAACGTTTTCACACATTATTTATGTCAACACAAAACTAATATAGGAGATGACCTAGAGAATGAAACCAACGATGAGGTCACGTAATTGCCATTTTGAGTCTAGCTACAAGACTCGTAAATAAAGAAAAGCGCTTCTTGGGAGGCAACCCATGTTTTGTGTGATTTTTAATTGTTTGATTGTTATTTGCTTCCGTATGCATGCTTTATTTTTATTGTTGGTAGATCATGTTTCAAAATAAAATTGTGAAAATACTTCATTTTGTCGTTTGACTTCGTCTTAACTTCATACAAAGGTGTTTTGCAAAAGATAAGTGTAAGGGGAAACCCCAAATATGTTTTTAAGAACGAAATTGATCATGATTCTCCACAATATTAAATGGACATGTGTATTAGTATTTGTTAGATTCAAATGCTTGTATCGAGTCATAATGATGTTTTGCAGGATTTTCCAGGAAGTAGGACATAAGTTTTTTCAAAAATTTTCTGGAAACTTAATGTAAAGATTTCTGCAGGTCACTTCTGACGGCGTCATGAGTTAATTCCTGACGGCGTCATGTGTAAAATTCTGGAAATTTTGCTAGTTTTGTTTTTCTAACGGAGTCTTAAAGTTTTTGTTAATTCTTTAGTTTTATAAACTCCAGGAAATCTGCAAACATTCATTCCACAAGCATTATATCTTACATTGTTTTTTAGGACTTGTTAGTATATATAGATTGCCGCCGATTTTATGCGAGGTTGCCTTGTTTGTTTTCTCAGGTTTAATAGGTTACATATGACAAGAAGATGATTTATTTTTCTGAAAGGGAAGCTTTGATGGTTCATTTTCTTGGAGGAAGATCTAACCTTGTTACCACACTATCCACACCGAACGAATCAGGGGAGTATTTGATTTCATTCTTTTACCTATTTCACTTTTACATTCTTTAATTGAACATTGGGGACAATGTTCATCCTAAGTGTAAGGGGAGGGTAAATGATGATACCTTACAGGATACACTTGCACTTGAGTTTGTTTGTTTGATGGTAGTTGTGTAATAAAACTATGAGAAATACTTGTTAGTGTAATTTTAGCGCCAAATTTAAAATTTTCTACAACATTTAGGAGTGAAACTTTAGCCTTAGCAAGCGTCTCATGGATAGGAGTTGTATGACTAGCGCAAAACCGTACTATTCAGAAAAATTTTCCACCCAAATATGTGAGGTTCGCCTTTAGATTTGATAGGAAAAGCATTTACTATTAGTGCTTATGAGGGTACCGGTAGCATTTAGATTCTAGAACTTGCGTTAGTGATGCATCCCGAGACCACGAGTGAGACTACATTCGTGTAGTAGGATTTACTACATGATAAGAGGCTCTAGGATCACCCTTGTGTTAAACCCTGTTGACGTAAATAATGTCTAAAAATATTGTTAGCATATTAACAATATCTCTATGTTTTGCTAATTACAAAGCATAAACTCATTAATCTAAAACTTATGACGTAAACAAGTTTTTAGTGCTTAATATTTGTCTTTGCATCCATATCACTTAAGGTATGAATAAACAAAGTGTTTATTGCATTAAATGATCAAAGGAAATTTTTTTTAATCACTAGAATTTTTATAAAATGTATTAAACATTCTATATCTTTTACAAAATTATTTTGGAATTAAAAGAATATGTTTAATTCATTATAAATATATGATTTCAAATTTCCAACCAAAAATGGCAAATTTCATCCAGAAAAATCTTCCCGACTAGATGACAAGAAAATCCAACGTTCTGAAGGGGCGGCCCCTTAATTCCTTAGGCGGCCCCCTTAATCATTAAGGGGACCGGCCTCTAATTAAGGGACCGGCCACGCTCCATAACAGTAAATTTTCTCCCAATAAATACTGGTTCATCCCACAGAATTTTCTTACCTTTTGCACTCCTAAAATTTCTGTTCTAGATCCTCATTTCTATTCTCTTAATCCTTTGATCATAAATACATAATTCTTTGTTTCAAAGTGATTCAAACATCATCCTCTCAAGTGCAAGAGAAGAATACTTCTATCCTCCAAGACAAGAAGTATTACAACTTATTGTGATCTCCACATCCAAGTTGTTGGTGTATCATTAAGATTATTTACATAATTCTTTGTGAAGATTGTTGTGAATATTTGATTGTAGATAGTTGCGCTAGGTATATTGATTGCGTGATTAGTTAGTTGTTTAGTGTGAAGAAGAAAAGTTAGGAATTAGATTGTAGTGAAGAAGCTAGGTGTGAAGTTGTTAGTTGTGAAGAAAATTGGTGTGAAGAAGATAGGCGTGAAATAGTTAGTGTGAAGTATATTGGTGTGAAGAAGTTGTGTAGAAGTTGTGATTTAGTTGTGAAGAAGTTGTGGTGTATAAATTGGTGTGTAAGGTTTTCTCCGCCATAAGGGAGCTTGTTGATATAGTGAAGAAAACTCTCGAGTTAGGTGCTCGAGGAGTGGAGTAGGGCAAGGAAGGTGTCCTTGTAGCCGAACCACTATAAATCTCTTGTCTCGCGGTTCGATCTTTCCATCTCTCATTTATTTCTTTACTTATCATTGCTATATCTTACTTATTGATAGTTGTTTATATTGTGCAAGACTTGAGATCATATATTATCGAATCTAAATTTTAAAAACTAAGAAAACACTAAAACTATCTTTTATAACGAATTAAAAAGACGTAAAACTATTCAACCCCCCCCCCCCCCCTTCTAGTTTTCCACAATTGGTATCAAGAGCCACGTCGAGCAAGATTTTTAAAATATATTGTATTTTAAAACTTGTAACGATCTATGGAATCTGAAAAATATTTAGAAGGGCAATCTATGCAAAGACCACCACTATTTGAAAGTGATGGATTTTTATATTGGAAAAATAGATTCGAAACTTATGTGAAATCAAAAGATCTTGATCTTTGGCATATTATTACCTTTGGTGATTTTCCCCCTATTCAATATAATGTTGAAACTAAAATGGATGAAATTGTATCTTTTGAAAAACAAAATGATGATTAGAAAAAGAAACTAGCAAAAAATAACGAGGCTAAAATGGTCATTAATAATGCGTTACCACGCAAAGAATATGAAAGAATTTTTATGTGTAAAACCGCAAAAGAAATTTGGGATTCTTTACTAATTACTCACCAAGGTAATAGTCAAGTTAAAGATAACAAAATAGATCTTCTTGTACAACAATATGAACAATTTATGATTTCGGAAGAAGAATCAATTGATAATGCTTTTGCTAAATTTAACACTATTATCACAAGTTTAAAAGCACTTGATGAGATATTTTCTAGTAAAAATTGTGTCAGGAAATTTCTTAGGGCATTGCATCCGAAATGGCGAGCTAAGGTCACAGCTATTAAAGAATCAAAGAACTTGATGACGTTATCACTAGATGAACTTATTGGCAACTTGAAGGTCCATAAAGAAATTATAAGAAGAGATTCGGAAATGGTCAAAGTCAAAAAAGAACAAACCAAATCCATCGCTCTAAATGCCAAAAAGGAACCTAGTGATGATGATGATTCAAGCGACGAAAGTGAAGACGAAGAATATGCAATGGCCGTAAGAGAATTCAAGAAATTCTTCAAGAGACGAGGAAGATTCACTAGATCATCACGAGACGAAAGAAAACCGTTCCAAAGAAATAGAAGTGACAACCACGGGAAAAGAAAATGCTTTAGATGTGGAAGTCCAAATCATCTCATTGGTGAATGTCTAAAGCCGCCGGGTTATGAAAATCAAGACGCATTTGTTAGTGGAACATGGAGTGATAGTGACAAAGAAGAAGTAGAAAAGCCAAAAGATGAAAAGTGTTTTATGGCAAAAGGAACCGACGAAATATGTTTAGGAATTGACTTGGAGCCTGACGAATGGATCAAGGATAGCGGATGTTCGAGGCACATGACGGGGAACCGCAAGCTATTCTCTATATACAAGGCATATAATGGAGGTAACGTTATTTTCGGTAGTGACTTACGTGGAAAAATCATTGGCAAAGGTACGATTTCTCAAGACTCACTTACTATTGAAAATGTGGAGCATGTAGATAATTTAACATATAACTTGCTTAGTATAGGACAAATATGTGATAATAAATGTAGAGTCACTTTTACCGAAGAGGATAGCGATATAGTTAAGAATGGAAAAATTATAGGTAGAGGAATTAGGAAAGGTGGCATATATGTTATGAAACTAGGAAACAAGCCTGAGGATAGGATATGCCTAACGACCCTAGATGAAAACTCTACATTGTGGCATAGGAGATTAGGACATGCTAACATGCAACAAATACAATCTTTGGCCTCTAAGGAATTAGTTAGAAATTTGCCTAATCTAAAATATGACAAGCATTTTTGTGATGCATGTAAAATAGGAAAACAAGTTCATGCTAATCACAAAGCTAAGAATATAGTATCGACTACTAGGTGCCTATTACATATGGATCTTTTTGGTCCAACCGCTGTGCGGAGCTATGGAGGAAACAAATATACCTTAGTAATAGTAGATGACTACTCACGATACACGTGGACTAAGTTTTTAAGTGACAAGACCCAGGCCTTTGAAAAATTCGAAATATTTAGTAAAATGATTCAAAATAAATTAGGATGCACAATAGTAGCCATTAGGACGGACCATGGTAGGGAATTTGACAATGAAGTACAATTCGGAAAATATTGTGATTTAAATGGAATATCTCACAATTTCTCCGCTCCTCGTACTCCTCAATCAAATGGCGTAGTAGAAAGAAAAAATAGGTCACTACAAGAAATGAGTAGAACAATGTTAAATGAACAATCCATCCCACAAAAATTTTGGTGTCACGCCGTAGATACTTCAACATATATTATTAATAGGGTATCAATTAGGAGAATTCTAGGAAAAACTCCTTATGAGTTACTAAGAGGTAGAAAACCAAACTTAAGCTATTTTAGGGTATTTGGAAGTAAATGCTATATTCTAAACACTAAGAATTACCTCACTAAGTTTGATCCAAAATCATATGAAGGAATATTTTTAGGATACTCACAAAATAGTAAAGCATATATAATACTTAACAAACATACCATGAAAATAGAAGATTCACTAAATGTAACATTTGATGAAACACCACCACCTCCTAAAACTTTACCTTTAGAAGATGATGACTTAGTTGAAGAAGAAGCTATTGAGGTTAGTAAAACAAAACCCATAGGAAATGACAATGAAGACATTAACTTAGGAAATAACGAAATTGTAAATATTAAAGAATCTAGGTCACATTCACTAGATAATATAATAGGACATCTTAACCAAAGAACCCTTAGGTCACAAGCTCAAGATAAAAATAATTTCTTTTGTTTCCTCTCAGCTATAGAACCTAAGAATATTAATGAGGCTTTAAAAGATGAAAGTTGGGTTATAGCTATGCAAGAAGAATTAAATCAATTTAAGGCAAATGATGTTTGAGAATTAGTCTCAAATCCAGTGAATATGACCATCATAGGAACTAAATGGGCATATAGGAATAAATTAGATGAAAATGGAGTAGTTACTAGGAATAAAGCTAGGTTAGTTGCCCAAGGTTATAATCAACAAGAAGGAATTGATTATGACGAAACTTATGCCCCCGTAGCTAGATTAGAATCAATTAGGATACTTCTTGCCTATGCATGCGCCCTAGATTTTAAGTTATTCCAAATGGACGTGAAAAGTGCATTCCTTAACGGTTTTATCAATGAGGAGGTATATGTGGCACAACCTCCAGGATTCATTGACTTCGCAAAACCTGATTATGTTTATAAGTTAAAGAAAGCTTTGTATGGACTCAAACAAGCTCCCAAAGCTTGGTATGATCGATTAAAAGCTTTTCTTATTAAACATGATTATTCCATGGGAATGGTATATAACACTCTTTTCACTAAAAGGAAAGACCCAAATCTCATCATTGTCCAAATATATGTTGATGACATTATATTTGGATCGACTTGTCAAGACATGTGTGATGAATTTGCCAAAATCATGCATGATGAGTTTGAGATGAGTATGATGGGTGAACTTAACTTCTTCCTAGGATTACAAATAAAACAATTAGAAGATGGAATATTTTTTAACCAATCTAAGTACATTAAGGAAATGGTTAAGAAATTTGGCCTAGAAGACTCAAAACCCATGAAGACTCCCATGTCTACGGAAGTAAAGCTCACAAAGGATGATGAAGGTGAGTCCGTAGATAACACCAAGTATAGAGGAATGATAGGTAGTTTACTATACTTGACGGCAAGTAGACCCGATATCATGTTTAGTGTCTGCCTTTGTGCCTGTTTTCAAGAGGATCCCAAAACCTCTCACCTAGAAGCGGTTAAGCGTATCTTCCGATACATTAAAGGCACTATACACTTAGGATTATGGTATCCTAAGGGATCCGGCATAGAAACCATCGTCTATGCAGATTCGGATAATGCGGGAGACTACGTAGATAGAAAAAGCACTAGCGGTATTTGCACGTTTATGGGATGTTGTCTAACATCTTGGTTTTCGAAGAAGCAAATCGCTCTTGCTATTTCTACCACCGATGCCGAATATGTAAGCACTGGAAAGGCATGTCAATAAGCACTATGGATGAAACAAGCTCTTATAGAATATGGCATTAGGTTAGAAAACGTTCCCATTATGTGCGATAACAAAGGTGCGATAGATTTAAGTAAAAATCCGGTGCAACACTCTAGGACTAAACATATAGAAATACGCCACCACTTTCTTAGGGATAATGTACAAAAAGGGAATATATCTATAGAAAAAGTTGCATCGGAAGATAACATTGCGGATATATTCACTAAACCCCTTAAGCGTGAATTATTAAATCACATGCGTTTAGGATTAGGAATGATGGAACAAGTTGACTAAATTTTATTGCATTTAGACAAAAAAAAATTTCTTTTCTTCCACTCCTCCATTTCTGAGTCTAGGAATCTATTTCGCACAAAATTAAAGATTGGGAAAGTTTATTTTCTTTGCATAAACTCTTTTGTAAAACCCAATCAATTTTCTTTAAAAATTATTCTCACATCTAGGAATCACATGAACATCATTTTCCTTGCATTGTTGACTAATGCTAAAAACATTGTCTTCCAAAATTATGCATAAACTCTCACATAAATTGTCAAGGTATATAATCTAATATATATCTTTGACATTCATGATCGAGCAAAAATCGAATCAAGGAGAATTTGGATTGTTTCTTAAGAATTTCCTTTTCATTTAGAAGTCGAAACAATCACAACTCCACATTTGTTGCATATAGGTACACACTAGGACATAATCACTCATAACATTGTCATCTTGTTTCATCACTAGATGCTTGACTCACTAGTTGCCTTTGCCTTTGATCTAAGATAGGTGCATTAGGAAGTTTAAGTGCTCTTGCCTTTACTTGTCTCCTTTTGCTTATTATGTGTTGCTTATTTGCTCTTTTGCTTATGTGTTTTTGCATGCATGCTATATTTTGACTAGATTAGATGCTATATTGCCTAAAAGAATTGAACTTGCTTGAATCCAAATCCAAAAACACAACCTTTCTGCAAATTTTCTGCCAAAAACCCTTTTCTGGCAATCTGGGAACCATCAGATGGGCGGCCCCCTTAATTTTAAGGGGACCGCCCCCTAATTAAGGGGACCGGCCATCTGCTGGATGGATTTACAGAATCTTTTCTGCTTTTTAGCCCATTTCAACCTACATTTCCCATTTTTCACCAACACATTTTGTCCTAATCTCCCAAACAAACATTATCCATCCATAAACACACAAATCTTACACTATAAATATCCCCAATCTTCCACCCTCTCCATTCATCCCTTCATGACTTCTCCAAACAAACCAAAACCAAAAGCCTCAAGGCTTGCAAGAATGACGGAAAAACCCGTTTGGTGAAGAAAAAGCCCTCGTAACAAATCCATCATAACCAATGAAGTTGAAAATCACTCAACACCTCCAACCACTTACTTCCCAAACTTTACACCAAATTCACAAGGACATTCATTTGATCCTCTTTACAAACCATATAACATTGGCCAAACATCTTCCTTTATACCAAACCACTCATCTCATCCTCCAATCATTTATAATGATCCATACAAGTTTGATCAACCATCCAACTACAATTCCAACTACACAAACCCAATTCATCCATATCAGCACAATGACTCTCTCCGCATTGCCACGGAAAAGCAAAAGTTCCATGATGAAATATCTCAAATCCATGATCTTAGTGATCTCAATGCCATGCATCTTGCACAACGCAACAAAGGGCAACCTCCATCATCACCCTACCACAATTGCCTACCTCACTCTCTCAACTTGGATCAAGTTACAAACCACACTCACTATTGCCCTTGTTGCATCTTCCTTCAAAAACAAATCCTATACTTGAGTGAAGATATTTCTTGGATTGAATATCTCCTCACTCGTCCTCATCCCATACCACCCTTAACACGATACAACATCATAAGATCCACCTCTTCCGCTCCATACCCCACTCCATATCCCTCTCTATCTAACAACTAAGCCTTATGCTTATGTTCTCCTTCAAGCAAATAAAACAATCAACCATGGGTTGCAAGCAAGTCCAAGTGCTCTCTTAGGCAATATAGGACTATGTCTTTTCTTTTGTTTTATTGTAATCAATATGCTTTAAGCATATTGAATGTTGTAATGCTAATCATTTATATGATGCTTGAATGAATCTATTTTTATTTGCATAATTATTGCTTTGCATGTATATGTGTCTTGTTCTCTTCAAATATTTTGTGTAGCCAAGATTTCCATAGCTCATTCCCTTGGTGCTCTCAAATGAGGGGGAGCATTCTACCCGTTTACTCGGCTTAACCTTTTTGATTTTACAAAAAGGGGGAGAAGAGAATGTTAAACTCTAATAATACTTGTCTAAAAATTATTTTTTAGACCTAATGAGTTTAAGGTTTTGTAATCATCAAAAAGGGGGAGATTGTTGACATAAATAATGTCTAAAAACATTGTTAGCATATTAACAATATCTCTATGTTTTGATAATTACAAAGCATAAACTCATTAATCTAAAACTTATGACGTAAACAAGTTTTTAGTGCTTAATATGTGTCTTTGCATCCATATCACTTAAGGTATGAATAAACAAAGTGTTTATTGCATTTCATGATCAAAGGAATTTTTTTTAATCACTAGAATTTTTATAAAATGTATTAAACATTCTATATCTTTTACAAAATTACTTTTGAAATTAAAATAATATGTTTAATTCATTATAAAAATATGATTTCAAATTTCCAACAAAAAATGGCAAATTTTATCCAGAAAAATCTTCCCCACTAGATGACAAGAAAATCCAACGTTCTGAAGGGGCGGCCCCTTAATTCCTTAGGCGGCCCCCTTAATCATTAAGGGGACCGGCCTCTAATTAAGGGGACCGGCCACGCTCCAGAACAGTAAATTTTCTCCCTATAAATACTGGTTCATCCCACAGAATTTTCTTACCTTTTGCACTCCTAAACTTTCTGTTCTAGATCCTCATTTCTATTCTCTTAATCCTTTGATCATAAATACATAATTCTTTGTTTCAAAGTGATTCAAACATCATCCTCTCAAGTGCAAGAGAAGAATACTTCTATCCTCCAAGACAAGAAGTATTACAACTTGATGTGATCTCCACATCTAAGTTGTTGGTGTATCATCAAGATTATTTACATAATTCTTTGTGAAGATTGTTGTGAATATTTGATTGTAGATAGTTGTGCTAGGTATATTGATTGTGTGATTAGTTAGTTGTTCAGTGTGAAGAAGAAAAGTTAGGAATTAGATTGTAGTAAAGAAGCTAGGTGTGAAGTTGTTAGTTGTGAAGAAAATTGGTGTGAAGAAGATAGGCGTGAAATAGTTAGTGTGAAGTAGATTGGTGTGAAGAAGTTGTGTAGAAGTTGTGAAGAAGTTGTGGCGTGTAAATTGGTGTGTAAGGTTTTCTCCGCCATAAGGGAGCTTGTTGATATAGTGAAGAAAACTCTTGAGTTAGGTGCTCGGGGAATGGAGTAGGGCAAGGAAGGTGTCCTTGTAGCCGAACCACTATAAATCTCTTGTCTCGCGGTTCGATCTTTCCATCTCTCATTTATTTCTTTACTTATCATTGCTATATCTTACTTATTGATAGTTGTTTATATTGTGCAAGACTTGAGATCATATATTATCGAATCTAAATTTTAAAAACTAAGAAAACACTAAAACTATCTTTTATAACGAATTAAAAAGACGTAAAACTATTCAACCCCCCTTCTAGTTTTCCACAAACCTGTATCATAATTACTTGACCATTTAAGTCATATTACTTGACTAGTAAAGTCAACTAATTTTTCCCACACCCTTAGCGTTGTACTCATTTTTAGTACACGAAACCCCTAGTACACCCCTCCGAGCCTATCTTTTCGTTTCTAACTTTAAGCATTTTACTTAAAGGAAGAATTTGTTACAACCCACTTAAATGTACAACCAAATCGCCTTAGCCTTCCGTGTATGCACTCATCTTTAGTGCATTATTGTTATTTGTTAAACCCTTAGTTAATTATCTAATTGATTACATGGTTGCTAAGTCGAGTCATATCCTTGTACATATTGTTTTGGGACGATTGGGACTCATGGGTAAAGTACTTGTGTTATGGAGTAATGGGGAAGAACATCATATATTACCCCTCATATGTGCGTTAATCTTAAAAAGTACTCCAAGTGTTTTGATTATCTTGATTCGAGTCATTAGAGTAGTTTATTGTAAAGTATGTAAAAATTCAAGTGTAAGGGGAATGTACATTCCCTATAATGTATTATTTTGGATGGTAGGGTAAGAGTGTATGCAAAAAATAAAAAAAATAAAGAAAAATAAAAAAATATATATATAGAAAAAGAAAAAAAATGGAAAAAGAGAAAAGAGAAAAACATACGGACTACCATCCCGTTTCATTCTATGTTTATTTTATGTTTTTGTTATTTTTCATTTATTAGCTTAAGTCGAGTCTAGTCTTGGCTTAGCAACGCCTTATTGTACATGTAATTAACCAAGATGATTAACTCGCCACCAGTAAATATTGCCTATATCCAACAAAACCGTGTATTCCATATCCCTACACCTAACGTTATAACCCTTTAAAAGACCTCTTTGATAGTTTATCCTAGGTGCTTACGCCATGTGGTGGAGGTTTGATCCTTTCCCAAGCCTATGGTAATCTATTTTTCTATGACAGGTAGTAAGAGATGTTTTCCATTTCCATATTGTGATATATACTTTATTACACCCGAGAGATGTGAGTATCTAAACACTATTTGTAAGGTGCTAGTGTATGCAAAAAATAAAAAAAAGAATAAAAAAAAATCGAAAAAAAATAAAGAAAAAGAAAAAATATATATATAGAAAAAGAAAAAAATAGAAAAAGAGAAAAGAGAAAAATATACGGACTACCATCCCGTTTCATTCTATGTTTATTTTATGTTTTTGTTATTTTTCATTTATTAGCTTAAGTCGAGTCTAGTCTTGGCTTAGCAACGCCTTATTGTACATGTAATTAATCAAGATGATTAACTCGCCACCAGTAAATATTGCCTATATCCAACAAAACCGTGTATTCCATATCCCTACACCTAACGTTATAACCCTTTAAAAGACCTCTTTGATAGTTTATCCTAGGTGCTTACGCCATGTGGTGGAGGTTTGATCCTTTCCCAAGCCTATGGTAATCTATTTTGCTATGACAGGTAGTAAGAGATGTTTTCCATTTCCATATTGTGATATATACTTTATTACACCCGAGAGATGTGAGTATCTAAACACTATTTGTGAGGTGCTAGTGTATGACCTCCGTGCTTGTCTTTGGTCTTTAGTGGAACGATTATTTGTTGTAATTACTTTTATATTAGTGTAAAATGACCCCTAACTTGTATTTTGATTAGAATAAAAGCGCATTTGCTTGAGGACAAGCAAATCTCAAGTGTAAGGGTATATGATGAGGCAAAAAATGAACCATTTTTAGAGGGTCATTTTAGCCCGGATTTGAATTTGCCCTAAATCATTCATTTTGTCATTTTAGGTACTTTTGGAGTGAATTCTGGAAAAGGAAGCATTTTTGACATTTTTGGAGCATAAAAGTGAAGAAAACGACAAAGTCTTAATTTTCCTTGCTGGGAACAGCACCTGACGGCGTCAAGAGTTTTCATGTGACGGCGTCTGATTGAGGCAAAAGCAGTCAACTAAAGTCAACCACGGATGTGGTCAATATAGTCAAACTCCTTAGGCTCAATTCTCCGTGGAATACAGGGGTTTCACCAGTTCGTTATGTCCCGACGAGGTGTGGATTGTATTCAAACGGGTTTGTGATCGGGTGAATTTGGACAGAAAGGGGTTTGTGATTGATTAAACTAAGGAATATAAGAAGAAATAGCTTAAATAAGCTATTTGGATGGTTACGTGAAAGTTAGATACTTAAAAACGTTTAATATCTAAAAATGCGTACGTTTACATTTAAAATAACGTAAACGTACAAAAAAAAATGAAAACTGAAATCTGAAAACCCTTAGGGGGTAAAAATGACTTTTTTACAAACCTAAGGATGAAAGAAAATTTTTGGAAAAAGAAAATGAATTTTTACACTATTTAATTATTTATTGTTAATTAATTACTAATTATTAATTACTTTTTAATTATTTAAATTAACCTAAATTATAAGTTATAACTAATTATGGAATTACTCTAAAAATATGAAAATTAAATTTGGAAAAATCTAAAATAGTATAAAACTAATTTTAAAATTAAAATTATATTTTTAAGACTTTTTATCTAATTACTATTAATTAAAAACTAATTTAAACTATTTAATAATATACTAATAAATAAGAAAATGTAAAATAAGCCTAGAAAAATAAAATAATGACTTATAAAAATCTAAAATATTATAAAAATTATTTTAAAACTGGAATTATATTTTTCACACTATTTATCTAATTATTATTAATTAATTACTATTTAATTATTTATTAAATACTTTTAAAACTAAATAAATTGCTAATAAATACTAAACATCCTAAGAAAAATCTAAAACTTTTTACAAAATTATTAAATAAATGCAGGAACTTAGGAAAATTATAAAAACTATAAGTGCTTAAGGAAAATAAGCTAATAAGCAATAAGCTTCTTAAATAGAAGCTATCACTTCTATTAAAAGTGGTTTTTTTGAAATTTTCTTTTTCAAATCTACTTATAAACTAAAAATAACAAACTTTATAAAAGGAACAATGCTTGAATATCAGGAATAAGCACTTATGAGTGCTTATTGGCTTAACAGTTTGACTTTGGTCAAACAAGCCTTGAAAAAGCTTGAAATAAGCACAAACTAAGACCAGGGATGAAAATAAGCTACAATGTGGACCAAGGTACTTGAAATGAGCAATAACAAAGGAATAAGCTCTGATGATAAGCTGGAATAAGCAATAAGCTAAATCCAAACACCACACAGATCCAAACAAGCCAAAATGGTCAAGTTCAATGCTGTGTGGGACCCACTAGGGGGATTGGAAGCCAAAACAAAAAGCCATTCCAATAAGCTGAGCTTATAGCCTCTCTAAAAAGTTAATGGGTGATCCCTGGGGCCCACTATTGAGGTCAGGGGAGGGCCTGGAAATGTGGCTCAAAATCTGAGCACTCAGTATGAAATCAGGAAATGGACAAAAATAAAAAGGGGTTGCAGCCCTAGGAAATAAGCTGAAGACCACAAAATAAGCCTTGAGCCATGAAGTTTGGCTTATTGGCTTTCCAATAAGCTAAAAAACATGGTATGGGGCCCACTAATGAGCCCTTGAAAGCTCATTGAAAATGGGGTGTTGGGACTGAGGGTCTGTGTACAGGGCAACTACATGCCCTGCAGCCCACTTTGAGCACCAAATAAGCAATAAGGAAAAAATCACAAAAATAAGCTCTGGGTTGATTCCTAAAGATAAGCTGACAAACTACAACATATAAAAAGCACAAAGCCTAATTCCTTACACAAAAATCACAATAATTCTTGCAATTTTTGGAATTTCTGCAAAAGAGTGAAATTGACTTTTTCAAGTTTTATGCAAATTTTGAATTTTAGGAGATTTGAGAGCTTCAAATTGACTGAGATGAAAGTAATAAGCTATAATACGACCAAAATAAGCTAAGTGACCCACTTGTAAGTTGCTTTGAAGCTTATGCTACACTAAATCCTTCACAGTTAACCCCTAGGAATGATTCAAAGTTAATTTTGACTATGGCAACTTACAACCTCCTAAAATTTGACTGTCTTGGACTAATTTGATGCTAGGAAAGATGTTGGAACAGGTTTTGGTTAATAAAACATACACTTACACAGCAAAACAGATAAAACCAAACACTACCTTAAATCTATTATCTAAATGAAACCTAAGCACAACTTTAGTCTATGAACTAACAGCTATCTATAAAGTGGTAATAAGACAGAATAAGCAAAATTAAGCAATAAACAAACACAAACTACTACAATAACAGGTTAAGATAGTAAGAGTAAAAATAAAAGTACAAAAACTCACAATATGCTTCCCAAGCCAACCACTGAGATCTAGAACCACAACTAACCTACACCTCCCTTGAGGTTTCTAACACCATGCAAATCTAAATTCCACAAGTTCCTTAGCTTCTTCTTACTTTAGTCCTTTTTCACAGACTTAATAAAATTTTTGAGTAAATATGAACTTTTTCATGAGTTTGAATGAAAGTTGATTCTGATGCTGCAAATACCTAAGAGGGCTCATACATAAGCTGAAATGAGCTTAAATAAGTAATGAATAACAACTTATAATACCTCAACAATAATTTGGAATTCTTACTTAAAATTACAAACTTGGCATTTTAAAACTGAGAGCTTGAAATTAAAGAGTAAAATGAGTTTTTAATTCATTCAGAATACGTAATACAAGGATTTTTTAGCAAAGATTACAACAGAGCTTGAAATTTAAGCTAAATCATAAAGCTACAGTAAACTACTCCTAAACTATACTACTCCTCTTCCTTCTTCATTCTTTTCTCACTTTTATAGACTGAGGAGAGATACTCTGACTTTTTCCACCATCTTTTTGAGCCTTTGGATCATGCAAACTAATCTTAGTCGTTGGTTTTGGTTTTGGCGGGAAAAAGGAATTGGCAGGTTTTGAGTGGGTTTGGTGAGGTATTAACTGTAACAACTCGCATTTTCAGGTTAATTACTTTTCCCAGCAGGTCACCCAAGCCAGTACTATTCTCACATAAGCACGCTTAACCGTATGGGCGATTAACCGTTAGACCACAAAACGCGTTTCTAACACGATTTGAGTTTTCAACTTATTAGAAAAAGTCAACATATTTTTTCCCTCCTCCATTGACCAAAAATCATCCCTTGATGTTATAAGTCATTTCGTGATTTTTAGGCTTACGGTTTGATGTCTAAAAGACATTTAATACCAACCGACACTAGACTGAGCCCAGTCTAGACATTATAAGTCATTTTAAATCATTTTTATCACATTAGAAAAGTAACATTTTACTTTTCTCAATTTTACGCAATATTCGTACATTTTACGTATTACGCGTTTTAGACCCGTATTTCCAGTTTTTAGCAGGGTTTTACACCCAAATGGAACCTACCACTCATTTTATATTTTATTATGGAGTATTTTGACAAGTTTAATCATTCTTCCAAATTTCGTATTTTTACGATACCCGGTTTTATGTTTTGTGACGTAACAACTTACGGTTTGCATTTTACGGAGTCAAAACACACTAGATATCTTGGATTATATCACAAAAGGTCCAACACTTCCTCCCCAAGGCTTGTGAACCGCCTCTAGGGGGGAGGATTCACATTTGTGGCAAGATCTCATGCATTGTGCTCTTAGATCCTTACAAGTGTTAAACTTGGTGATCAAGGGTTGACAAGTCAATACATGTAACCTCCTCAAAGGCATATAAAGCCCTCCCCTTGCCCCTTTGTTGCCGTCCACTTCCACACACACCAACACCATATTCCTTTGCTCTTTTCCTTCTAGTTTCATGCATGATTCAAGTGCTTCTTCAAGGTTGAAACCCTAGTTTGATCTTAGGTTCTCAAAACACTTCCATAACCTCATATACTTGGTGATTTCTCTTGAGTTTGAATCCACTCAAGTCACCTCAACCTTCATCATCCATCTTTCAAGATTACAAGGGTAGAAAGATTGCATGAAGTGAAGTGGGTTGAAGCAAGTCTATCAAAGTCCTTTTCCTTACATGTTAACTTCCTTTCATCTTTGAAAGCCAAAAGTTGTAAGCCAAACCCTAACATGATTCTTGTTAAATAATCATGTTCATGTTATTTACATGTTATTCTTGCTATATTATGTCTTGTAGTTATGTCCATGATGTATAAAAATGAGCAAAACAAGTTATTGTTATTGATTGTTACAACAAGTTACTAAAACAAGTAAACTAGTGACTTTCTTGGTAAGACCTGATCAAAATGGTAAAAATATGATGTTGGATAATTACATATTACAGTAGAGGACTTAACAAGGAAACCATAGCAATTTGAACCACCTAAAACGAGTATACGAGTCAAAAGTTACGCCCATTTGAAGTTACCAAAACTTTGCGGGAAACTGCCAAATACCATTCTGATCAAATTTGGGTTTTGAAAGTCCCACTTCTGGTCCGATTCATCAAAAAGTTAAAACACGAAAGTTGTCCGGAACGACGTTTTCGTTCAGGAACAAAGAAGCTCGAGCCCTAAAAACGCTTTCCGAGTGATAAATTCTTCAAAATCTTAACAGCCCATTTTTAGACCAAAGTCATTACATATAAGTTATGGTTTATGAAGACCAAAGGGGTCTTATGACCTATAATCAAGACCACAACCATGGCTAGAGCCAAGGTTGAGTCTCATGACCTTGGAGCAAGGACCAAAGGTCATGGCAAGGCCATGACGAAATGACCATACAAGCTTACTTAGGCGAAAACATGAAACAAGGAATTGGCGAGAACTTGAACAAGCAATTTGGATCTACTTCACTTAAAAAGGAACCATGAGATATTACAAAGAGAAAATGATCATACAAGACTTATGAAACTACCCCTAATAACAATCTTCATGTACAAATAAACTTTCCTAAGTTTATTCAAGTATCGGACATGTAACTTTTCGGATCAAAACTTATATCTATATATTTCATCAACTACTACAATAGTAGGGAGCCTCATGTGAGGAGTTCATTATGTAAGCCGTCGAGTTGAGTTGTGGATTTACGAGTTAAAGTGTCCTGGCTCCTCGAACGCTTACTAACATGACTTCTGAATTATGTCGGCCCGAACGGTAGTAAACGATATACAAAACATACATGTTTCATGAATCATTTCTTTCAAAGACTTACACTATACATCATACCACATCATGGACTAAGTGCAAGACACATATATTGGCATGTTTATGTTTCCTTAGACATTATTCCAAACCTAAGTTACAACAATTATTCTAGGTTGCTCGTAGAAGTTCTTACGGCATATCCATCATTCTCATTATACATCATCCAACTCAAGGTGAGTTCATAGCCCCACTTTACATTACTTCAATGTTTTACAAACCCTTGGGGGGAATACATGCTATTTTTAACCGAGCACAATGTTTTTAAATTGTATGCTTGCCTGATTGTTTTATTATCACTAAGTACCAACCTTGCTAAACCGAGATCCCTTATTATGAACCATTTAATCACTAGCAATAGTGAGCGCAAATATTGTGAATAGGCCTATTGGGATTGACGAATCCCATTTGTAGTGAATACATTCATACAAATGCATTAATATTTGAGACCTGGGTATGCCAGCAACATACCTACCGGGATAAAACCGCCGATCGATATTGGTACACGTTAACGTTTTGGTGTCATAAGCTTAGTGTATAATACATTTTATGGGCGTATAACAACATAGCCTACCTATTTTGCTTTCCAAACATTGGTGTGAGCCTATAACTCACACTACCAACATATTGTGTTCAAACATTAAACAAACTCTATGAATATCACTCAACCTTTGTGTTGACCTCTCAAGCATGTATTTCAGGTTCATGACGATCAAGGATGGCACGGAAGGGCACGGATACTCAAGAGGGCTATAAATTTTATTATCATTCAAAACTCATTTAATGTGATTTGTAAACATGGAACCATTTGGGACCTCATTTTGTAACCTCTGATATTTATACAATTTGAATGATAAATCTCTTAAAACGACTCAATTGGAGTTCGTTTTCTATTATTGTGACTATTGTGCCGTCGAGTACCACCCAGTTTGAATTCCGCTGAAACCATGAATTGGGGGTGTTACAGATTGGTACCAGAGCCATGGTTATAGAGAAACGGGTCTAATTGAGACCTAAACTATAACCACATGTACAAGCAAAAACATTTTATAGCCTTCCGCTCTCCGTGTCTTCCATCCTCCAGACGATTATGGACTTAGTAAGCATGTTATGCTACACAAACATATTAGTATATTCATATATACACATTTTGAGCATTTCCCCGTAGACATTTTATGCTACACAAACATAATTGCATATTGATATATGTACCCTTAACATAATTGAGCATTTCCCCGTAAGCGTTTTATGCTACATGAACATATAAGTATATTGATATATACACACTAGGCATTCTATACTACATGAACATATTAGTATATTGATATATAAACTCGGTTTATTTTCAATCATTTATCTAAACAATGGACTAAACATATCAGTGTATGCCTATTCTAAGGCATTTCGGCACAGCCACACTCTCCCAATCATGTTCCTACTCCAACATTCATTTTTCAAGACATTGTGAGATACAATGGTCTCATTCATTTTCCAAGACATTGTGAGATACAATGGTCTCATTCATTTTCCAAGACATTGTGAGATACAATGGTCTCATAATTTCCAAGACATTGTGAGATACAATGGTCTCATTCATTTTTCAAGACATTGTGAGATACAATGGTCTCATTCATTTCCAAGACATTGTGAGATACAATGGTCTCATTCATTTTTCAAGACATTGTGAGATACAATGGTCTCATTCATTTTCCAAGACATTGTGAGATACAATGGTCTCATTCATTTTCCAAGACATTGTGAGATACAATGGTCTCATTCATTTCCAAGACATTGTGAGATACAATGGTCTCATTCATTTTTCAAGACATTGTGAGATACAATGGTCTCATTCATTTCCAAGACATTGTGAGATACAATGGTCTCATTCATTTTTCAAGACATTGTGAGATACAATGGTCTCATTCATTTTTCAAGACATTGTGAGATACAATGGTCTCATTCATTTTCCAAGACATTGTGAGATACAATGGTCTCATTCATTTTCCAAGACATTGTGAGATACAATGGTCTCATTCATTTCCAAGACATTGTGAGATACAATGGTCTCATTCATTTTTCAAGACATTGTGAGATACAATGGTCTCATTCATTTTTCAAGACATTGTGAGATACAATGGTCTCATTCATTTTCCAAGACATTGTATTATACAATGGTCTTAACCATTTCTCAAATGTTTTGAGTCACACAATGGTCTAACCTACTTCCCAGACATTGTGAATTACACAATGGTCTAACCTACTTCCGA
Source organism: Artemisia argyi (assembly GCA_030686995.1). NCBI lineage: Eukaryota > Viridiplantae > Streptophyta > Magnoliopsida > Asterales > Asteraceae > Artemisia > Artemisia argyi. Next base: position 142,545,613 of record CM060707.1, on the reverse strand, counting down.
GACATTGTGTTTTGCGCAATGGTCTCTAGAATTATTCCATCACATCATCAATATCATTTCATATGATATCAAAAACCCGTCACAACCTATCGATTTCTAAAAAGAAATATGAAATTTCTAAAGGACAAACTAATCCATCATCGACAAAAGCTGAACTTTCTCTACATTCATCAAAGTTTTCTTATGAAACCTTCATTATTAAAAGTTCGTGATCCTGGCCAAGTATGTTCTATTCTAGAACTACTTAAAACTTCCTTTCCATACGTATCTACCCTTACTACCTTCTATGCAATGGAATATGAAAACATACGTTACAAGTCTTGTATGGACGGGACTTGCAACTTAAGGGTTTGACATCGCCTTTGTCTAGTGGACAGTTTCCCGAAAGCAACGGACATATCAAAAGTATACCTAGTTTAGGTATTTGAAAATTTTATCGAACCTTGGCTAAATATAGGCTAGTCACCTATATTTAACCTAGGGACAGTGGAATATAGTCTGACTAACTATATTCGACTTAGAATTTTCAAATACTGAGAATAGTTGTACTAGAGTTATGTTTAGATTGATTTCCTACATGAACACGATAAACCACCAGAATACATTAAAACAATCTAGAGACACGATAGTGCCTTACCACTCAGCGAAATCTTAACACCTTATTTGTATTACCTAATTTCATTCTTGAAATTTTCATTTATGAGATAATCCGAACTACTATCTTGGGATAATTATCAATTCTTCTCTTCTACCTGTAGAAGTACTATCCTGTTTAGGTCCTAAGGATACCATCCCGTCATAAACCTTTAAAATCTCTTAAGATTTTTAAAGCAAACTTGACATCTCTACCAATGTTAACATTAAGCATACACTAAGCACTTTTGTTCATCAACATATCACAACATTATCTTCACAACCGTTACAAAAACAAGCTCATTAACAGATCTTGATGCACTTTTAAAGCTCAAATCATCCTTAGTTACACCACAAGTACCCTCATCAGCTTTACAAGTTTGAATATTCATCTTGTACATTTGGAACACCAGTATCATCTCGTAATACACTACCTTGTAACTCACCGGCTAAGTATGAATGTTGTGTCGGGAATTCTTGAGTAGGATGATTTATAATGTCCTTATTTGAATGGATTGGGATGCCTTTTCATTTAAATAAAGAAATTATAAATCATCGAACCATACGTTTATATTCCTTTAGTTACATTGTTTGGGATGCCTCTCTATGTAAATAAAGAATTATAAACAAGTGGGCTTAATTATATCCGAAATAACATAAGTATGAAGTCAATAAACACTAGATACAACAACAGATTACCTACTAGGCTATGATTGCAACGACTATCCCAATTTCCATTAGTACGAGGTTTACATTTTGGTTTTCATAATGATAGTGCAATAACAAACAAACTCATTACGGGGCCATGTAACCATACGCATGCACAGTCGTACCAAACTCATTGCGAAGCCATGTAGCCATATGCATGGGCAGCCGTACAATTCAAACAGGACTTGGTCCAACCACATGTTCAACGCTTATTCCATGATTCGATTCTTATATCAATTGCTATTGATACTTGACAACTATATCAAGTTCTATTTGATATTCAACTACTATATCAATTTCTATTAATAATCGACTGCTATATCAATTTTCTTTGATATTCGACTATTATATGGATTTCTACTGATATTCAACCATGTTATCAATCTCTATTGACACACCATATTCTGAGACAAATCAAACTACATCACTGGTAACCCCAGACTTTAGTCCTCATAAGTAACCACACCTTTTCATCGACACCACTCCAACATATGACACACAAAGAACTTTGGGACGAAGTTCCCCGTAAGGGGTAGAGACTGTAACAACTCGCATTTTCAGGTTAATTACTTTTCCCAGCAGGTCACCCAAGCCAGTACTATTCTCACATAAGCACGCTTAACCGTATGGGCGATTAACCGTTAGACCACAAAACGCGTTTCTAAAATGATTTGAGTTTTCAACTTATTAGAAAAAGTCAACATATTTTTTCCCTCCTCCAATGACCAAAAATCATCCCTTGATGTTATAAGTCATTTCGTGATTTTTAGGCTTACGGTTTGATGTCTAAAAGACATTTAATACCAACCGACACTAGACTGAGCCCAGTCTAGACATTATAAGTCATTTTAAATCATTTTTATCACATTAGAAAAGTAACATTTTACTTTTCTCAATTTTACGCAATATTCGTACATTTTACGTATTACGCGTTTTAGACCCGTATTTCCAGTTTTTAGCAGGGTTTTACACCCAAATGGAACCTACCACTCATTTTATATTTTATTATGGAGTATTTTGACAAGTTTAATCATTCTTCCAAATTTCGTATTTTTACGATACCCGGTTTTACGTTTTGTGACGTAACAACTTACGGTTTGCATTTTACGGAGTCAAAACACACTAGATATCTTGGATTATATCACAAAAGGTCCAACACTTCCTCCCCAAGGCTTGTGAACCGCCTCTAGGGGGGAGGATTCACATTTGTGGCAAGATCTCATGCATTGTGCTCTTAGATCCTTACAAGTGTTAAACTTGGTGATCAAGGGTTGACAAGTCAATACATGTAACCTCCTCAAAGGCATATAAAGCCCTCCCCTTGCCCCTTTGTTGCCGTCCACTTCCACACACACCAACACCATATTCCTTTGCTCTTTTCCTTCTAGTTTCATGCATGATTCAAGTGCTTCTTCAAGGTTGAAACCCTAGTTTGATCTTAGGTTCTCAAAACACTTCCATAACCTCATATACTTGGTGATTTCTCTTGAGTTTGAATCCACTCAAGTCACCTCAACCTTCATCATCCATCTTTCAAGATTACAAGGGTAGAAAGATTGCATGAAGTGAAGTGGGTTGAAGCAAGTCTATCAAAGTCCTTTTCCTTACATGTTAACTTCCTTTCATCTTTGAAAGCCAAAAGTTGTAAGCCAAACCCTAACATGATTCTTGTTAAATAATCATGTTCATGTTATTTACATGTTATTCTTGCTATATTATGTCTTGTAGTTATGTCCATGATGTATAAAAATGAGCAAAACAAGTTATTGTTATTGATTGTTACAACAAGTTACTAAAACAAGTAAACTAGTGACTTTCTTGGTAAGACCTGATCAAAATGGTAAAAATATGATGTTGGATAATTACATATTACAGTAGAGGACTTAACAAGGAAACCATAGCAATTTGAACCACCTAAAACGAGTATACGAGTCAAAAGTTACGCCCATTTGAAGTTACCAAAACTTTGCGGCAAACTGCCAAATACCATTCTGATCAAATTTGGGTTTTGAAAGTCCCACTTCTGGTCCGATTCATCAAAAAGTTAAAACACGAAAGTTGTCCGGAACGACGTTTTCGTTCAGGAACAAAGAAGCTCGAGCCCTAAAAACGCTTTCCGAGTGATAAATTCTTCAAAATCTTAACAGCCCATTTTTAGACCAAAGTCATTACATATAAGTTATGGTTTATGAAGACCAAAGGGGTCTTATGACCTATAATCAAGACCACAACCATGGCTAGAGCCAAGGTTGAGTCTCATGACCTTGGAGCAAGGACCAAAGGTCATGGCAAGGCCATGACGAAATGACCATACAAGCTTACTTAGGCGAAAACATGAAACAAGGAATTGGCGAGAACTTGAACAAGCAATTTGGATCTACTTCACTTAAAAAGGAACCATGAGATATTACAAAGAGAAAATGATCATACAAGACTTATGAAACTACCCCTAATAACAATCTTCATGTACAAATAAACTTTCCTAAGTTTATTCAAGTATCGGACATGTAACTTTTCGGATCAAAACTTATATCTATATATTTCATCAACTACTACAATAGTAGGGAGCCTCATGTGAGGAGTTCATTATGTAAGCCGTCGAGTTGAGTTGTGGATTTACGAGTTAAAGTGTCCTGGCTCCTCGAACGCTTACTAACATGACTTCTGAATTATGTCGGCCCGAACGGTAGTAAACGATATACAAAACATACATGTTTCATGAATCATTTCTTTCAAAGACTTACACTATACATCATACCACATCATGGACTAAGTGCAAGACACATATATTGGCGTGTTTATGTTTCCTTAGACATTATTCCAAACCTAAGTTACAACAATTATTCTAGGTTGCTCGTAGAAGTTCTTACGGCATATCCATCATTCTCATTATACATCATCCAACTCAAGGTGAGTTCATAGCCCCACTTTACATTACTTCAATGTTTTACAAACCCTTGGGGGGAATACATGCTATTTTTAACTGAGCACAATGTTTTTAAATTGTATGCTTGCCTGATTGTTTTATTATCACTAAGTACCAACCTTGCTAAATCGAGATCCCTTATTATGAACCATTTAATCACTAGCAATAGTCAGCGCAAATATTGTGAATAGGCCTATTGGGATTGACGAATCCCATTTGTAGTGAATACATTCATACAAATGCATTAATATTTGAGACCTGGGTATGCCAGCAACATACCTACCGGGATAAAACCGCCGATCGATATTGGTACACGTTAACGTTTTGGTGTCATAAGCTTAGTGTATAATACATTTTATGGGCGTATAACAACATAGCCTACCTATTTTGCTTTCCAAACATTGGTGTGAGCCTATAACTCACACTACCAACATATTGTGTTCAAACATTAAACAAACTCTATGAATATCACTCAACCTTTGTGTTGACCTCTCAAGCATGTATTTCAGGTTCATGACGATCAAGGATGGCACGGAAGGGCACGGATACTCAAGAGGGCTATAAATTTTATTATCATTCAAAACTCATTTAATGTGATTTGTAAACATGGAACCATTTGGGACCTCATTTTGTAACCTCTGATATTTATACAATTTGAATGATAAATCTCTTAAAACGACTCAATTGGAGTTCGTTTTCTATTATTGTGACTATTGTGCCGTCGAGTACCACCCAGTTTGAATTCCGCTGCAACCATGAATTGGGGGTGTTACAGATTGGTACCAGAGCCATGGTTATAGAGAAACGGGTCTAATTGAGACCTAAACTATAACCACATGTACAAGCAAAAACATTTTATAGCCTTCCGCTCTCCGTGTCTTCCATCCTCCAGACGATTATGGACTTAGTAAGCATGTTATGCTACACAAACATATTAGTATATTCATATATACACATTTTGAGCATTTCCCCGTAGACATTTTATGCTACACAAACATAATTGCATATTGATATATGTACCCTTAACATAATTGAGCATTTCCCCGTAAGCGTTTTATGCTACATGAACATATAAGTATATTGATATATACACACTAGGCATTCTATACTACATGAACATATTAGTATATTGATATATAAACTCGGTTTATTTTCAATCATTTATCTAAACAATGGACTAAACATATCTGTGTATGCCTATTCTAAGGCATTTCGGCACAGCCACACTCTCCCAATCATGTTCCTACTCCAACATTCATTTTTCAAGACATTGTGAGATACAATGGTCTCATTCATTTTCCAAGACATTGTGAGATACAATGGTCTCATTCATTTTCCAAGACATTGTGAGATACAATGGTCTCATAATTTCCAAGACATTGTGAGATACAATGGTCTCATTCATTTTTCAAGACATTGTGAGATACAATGGTCTCATTCATTTCCAAGACATTGTGAGATACAATGGTCTCATTCATTTTTCAAGACATTGTGAGATACAATGGTCTCATTCATTTTCCAAGACATTGTGAGATACAATGGTCTCATTCATTTTCCAAGACATTGTGAGATACAATGGTCTCATTCATTTCCAAGACATTGTGAGATACAATGGTCTCATTCATTTTTCAAGACATTGTGAGATACAATGGTCTCATTCATTTCCAAGACATTGTGAGATACAATGGTCTCATTCATTTTTCAAGACATTGTGAGATACAATGGTCTCATTCATTTTTCAAGACATTGTGAGATACAATGGTCTCATTCATTTTCCAAGACATTGTGAGATACAATGGTCTCATTCATTTTCCAAGACATTGTGAGATACAATGGTCTCATTCATTTCCAAGACATTGTGAGATACAATGGTCTCATTCATTTTTCAAGACATTGTGAGATACAATGGTCTCATTCATTTTCCAAGACATTGTGAGATACAATGGTCTCATTCATTTTCCAAGACATTGTATTATACAATGGTCTTAACCATTTCTCAAATGTTTTGAGTCACACAATGGTCTAACCTACTTCCCAGACATTGTGAATTACACAATGGTCTAACCTACTTCCGAGACATTGTGTTTTGCGCAATGGTCTCTAGAATTATTCCATCACATCATCAATATCATTTCATATGATATCAAAAACCCGTCACAACCCATCGATTTCTAAAAAGAAATATGAGATTTCTAAAGGACAAACTAATCCATCATCGACAAAAGCTGAACTTTCTCTACATTCATCAAAGTTTTCTTATGAAACCTTCATTATTAAAAGTTCGTGATCCTGGCCAAGTATGTTCTATTCTAGAACTACTTAAAACTTCCTTTCCATACGTATCTACCCTTACTACCTTCTATGCAATGGAATATGAAAACATACGTTACAAGTCTTGTATGGACGGGACTTGCAACTTAAGGGTTTGACATCGCCTTTGTCTAGTGGACAGTTTCCCGAAAGCAACGGACATATCAAAAGTATACCTAGTTTAGGTATTTGAAAATTTTATCGAACCTTGGCTAAATATAGGCTAGTCACCTATATTTAACCTAGGGACAGTGGAATATAGTCTGACTAACTATATTCGACTTAGAATTTTCAAATACTGAGAATAGTTGTACTAGAATTATGTTTAGATTGATTTCCTACATGAACACGATAAACCACCATAATACATTAAAACAATCTAGAGACACGATAGTGCCTTACCACTCAGCAAAATCTTAACACCTTATTTGTATTACCTAATTTCATTCTTGAAATTTTCATTTATGAGATAATCCGAACTACTATCTTGGGATAATTATCAATTCTTCTCTTCTACCTGTAGAAGTACTATCCTGTTTAGGTCCTAAGGATACCATCCCGTCATAAACCTTTAAAATCTCTTAAGATTTTTAAAGCAAACTTGACATCTCTACCAATGTTAACATTAAGCATACACTAAGCACTTTTGTTCATCAACATATCACAACATTATCTTCACAACCGTTACAAAAACAAGCTCATTAACAGATCTTGATGCACTTTTAAAGCTCAAATCATCCTTAGTTACACCACAAGTACCCTCATCAGCTTTACAAGTTTGAATATTCATCTTGTACATTTGAAACACCAGTATCATCTCGTAATACACTACCTTGTAACTCACCGGCTAAGTATGAATGTTGTGTCGGGAATTCTTGAGTAGGATGATTTATAATGTCCTTATTTGAATGGATTGGGATGCCTTTTCATTTAAATAAAGAAATTATAAATCATCGAACCATACGTTTATATTCCTTTAGTTACATTGTTTGGGATGCCTCTCTATGTAAATAAAGAATTATAAACAAGTGGGCTTAATTATATCCGAAATAACATAAGTATGAAGTCAATAAACACTAGATACAACAACAGATTACCTACTAGGCTATGATTGCAACGACTATCCCAATTTCCATTAGTACGAGGTTTACATTTTGGTTTTCATAATGATAGTGCAATAACAAACAAACTCATTACGGGGCCATGTAACCATACGCATGCACAGTCGTACCAAACTCATTGCGAAGCCATGTAGCCATATGCATGGGCAGCCGTACAATTCAAACAGGACTTGGTCCAACCACATGTTCAACGCTTATTCCATGATTCGATTCTTATATCAATTGCTATTGATACTTGACAACTATATCAAGTTCTATTTGATATTCAACTACTATATCAATTTCTATTAATAATCGACTGCTATATCAATTTTCTTTGATATTCGACTATTATATGGATTTCTACTGATATTCAACCATGTTATCAATCTCTATTGACACACCATATTCTGAGACAAATCAAACTACATCACTGGTAACCCCAGACTTTAGTCCTCATAAGTAACCACACCTTTTCATCGACACCACTCCAACATATGACACACAAAGAACTTCGGGACGAAGTTCCCCGTAAGGGGTAGAGACTGTAACAACTCGCATTTTCAGGTTAATTACTTTTCCCAGCAGGTCACCCAAGCCAGTACTATTCTCACATAAGCACGCTTAACCGTATGGGCGATTAACCGTTAGACCACAAAACGCGTTTCTAACACGATTTGAGTTTTCAACTTATTAGAAAAAGTCAACATATTTTTTCCCTCCTCCAATGACCAAAAATCATCCCTTGATGTTATAAGTCATTTCGTGATTTTTAGGCTTACGGTTTGATGTCTAAAAGACATTTAATACCAACCGACACTAGACTGAGCCCAGTCTAGACATTATAAGTCATTTTAAATCATTTTTATCACATTAGAAAAGTAACATTTTACTTTTCTCAATTTTACGCAATATTCGTACATTTTACGTATTACGCGTTTTAGACCCGTATTTCCAGTTTTTAGCAGGGTTTTACACCCAAATGGAACCTACCACTCATTTTATATTTTATTATGGAGTATTTTGACAAGTTTAATCATTCTTCCAAATTTCGTATTTTTACGATACCCGGTTTTACGTTTTGTGACGTAACAACTTACGGTTTGCATTTTACGGAGTCAAAACACACTAGATATCTTGGATTATATCACAAAAGGTCCAACACTTCCTCCCCAAGGCTTGTGAACCGCCTCTAGGGGGGAGGATTCACATTTGTGGCAAGATCTCATGCATTGTGCTCTTAGATCCTTACAAGTGTTAAACTTGGTGATCAAGGGTTGACAAGTCAATACATGTAACCTCCTCAAAGGCATATAAAGCCCTCCCCTTGCCCCTTTGTTGCCGTCCACTTCCACATACACCAACACCATATTCCTTTGCTCTTTTCCTTCTAGTTTCATGCATGATTCAAGTGCTTCTTCAAGGTTGAAACCCTAGTTTGATCTTAGGTTCTCAAAACACTTCCATAACCTCATATACTTGGTGATTTCTCTTGAGTTTGAATCCACTCAAGTCACCTCAACCTTCATCATCCATCTTTCAAGATTACAAGGGTAGAAAGATTGCATGAAGTGAAGTGGGTTGAAGCAAGTCTATCAAAGTCCTTTTCCTTACATGTTAACTTCCTTTCATCTTTGAAAGCCAAAAGTTGTAAGCCAAACCCTAACATGATTCTTGTTAAATAATCATGTTCATGTTATTTACATGTTATTCTTGCTATATTATGTCTTGTAGTTATGTCCATGATGTATAAAAATGAGCAAAACAAGTTATTGTTATTGATTGTTACAACAAGTTACTAAAACAAGTAAACTAGTGACTTTCTTGGTAAGACCTGATCAAAATGGTAAAAATATGATGTTGTATCATTACATATTACAGTAGAGGACTTAACAAGGAAACCATAGCAATTTGAACCACCTAAAACGAGTATACGAGTCAAAAGTTACGCCCATTTGCAGTTACCAAAACTTTGCGGCAAACTGCCAAATACCATTATGATCAAATTTGGGTTTTGAAAGTCCCACTTCTGGTCCGATTCATCAAAAAGTTAAAACATGAAAGTTGTCCGGAATGACGTTTTCGTTCAGGAACAAAGAAGCTCGAGCCCTGAAAACGCTTTCCGAGTGATAAATTCTTCAAAATCTTAACAGCCCATTTTTAGACCAAAGTCATTACATATAAGTTATGGTTTATGAAGACCAAAGGGGTCTTATGACCTATAATCAAGACCACAACCATGGCTAGAGCCAAGGTTGAGTCTCATGACCTTGGAGCAAGGACCAAAGGTCATGGCAAGGCCATGACGAAATGACCATACAAGCTTACTTAGGCGAAAACATGAAACAAGGAATTGGCGAGAACTTGAACAAGCAATTTGGATCTACTTCACTTAAAAAGGAACCATGAGATATTACAAAGAGAAAATGGTCATACAAGACTTATGAAACTACCCCTAATAACAATCTTCATGTACAAATAAACTTTCCTAAGTTTATTCAAGTATCGGACATGTAACTTTTCGGATCAAAACTTATATCTATATATTTCATCAACTACTACAATAGTAGGGAGCCTCATGTGAGGAGTTCATTATGTAAGCCGTCGAGTTGAGTTGTGGATTTACGAGTTAAAGTGTCCTGGCTCCTCGAACGCTTACTAACATGACTTCTGAATTATGTCGGCCCGAACGGTAGTAAACGATATACAAAACATACATGTTTCATGAATCATTTCTTTCAAAGACTTACACTATACATCATACCACATCATGGACTAAGTGCAAGACACATATATTGGCATGTTTATGTTTCCTTAGACATTATTCCAAACCTAAGTTACAACAATTATTCTAGGTTGCTCGTAGAAGTTCTTACGGCATATCCATCATTCTCATTATACATCATCCAACTCAAGGTGAGTTCATAGCCCCACTTTACATTACTTCAATGTTTTACAAACCCTTGGGGGGAATACATGCTATTTTTAACCGAGCACAATGTTTTTATATTGTATGCTTGCCTGATTGTTTTATTATCACTAAGTACCAACCTTGCTAAACCGAGATCCCTTATTATGAACCATTTAATCACTAGCAATAGTGAGCGCAAATATTGTGAATAGGCCTATTGGGATTGACGAATCCCATTTGTAGTGAATACATTCATACAAATGCATTAATATTTGAGACCTGGGTATGCCAGCAACATACCTACCGGGATAAAACCGCCGATCGATATTGGTACACGTTAACGTTTTGGTGTCATAAGCTTAGTGTATAATACATTTTATGGGCGTATAACAACATAGCCTACCTATTTTGCTTTCCAAACATTGGTGTGAGCCTATAACTCACACTACCAACATATTGTGTTCAAACATTAAACAAACTCTATGAATATCACTCAACGTTTGTGTTGACCTCTCAAGCATGTATTTCAGGTTCATGACGATCAAGGATGGCACAGAAGGGCACGGATACTCAAGAGGGCTATAAATTTTATTATCATTCAAAACTCATTTAATGTGATTTGTAAACATGGAACCATTTGGGACCTCATTTTGTAACCTCTGATATTTATACAATTTGAATGATAAATCTCTTAAAACGACTCAATTGGAGTTCGTTTTCTATTATTGTGACTATTGTGCCGTCGAGTAACACCCAGTTTGAATTCCGCTGCAACCATGAATTGGGGGTGTTACATTAATGAGGGGGAGGGTTGTTGTAACAATTCGCAATTTCAGGTTAATTACTATTCCCGAAAAATTTACTATTCACTTTTACTATTCATTTTTCCCAAAATTTGATTTTTATTTCATATTCTCGAGTGATAAATCATTTCCATGGCAAATTAAATGTTTGGCACTCGTCAGATCATTTTCGTGAAAGTTATTAAGGAATTACACGTTTTAGGGTAATACGTCATTCAGAAATTCTACGCACAACGAAACTCGACCGCGTTAAGTGACCCCGCATCAGAAAAATGTTTGACACACTCATGATTTATTTGAGAATAAATCATGACTGAGAAAAACATGACCAAAATAAACCTCGGCCGTGAAAAACTGGAATTTTCAGTTTTAAGCGTTTTTACTCAGTCGTAACCTTAGCCTATACCTGCACCGCGTTTCTAAGATGATTTGAGTTTTCAACTTATTAGAATAAGTCAACATATTTTTCCCTCCTCCTTTGACCAAAAATCATTCCTTGATTTTATAAGTCATTCCTTGATTTTTAGGCTTACGGTTTGATGTCTAAAAGACATTTAATACCAACCGAAATTAGACTGAGCCCAGTCTAGACATTATAATTCTTTTTAAATCATTTATATCCTATTAGAAAAGTAACATTTTACTTTTCTCAATTTTACACAATATTCGTACATTTTACGTGTACGCGTTTTAGACCCGTGTTTCCAGTTTTAGCAGGGTTTTACCACCCAAATGGAACCTACCACTCATTTTATATTTTATTATGGAACATATGGACATGTTTAACAATACTTTCAAATTCCATATTTTTACGACACCCGGTTTTACGTTTTGAGGCCTAATCATTTACGTTTGGCATTTCCCGGAGTCAAAACTCATCCTAACACTTAGGATAATATCAAGCCAAGCACACCTCACCCCCCCCCCCCCTAGCCTTGTGAACCGCCATTAGGGGGGGAGTCACCCCATGGTGTGGCTTGATCTTGTGCTAAATACCTTGGATGGTTTACATGTGTTGAAACTTGTCATGAAAGTGTTGACTAGTTCCATTTTGTAACCTCCTCATGAGCATATAAATACCCCCTCCCCCCCCCCCCTTTGTTGCCGTCCATATCACACCCCAAAACACTCCACACTTAGCTTATTTCCTTCTAATTTCTAGCAAGATTCAAGAGCAAGTTCAAGGTAGAAACCCTAGTTTGATCTTAGGTTATCAAAACACTTCCAAACCTCATATACTTTGGTGATTTCTCTTGAGTTTGAATCCACTCAAGTCACCTCAACTTTCATCATCTATCTTTCAAGATTACAAGAGTAGAAAGATTGCATGAAGTGAAGTGGGTTGAAGCAAAAGTCTATCAAAGTCCTATCCTTACTAGTTACTTCCTTTCTTATTTTGAAAGCCAAAAGTTGTAAGCCAAACCCTAACATGCTTCTTGTTAAATAATCATGTTCATGTTATTTACATATTATTCATGCTATATTATGTCTTGTATTCATGTCCATGATGTATAAAAGTGAGTAAAACAAGTTATTGTTATTGATTGTTAAGACAAGTTATTAAAACAAGTAAACTAGTGACTTTCTAGGTAAGACCTGATCAAAATGGTAAAAATATGATATTGGATCATTACATATTGTAGTAGAGGACCTAACAAGGAAACCGTAGCAACTTGAACCACCTAAAACGAGTATACGAGTCAAAATTTATGACGATTTGATGTTACCAAAACTTTGCGGCAAAACTGCCAAAATAGTTTCTGTGACAGAACCTAAAACACGCAAAAAGAGGCCTTTCTGGTCCGTTTCATGAAAAAGTTAAAGCACGAAAGTTGTCCGGAATCACTTTTTCTTCAAAAACTCAGGGGCACGTCTCCAGAAAATCAATAACGAATGAGATATTTCTCAGTTTCTTAACAGCTATATATATATATATATATATATATATATATATATATATATATATAAGTCACTATATTATGGTTATATTTTAAAAAGAACAAGAGGTCTTATGACCTAGAATCAAGACCACAACCATGGCTAGAGCCAAGGTTGAGTCTCATGACCATGGAACAACGACCAAAGGTCATGGCAAGGCCATGACTAAATGACTATACAAACTTACTTAAGCGAAAACATGAAACAAGGAATTGACGATAACTTGAACAAGCAATTTGGATCTACTTCACTTAAAAGAACCATGAGATAATACAAAGAAAAATGGTCCTACAAGACTTATGAAACTTACCCTAATAACAATCTTCATGTAAAAATAAACTTTCCTAAGTTTATTCAAATATCGGACATGTAACTTTTCGGATCGAAACTTATATCTATATATTTTATCAACGACTACAATAGTAGGGAGCCTCATGTGAGGAGTTCATTATGTAAGCCGTCGAGATAAGTTGTGGATTTACGAATTAAAGTGTCCTGGCTCCTCGAACGCTTACTAACATGACTTCTGAATTATGTCGGCCCGAACGGTAGTAAACGATATATAAAACATACACGTTTCATGAATCTTTTCTTTCAAAGACTTACACTATACATCATACCACATCATGGACTAAATGCAAGATATATATATAGGCACTTATTCATATTCTTTACTCCGATCCTAAGTCGCAACATTCTATTATAGATTGCTCGTAGAAACCTACACGATCCAACCATTACCTTCATTACTTGCTATCTTACTTAAGGTGAGTTCATAGCCCCACTTTACATTACTTCAATGTTTTACAAACCCTTGGGGGGAATACATGCTACTTTTAAACCGAACACAATGCTTTGAAACTATATGCTGCCTTATTGTTTTATTATTACTAAGTACCTACCTTGCCAATCCTAGGCCCCTATCATGAACCATTTAATCACTAGTATTAGTGAGCGCGAGTATTGTGAATAGGCCTATTGGGATTGACGAATCCCATTTGTTTGAGCAGATTAGTTCAAACGAATGCACTATATTTGAACATTAAGTATGATGGCAAAGTACTTACCGGGGAAACAAAACCGCCGATTGATATTGGTACCCGTTAACGTATTGGTTGCATGAGCTTAGTATATAATAATAACTGTTTTGTTTTCCAACATAAGTATGAGTCTAATTAACTCATACTACCAACATATTGTGTTCAACCGTTAAACAAACTCTATGAATTTCACACAACCTTTGTGTTGACCTCTTGAGCATGTATTTCAGGTCCATGATAATCAAGAATGGAGCGGAAGGGCACGTACCAAAGGAAGAAGGATATAAACTACTATGTCATTCGATAAAACATCAAAAGACTTTATATTGATGTATTTTGAAACATGGAACCTTTTTGGGACCTTACTATGTAAACTCTGATATATTTGAATAAATATGAATGACAACTCTTTTTAATACGACTCGGTTAGAGATCGTTTTCTATTATTATGACTGTTGTGCCGTCGAGTAACACCCAAGTTGAATTCTGCTGCATCTTGAATTGGGGGTGTTACAGATTGGTACCACAGCCATGGTTATAGAGAAACGGGTCTAAGTGAGACCTAAACTATAACTACAATCACAAGCAAAAACATTTTTATAGCCTTCCGCTCTTCGTGCCTTCCATCCTCCAGAAGATTATGGACTTATTACACATGTTATGCTACATGAACATATTTGTATATTATTATATACACATTGCCATAGTTTGAGCATTTTCCATAAGCATTTGATTTATTTTGACATCAAAATACTAATTGTAGACATCATGTCCGCACCTCTATCTCCCGATCATCTTCCTGCTATGCCCAAGTATTTACCAATTCTTCCCGGACCCGATGATCCTTACTTTGAAGCAATTGACTACGACGATGAGGAAGAACCTTACGAGGATCTAGACAATGAAGTAGATTCGGACGAAGATCCTGAAATGGATATGGACATAAACATCGATGATTACGAAGAAGATCCTGAAATGGATGTTGACATCGAAGGCATCGATGACATTGAGGAAGCGGAGGAACAAATAGTGGTGCAACATCTATCACCATTAACATCACCACCTCCTGTTTCACCAAATTCATCCGAATCTAATCGTACCACTCCAGCTCAAGTTCCGAAGTCTACTTACCAAGTCGGCGGAACATCTACATCTACACATATGTTCATGAACTCTGCTCAATACGAAATCTACTCTTTGAAACAAGCCCTCAACCTAACCCAACTCAAAGTTCAAAGCATGGCAAGTCAAATGAACGAATATATGTCCAAGGTAAATTCTGCCAAAATGGATGCCATGAATGCTCGAGAAGACCTCTATTGGTTTAAGCTTGACATGAGCTATGTCCAGGGAGACTTGACTCATGTTGGGGAAATACTCTTAAATCCCTTGACCGGCTTGGATGACGTCAAGGATAGACTTACATTGGTTGAGAGGGCCCAAGAACAAGATGCGGTACAAATTCACAAACTACTTAACCGCCTAAATACCGCAGAAATCCGGTTGGATGTTGCTAACTTTGATCGGTATCAACTTAAGAATGATTTGTGTGGAATGCAATCTCAAATGAGTGCCATACAATAAAGGCTATACCAAAAGGATGTCAAAGAATACCGTCCCAATGATAGTGTGGATGTGTTAGCAACATACGGAAATAATAATCCGTCCGGACTACAACAACCTTCCAACCGATGTTAGACTAGTATTATAGTACTAGTTATCTTTTGTACTAATCCATGTAATAGCGATAGTAGAAACGTTGTAATTACTAAACTGAAAGTATCAGTTAGTAAGTTTTGAAGAAACTTGTAATAGGTTTCGATTTTGTAAATCGACCAACGTTATATGAATAAACTCTTGTTTTATATACTATCATGTGTTATGCTTTTAAGTTTCAACATTATTATCCTATCATTCTTATCAAAAATTGTGCTCATTTCACAACTCTCTAATTACAACGTATCTTTTGAACAATAGAATCATGGCGCCAAAGAAGAAGACACCACCAGCAATGACTCAAGCTGCTATTCGCAAACTAGTTAAGGACAGTGTCAACGCAGCACTCACAACGGAATGAGCAGCCGTAGCTACAGCAGCTGCCGAAGCCGCCACAGCTGCTGGTGCTGCAGCAGCCGGTGATACTGCAGCAGCTGCTGATGCTGCAGCAGCCGCTGAAGCCGCCATTTCTGCGGAAGTTGCTATAGCTGCAGAAGCTGCCCGAATTGCCAGCCTTAACATTGGAGGACCAAACTCAACTATCCCTCCGGTGACAAATGTTGCTTCAGTACCAAAGGGTTGCTCATTCATTTCCTATTTGAAATGTGAACCCATAAAATTCAAGGGTACTGAAGGAGCTGTAGGTTTGACCCGCTGGTTTGAAAAAGCGGAGTCGGTATTTTTGGTCAGTAAATGTACTGAGAGTGATAAAGTTCAGTATGCCACGAGTACTCTGTTGAATGAGGCATTATCATGGTGGAATTCAATAGCTCAACCAATGGGCATTGAAAATGCTTATAAGATTACTTGGGCTAATTTGAAGAAAATGATGATCAAAGAGTACTGCCCCCGCAGTGAAATGCAGAAGTTAGAGGTAGAATTCTGGGATCATACGGTTAGGGGAAATGACATCATAACCTATAACCGTCGATTCCAAGAATTGAGGATACTTTGTCCAACAATGGTTTCCACCAAAGAGAAATTGTTGGAAAGGTATATCTGGGGACTTCCATCAAGTATACAAGGGAATGTGACTTCAGCAAATCCCAAGGAACTTGATGAAGCTATGCGGATGTCTCGCAGCCTCATAGATCAAGTGGTACGTATGGCAGAAACCCGAAAGCAAAACAACACCAACAACACCAACAACGCCAACAATACCAATAACACCAACAACTCCAACTACCGTAACAACAACAACAATAAGAACAACAACAACAACAAGCGACCATGGGATGGTAACCGTGGAAGTAACAACAACAACAACAACAACAACAACAACAACAACAACCAAACCCGAAACAACAACCATCACAATCAGCAGAACAAAAGACAAGAAGCCGCGACGGCTTATGTTGCTGCACCAGCCGGAGGTAAATACGTTGGTACTCTACCACAATGTACCAAGTGCAACTACCACCATGAAGGTCCCTGCCCGGCCAAGTGCAACAAGTGTCAAAAGCCCGGACATCTTGCCAAGGATTGTAGAGGCAAGGGTGTAGCTACTGGGGCTAACACACAGCCCATAGTTACATGTTTTGGGTGTGGTGAAAAGGGACACTTCAAGAACAACTGTCCTCAAAACCAAGGACCCCAAGGCGGAGGTGCTCGCGGTTGAGCCTATGTCATGGGAAATGGAGAACCACACCAAGACCCGAACGTGGTTACTGGTACGTTCTTACTCAATAACATTCCTGTTAAAGTCTTATTCGATTCTGGTGCTGATATGAGCTTTATATCTACTAGAATTGCGCCTTTACTTGATATTCCATCAATTACTTTAACCTCTAGTTATAGTATTGAACTAGCTACCGGTGACTTAGTAAATACCAATACCGTAATCCCAAACTGTACCCTTAATCTCTTAGACCACCCCTTTAACATCAATCTTATGCCAATCGAACTCGGAAGTTTTGATGTTGTTATTGGCATGGATTGGTTGTCTAAACATCAAGCTAACATCATTTGTGGTGAAAGAGTTGTGCACATTCCATGTGACAATGAAACTTTGATCATTCGTGGTGATCAAAGTGGAACTCGAATAAACATCATCTCATGTATCAAAACCATGAAGTACATTGAGAAAGGATGTTATGCTTTCCTAGCCCATGTAACCGGAAAGAAATCTGATGAAAAACATCTTGAAGATGTTCCTATTGCCCGTGAGTTTCCTGAAGTCTTTCCGGAAGATTTACCCGGACTACCACCAAATCGTCAAATAGAATTCAGAATTAATTTAATACCAGGAGCGGCGCCAATTGCCCGCGCACCATACCGGCTAGCACCTTCAGAGATGCAAGAGCTATCAAATCAATTACAAGAACTTTCGGACAAGGGATTTATTCGACCCAGTTCCTCACCTTGGGGAGCTCCAGTTTTATTCGTGAAAAAGAAAGATGGGTCATTACAAATGTGTATTGACTATCGTGAGCTAAACAAATTAACCATAAAGAACCGATACCCACTACCAAGAATTGATGATTTATTCGATCAATTACAAGGTTCAACCTATTACTCAAAAATTGACCTACGATCAGGTTACCATCAAGTTAGAGTTCGTGATGAAGACATTCCAAAAACAACCTTTAGGACACGATATGGTCACCATGAATTCCAAATGATGCCATTTGGGTTAACTAATGCACCGGCAGTATTCATGGATCTCATGAATCGAGTATGTAAGCCATATTTGAACAAATTCGTGATCATATTCATAGACGACATTCTCATATATTCCAAAAACGAAGAGGAACACAAAGAACACCTGAGAACAATTTTAGGATTACTCAAGGAAGAGAAATTGTATGCAAAGTTTTCCAAATGTGAATTTTGGATTCAATCAGTACAATTCCTTGGGCATGTGATTGACAAGACCGGTTTACATGTCGATCCCGCTAAGATTGAAGCTATCAAAGATTGGCCAACACCTACGACACCTACAGAAATTCGTCAATTTCTGGGTCTAGCCGGGTATTACCGAAGGTTTATTGAAGGATTTTCCTCAATAGAAAAATCTTTGACTAAGCTAACTCAGAAAGACAAGAAATACGTGTGGGATGAAAACGAAGAAAAAGTTTTCCAAACCCTCAAACAGAAACTTTGTAGTGCTCCTATCCTAGCATTGCCAGATGGGATAGAAGATTTTGTAGTCTATTATGATGCATCGCACCAAGGGTTAGGTGCCGTGTTGATGCAACGCGATAAGGTCATGGCTTATGCATCAAGACAACTCAAGGTTCATGAGGAAAATTACACCACTCATGACTTAGAGTTAGGAGCTGTGGTCTTTGCACTAAAAATCTGGAGACACTATCTATACGGTACTAGATGTACTGTGTACACCGATCATAAAAGTCTACAACACATTTTGAACCAAAAAGAACTAAACATGAGACAACGTCGTTGGTTGGAATTACTAAGTGATTATGACTGCGACATTCGTTACCACCCAGGAAAGGCAAACGTAGTAGCCGATGCCCTGAGCCGAAAGGAACGGGTTAAACCACTACTAGTCCGAGCCTTAGTTTTAACCATAAATTCAAACTTTCCTACTCAAATCCTTCACGCTCAAGCTGAGGTGGTGAAACAAGAAGACATCCAAAAGGAAAAGTTGGATGGCATGATACAAAAGAAATTCAAAACCCGTTCAGATGGAACTCTATGCTTCCAAGGTCGAAGTTGGTTACCACTTTATGGTGGCTTACGAGACTTGATCATGCATGAATCACACAAGTCTAAATACTCCATACATCCAGGATCTGATAAGATGTATCATGATCTTAAACTACTCTATTGGTGGCCGAACATGAAGGCCGATATTGCAACATATGTTGGCAAATGTCTTACATGTTCCAAAGTAAAAGCCGAACATCAAAAATCATCCGGTCCATTACAACAACCAGAGATTCCTATGTGGAAATGGGAAAGAATTACTATGGACTTCATTACCAAGCTCCCAAAGACATCAAGCGGTTATGACTCCATCTGGGTCATAGTTGATCGTCTCACAAAATCCGCACACTTTATACCAATCAAAGAGACTTACAAAATGGAACAACTAACTCGACTGTACGTCAAAGAAATAGTCTCAAGACATGGTGCACCGATATCCATCATATCTGACCGAGATGGTAGATTTACTTCCAATTTCTGGCAGTCACTCCAAGACGCCTTTGGAACAAATCTAGACATGAGTACAGCGTATCATCCTCAGACCGATGGTCAGAGTGAACGAACCATTCAAACACTTGAAGACATGCTTCGAGCTTGTATAATAGATTTTGGAAAAGGATGGGATACTCATCTACCATTAGTCGAATTTTCCTACAACAACAGCTATCATACAAGTATTAAAGCAGCTCCATTTGAAGCACTTTACGGTCGAAAGTGTCGTTCACCTGCTTGTTGGGCTGAAGTGGGAGAAGCTCAACTCACTGGACCAGAACTCATACGAGAAACAACGGATAAGATTGTACAAATCAGAAGTCGACTACAAGCCGCAAGAGATCGACAGAAAAGTTATGCCGACACACGACGCAGACCCCTAGAATTCCAAGTCGGGGATAGGGTTATGCTAAAGGTATCACCTTGGAAAGGCTTGATACGATTCGGTAAACGAGGAAAACTAAACCCAAGATACATCGGACCATTCAAAATCCTAGCCAGGGTTGGCCCTGTGGCGTACAGACTTGAGCTTCCATCAGAACTCAGTAATGTACACCCCACTTTCCATGTATCCAACCTAAAGAAATGCTTGTCAGATGAATCACTCGTTATTCCACTCGATGAAATTCTACTCAATGACGATCTTCAATTTATTGAGGAACCCGTAGAAATCATGGACCGAGAGGTCAAACAACTCAAGCAAAGCCGTATTCCAATTGTCAAAGTTCGTTGGAACTCACGACGTGGTCCTGGATACACATGGGAACGAGAGGACCAGATACGTAAGAAATACCCACATCTTTTTACCAACGAAGCTTCTACTCCCAACGCAAATTGATCTCTGGGACGGAGCTCTCATATGGGGTGGAGACTGTAACAATTCGCAATTTCAGGTTAATTACTATTCCCGGAAAATTTACTATTCACTTTCACTATTCATTTTTCCCGAAATTTGATTTTTATTTCATATTCTTGAGTGATAAATCATTTCCATGGCAAATTAAATGTTTGGCACTCGTCAAATCATTTTCGTGAAAGTTATTAAGGAATTACACGTTTTAGGGTAAAACGTCATTCAGAAATTCTACGCACAATGAAACTCGACCGCGTTAAGTGACCCCGCATCAGAAAAATGTTTGACACACTCATGATTTATTTGAGAATAAATCATGACTGAGAAAAACATGACCAAAATAAACCTCGGCCGTGAAAAACTGGAATTTTCAGTTTTAAGCGTTTTTACTCAGCCGTAACCTTAGCCTATACCTGCACCGCGTTTCTAAGATGATTTGAGTTTTCAACTTATTAGAATAAGTCAACATATTTTTCCCTCCTCCTTTGACCAAAAATCATTCCTTGATTTTATAAGTCATTCCTTGATTTTTAGGCTTACGGTTTGATGTCTAAAAGACATTTAATACCAACCGACACTAGACTGAGCCCAGTCTAGACATTATAAGTCTTTTTAAATCATTTATATCCTATTAGGAAAGTAACATTTTACTTTTCTCAATTTTACACAATATTCGTACATTTTACGTGTTACGCGTTTTAGACCCGTGTTTCCAGTTTTAGCAGGGTTTTACCACCTAAATGGAACCTACCACTCATTTTATATTTTATTATGGAACATATGGACATGTTTAACAATACTTTCAAATTCCATATTTTTACGACACCCGGTTTTACGTTTTGACGCCTAATCATTTACGTTTGGCATTTCCCGGAGTCAAAACTCATCCTAACACTTAGGATAATATCAAGCCAAGCACACCTCACCCCCCCCCCCCTAGCCTTGTGAACCGCCATTAGGGGGGAGTCACCCCATGGTGTGGCTTGATCTTGTGCTAAATACCTTGGATGGTTTACATGTGTTGAAACTTGTCATGAAAGTGTTGACTAGTTCCATTTTGTAACCTCCTCATGAGCATATAAATACCCCCTCCCCCCCCCCTTTGTTGCCGTCCATATCACACCCCAAAACACTCCACACTTAGCTTATTTCCTTCTAATTTCTAGCAAGATTCAAGAGCAAGTTCAAGGTAGAAACCCTAGTTTGATCTTAGGTTATCAAAACACTTCCAAACCTCATATACTTTGGTGATTTCTCTTGAGTTTGAATCCACTCAAGTCACCTCAACTTTCATCATCTATCTTTCAAGATTACAAGAGTAGAAAGATTGCATGAAGTGAAGTGGGTTGAAGCAAAAGTCTATCAAAGTCCTATCCTTACTAGTTACTTCCTTTCTTATTTTGAAAGCCAAAAGTTGTAAGCCAAACCCTAACATGCTTCTTGTTAAATAATCATGTTCATGTTATTTACATATTATTCATGCTATATTATGTCTTGTATTCATGTCCATGATGTATAAAAGTGAGTAAAACAAGTTATTGTTATTGATTGTTAAGACAAGTTATTAAAACAAGTAAACTAGTGACTTTCAAGGTAAGACCTGATCAAAATGGTAAAAATATGTGATTCGCCTCAAACAGTCAACTTTTATTAGTCAACCACTTGTGAATGGTCAATCGTAAAAGTCAAACGTCTGAAGCAAATGCTTCCGTGGAATACAGTGTTTCCCCGGGTCGTAATGTCCCAACGAGGTGTGCGATGGTTTATTAAAAACGAATCTGTGATCAGTGAATGTGAACAGGAAAGGTATAAAAGTGTGTGTGTGAGTGTTTACACTAGGGTTTTATAACTTAAAATAACTTAGATAAACTATTTGAACGATTACGTAAAAGCTAGGTATCTAAAACGTTTAATAACTAAAAACGCGTACGTTTAATTTAATTATACGTAAACGTACAAAACAAAAACGAATTTTAACTAAAGTATTAATTTATATGCCTTAGGGGCTTAAATGCAAATTAAATAAACTTAAAATATTTATTTTATAATTACTAATTATTTAATTAATTATTATTATTTAATAACTATTATTTAATTATTTAATAATTAACTAATAAATAAGAAAATGTAAAATAAGTCTTAGAAAAATAAAATTAAACTTTGTAAAAGTCTAAAATACTATAAAACTTATTTTAAAAATAAAATTATATTTTTAAGACTATTTATCTAATTATTATTAATTATTAACTATTTAATTATTAATTAACTATTTATATGATTTAAATTATAAAAAATACTAAAAAGACTTAGATAATTAAGAAGATTTTTATAAATCTAATTAACCATCACAGAAATCCTAGAAAATTATAAAAATTTTATTTTATATATTTTTAAACTAGTTTACTAATTATTATTCTATTTATTAATTAATTACCAATTAAACTATTTAAATTATAAAAACTATTAAATGAACAGTAAAAATTATAGAAAAATTACTAAAATTATATTATGACTTATAAAAGCTAGGAAAAATATAAAATCTAGGTGTTGCTTTATAAAAATTAATTATGCTATTTAAAATTTATTTATTGATTAATTACTAATACAACTATTATTAATTATAATAAATACTAAATTACAAAATAAAAATCTGAGAAAATTATCAAAATTACTTTAACCTAAAAGGAAATTAATAAAAATATAAAAACACAACTTACTTAATAAAAATCTAAAAATGAAAATTAAAATTAAATTGTATTAAATAGAAACTATCACTTATTTTTATGTTGTCTTTTCTGGATTTTTCTTTTACAAAACTATATTATACTTAAAAATAACTAACTTTAATAAAAACAACTAATTTATAGCTTATTATTAAGCACTGTGGAAGCTTATTACTTCCACAGTTGACTTTGGTTGACTGAAGATGAAAATAAGCTCAAATGAGCTTGTGTGGGACCCACTATGGATAAATCTGATCTAAATAAGTATATTGGACTTGTCTAAGTTAAAATTTTCCAAATAAGCTCAGTAGATAAGCTGATAAGCAAAAATAAGCTAATCCAAAAACCAATTTGAACACAGACTGGGGACAGAGTTTTGGAGCAAAACAAAGTGGGGTCCACTGGGATTCAGGTCAAACAAAAGGTCAACTAATACTCCCTGGTAGGAGGGGGTTGGATGGAACAAGATTGAGGTGTGGGGCCCACTGTAGTGGTCACAAATCACCACCAAAGTGGTGGTGATGGACTGAGTCTGATGGAGCAGGGGAGCTTTCTTCCCTGCAAGTGAGTTTGAGGGTGAGTGGGGCCCAGGGTAAAAATCCTAAAAATACAATCTATGTGTGAACTTAAAGATGAGTTGGTGGAGTTTAATTAGAAACAAGTTTCAATGCCTAGGTCTAATCACAATATTCAAAACAAATCCTTGAAGTTTTGTAAAAACCTGATAGATGCAATTTTGACTTTTGATGAAACTTAGCTAGTTTGACTATTATGAGTTTCTAATGAATCTAATGAGCTTATGAAATTATAAAAAGCTGTGATAAAGCTAACCTAAGCTAAAGATGTGATTTATGATCTAATATGGGGGGTTTGAGACTTAACTGTCCATACAGTAGACAAATAAATGGGATTTGTGGTGAGCTTTGACTATTGTGCAGATGAGGGTTGGTTTTTATGGTATATTTTACTTACTTAAGCCTTAACAAACTTACTGCAACCACATTAAGCAACAACTAATTACCTAAACCTCCCTGAAACAGTTAACCCAAACAGACCCTTAACACTAAATCTATACTACAACTATAAATTTTACCATTTAACCTACAATCTTTTTGTTTGAAACAGATACTAGTTATGATATAAAAGCTAAATAAGCCTAAACAACCATGAATAATAACAGTAACAAAAGAAAATTTCAAATGGCAAGATTGTGACTTACAATTGGTATATGACTGAGATTTGAGTAACCATGGACCATAAATACCCCCAATAGCTTGTCACTACACCAATGGGAACATTTCCATCCAAAATCCACCCAGCTCAGCTTCCTTGTTCTTCTTTTCTTGGAAATTTTATTTTCTTTTCTATTTTTCTTGTTTCTTTTATATTTTGTGTTTTCAATCTTAAATGACTTCAGGTGATTTTTAAGATATATAAAAGCTATTCTAAACTTTGTCAGAGCTTAAATTAGTTTGAGATTCCAAAACAACAACAAATAACAAGGTTATGTGAATTTGTCAATTTCACATAAAGTTGCTAAATACGAATTTAATTAACAAGAGTGCAATTAAAGGTTTAAGAAAGATCAAATTACACTAAGATAACTGATTACAAGTGATTTTGATGGAAATTACAACTGAAAATGTAAACTACACTACATACGATTTAATTAAACTAAACCTAATCTAATAATCTTTTTCTTCTGCTTCCCTTTCATCTTTATAAGACTTTTGAGGTTCCTTGGGTCTTTCTGACACTATCCCATCAATTCCCAGCCGTTGATATGGTCTGATTGATCCTAGCCATTCAAACCTGCTTTTTCGCGCCAAAAAGTCATAGTGGTACTGTGGTTGCGTGGAGAGGATATTAAGGAATTAAATGGACTTTGGGGTGTTGTGTGAGGTGAAGGGATAAGGTAGGAAGAGTGGGGAGCAAAGTGGGGGTGAAACCAGTGAGGTGGTGGTGGTTTTGGTGGACTGTGAGTGAGGGAGAGGGAGATGGTGGTGTTTGACCGGGGTCAAACTGGTATTAGTATACCAGGGTATGGATTGGGCTTGGTGGGCTTGGATCACAAAAACAAAGGGTGGGCTGGGGTAATGGTTGTGTTGGATTTGGACTAGGTTTAGGTTTATATAAATACTAAGGGTCCGTTTGTATTAGTAACTTAAAAACACAAGGACCATTTTTGTAATTTATGCAAAGTTAAGGGCTGATTATACCACTTTTCCCAAAGTTCTCATAAGGACCTATATTGCCATAAATAAATAGTACAAAGGTATTTTTGATGTTTTTCATTTTTTAAATATCCGGGGACTATTTTTGCCAAACTGCCAAACTTCAGGGACCAAGTATGTAATTTCACCAAACTTATCACCAAGGACCATTCCTGCAAAAGATTATTAGTACAAGGACCAAAATTTCTTTTCTCAAAGTTTTTACATCCCAGGGACCATTTATGTCAATTTCCAAAGTATAGGGACTAAACTTGTAATTTTGTGAAACTTTGCACCAAAGGATTAAATATGTAACTTTATGATTTAAAAGGACCTTTGATGACTTTTTCAAGTTCTTAGAATAACCAGGGACTAGTTTTGCCAATTTATGAAACTTGAGGGACTGAAACTGCCAATTATGCAAACTTTGTACGTTTTTCATCTGTTTTTGCATATTTTGTATTTGAAACATATAAAACACACTTCTAAGATATTTTCACTATTTTGATGCATATTTGAGTGTTTTTGGATGTTTTGGCAGCTCAGATTGGTATAAAATGATGAGTATTTAGACACTCATCAATCCCCACACTAAACTATTGCTAGTCCCTAGCAATCTTTTGAGAAAAACTTAATGGATTTGAAAAACTCTTTACCAAAAGCCATCACTTCTGGAGTAGCCAGGTGTGAGAACTGTGGTACACCTGATAACCGTGTGATTTTGAGCAAACCACCAGCTGTCAACGGATTTGATTTGTCTTTACCAAAAGCCGTTTGCTTCTGGACTAGCCAACTCTTGATGGAATAGTCAACATCTTGGTGAGCTGATTACCAATTATGGTTTTTCCACTGCCTTTACCACAAGCCATAATCTTGCGAGCTAGCCAACTCATTCGCTTTTGAGGATATGGGGAGTTGAGGAACCATACAATTTTTGGCAAATTGCAAGCCATCAACGGTTTTGAGATATCTTTACCAAGAGCCGTTTGCTCCTGGATTAGCCAATCCTTATGTGGGTTAGACATGGCGGACTGATAACCATTTATTGCGTTCTAATTGAGAAAAAATTTTAAAATTTGGGCTAAAATGGGGGTTCTTGATGGAACATGTGTTTAAATTCGTTAGAATAACGAATCTCCCCCCACACTTAGAACTGAATATTGTCCTCAATATTCAAAGTACCGGGTGTTAAACCAATACTTAGAACGTAAGAAGAAAATACTCTATGGCCTTTATTTAAATTTATGTACACACATTTTTTTTTTTAGAGAATATATACATATATACAACATGTGGGTTAGTATCTCCCCCACACTTAGGGTGAAAACCCTAAGTACATGCTACTGTTTTCTTCAAAAACTCAGGAGCACGTCTCCAGAAAATCAATAACGAATGAGATATTTCTCAGTTTCTTAACAGCTATTTACATATATATATAAGTCACTATATTATGGTTATATTTTAAAAAGAACAAGAGGTCTTATGACCTAGAATCAAGACCACAACCATGGCTAGAGCCAAGGTTGAGTCTCATGACCATGGAACAACGACCAAAGGTCATGGCAAGGCCATGACTAAATGACTATACAAACTTACTTAGGCGAAAACATGAAACAAGGAATTGACGATAACTTGAACAAGCAATTTGGATCTACTTCACTTAAAAGAACCATGAGATAATACAAAGAAAAATGGTCCTACAAGACTTATGAAACTTACCCTAATAACAATCTTCATGTAAAAATAAACTTTCCTAAGTTTATTCAAATATCGGACATGTAACTTTTCGGATCGAAACTTATATCTATATATTTTATCAACTACTACAATAGTAGGGAGCCTCATGTGAGGAGTTCATTATGTAAGCCGTCGAGATAAGTTGTGGATTTACGAATTAAAGTGTCCTGGCTCCTCGAACGCTTACTAACATGACTTCTGAATTATGTCGGCCCGAACGGTAGTAAACGATATATAAAACATACATGTTTCATGAATCTTTTCTTTCAAAGACTTACACTATACATCATACCACATCATGGACTAAATGCAAGATATATATATAGGCACTTATTCATATTCTTTACTCCGATCCTAAGTCGCAACATTCTATTATAGGTTGCTCGTAGAAACCTACACGATCCAACCATTACCTTCATTACTTGCTATCTTACTTAAGGTGAGTTCATAGCCCCACTTTACATTACTTCAATGTTTTACAAACCCTTGGGGGGAATACATGCTACTTTTAAACCGAACACAATGCTTTGAAACTGTATGCTGCCTGATTGTTTTATTATTACTAAGTACCTACCTTGCCAATCCTAGGCCCCTATCATGAACCATTTAATCACTAGTATTAGTGAGCGCGAGTATTGTGAATAGGCCTATTGGGATTGACGAATCCCATTTGTTTGAGCAGATTAGTTCAAACGAATGCACTATATTTGAACATTAAGTATGACGGCAAAGTACTTACCGGGGCAACAAAACCGCCGATTGATATTGGTACCCGTTAACGTATTGGTTGCATGAGCTTAGTATATAATAATAACTGTTTTGTTTTCCAACATAAGTATGAGTCTAATTAACTCATACTACCAACATATTGTGTTCAACCGTTAAACAAACTCTATGAATTTCACTCAACCTTTGTGTTGACCTCTTAAGCATGTATTTCAGGTCCATGATAATCAAGAATGGAGCGGAAGGGCACGTACCAAAGGAAGAAGGCTATAAACTACTATGTCATTCGATAAAACATCAAAAGACTTTATATTGATGTATTTTGAAACATGGAACCTTTTTGGGACCTTACTATGTAAACTCTGATATATTTGAATAAATATGAATGACAACTCTTTTTAATACGACTCGGTTAGAGATCGTTTTCTATTATTATGACTGTTGTGCCGTCGAGTAACATCCAAGTTGAATTCCGCTGCATCTTGAATTGGGGGTGTTACAGTTGTATTAATGGAGGAGGGTGTTAGTAGGTGAGGTTGGTGAGGGATTGGTGGAGTTGGAGAGGAGGGGGGAGACGGGGTTGTAGGGAATGGGGGAAAGGTGAAGGGTGTACAGTGCGTTTGACCATGGGGGTTGACTGGGGTTAATATTGAACGGGGTGGAAGTGTTTGGGCCAGGGGTTGGGCTTGGGTAGGATTGGGTTGGATCAAGTATTTTGGGTAGGTTAATTATTAATAAAAGGGTTAGTTTGGTTTGTATTTAAGGCTTAAAAATCACAAGGACCATTCGTGTATTTTCTGAAAATGGAGGGGTGGAAATTGTAAATTCTCCAAAGTAGTCCAAGGGTAATTCCTGCCAAGTTTCCATATTCCAAGGACCATAAAAGTTGATTTTCCAAAATTTGCAATCCCGGGGACCTTTTATGCCAAAATTAAAAGTACAGGGACCAAAACTATAATTTTTGAAACTTTAGACCCAAGTATCATATTTTGTGATTTTTGACTTTCAAAAGACTTGGGTTGACTTTTCATTTAAAATAAATGCATAGGGACCATTTTTGACAAGTTTTGAAACTTGGGGGGACTGAAACTGCCATTTCTGCAAACTTTGATGGTTTTTCATTTGTTTATGCTTATTTTGCATTTAAAACATATAAAACACAATCCCTGGGATAATTTCAGTATTTTGATGACTTTTTGATTGTTTTTGTATGTTTTGCAGTTCAGAATTGATAAAAAATGATGAGCGTTTGAGCACTCATCAATCCCCCACACTAAACTATTGCTAGTCCCTAGCAATCTTTTAAGAAAACTTGATGGGTTCGAAGTCTCTTTACCAAAATCCATCACTTCTGGAGTAGCCAAATGTTTTAGTCTAATTAAGAACCATGGTACACTGATAACCATGTGATTTTGAGCAAACCACCAGCTGTAAACGGATTTGATTTGTCTTTTCCAGAAGCCGTTTGCTTCTGGACTAGCCAACTCTTGATGGACATAGTCAACATCTTGGTGAGCTGATTACCAATTATGGCTTTCCACTGCCTTTACCACAAGCCATAATCTTGCGGGCTAGCCAACTCTTTACTTTTTAGGATATGGTGAGTTGAGTACCATACAATTTTGGGCAAATTGTCAGCCGTCAACGGATTTGATATATCTTTACCAAGAGCCGTTTGCTCCTGGATTAGCCAATCCTTTTGTCGTTTAGACATGGTGGACTGATAACCACAAAAATTTTTGAAATAAAGTGAAAAAAAAAATAAAATTTTGGCCAAAAACGGGGGTACTAGATGGTAAAATGTGATAAAATTCGCTAGAATTCCCCCCCCCCCTCCCCCCCACACTTAGAATTGAATATTGTCCTCAATATTCAAAGTCCCGGCTATTATGCCAACTCTTTGAACGGAAAAAGGCAATATTCGAAGCTAACTGTGGAAACACCATTTCTCACTTTATTTTATTTATTGATATATACATGGTAACACAGGAGGGGCACTCCCCCACACTTAGGGTGAAAACCCTAAGTACATGCTACTGTTTTTGTTTGCCGAGTCGCTAGCTTGACTCGACCCCGAATTCCTTTGTTCTTGGGGAAGCAAGATGTGGAAGAGACAATCTCCATTGGACTTTCATTCAAGATGTTTGGACAAACATTTGAAGCACATGAAAGTTCCACACCGATGAGATATAATCCCGGCTTTAAATAGTATAAACTATAAGCGGTGATGCCGGGGTCAAAGATAATGTCTTTATTCCCGAAGGAGTGAAGAACAGGAAAAGTCACCCTGTAGGTGAAGAAAAGGAAGAAAACCATGATGAAAATCATGATAAGATCGTCTTCCTCGAGAGCAGGCTCATTAGCCTGAATTTGGATTTCAAGGGTTAAGCTCGTTGGGTTTGAAAACATCCCGGGAGGGAGGGTGGGAATTTGCAAATCCTCATGATTGAGTGCATCGCCCCCGGGCTATCATACTCCATAGGAGTCATGATATGAGTGAGTTCACCAGAGAACTCCTCATGAAGAGAATCATTCACATGATGTGAATCTGTGAACTCTTGTTCCATTGTGGACTCATCACAATCCTCATTCTGAATATCAAATAGTGGATTATCAGAAATCAAAGTGAATTCAGATTCGAATTCAAAAAGAGGATTGGTGATAGTAGTTTTGAATGCTTCGGGAACAAAGTGATTAATATTCTCTGTTGGACTGCTGGGATAAGAAGTGAGTGATGAATCATGATATAAGAGACTTTCAATTTCTCCTAGATCGGCTTCAAAGTCAACGAGATCATCGTCACTTCCCGTTGGAAGTGGATTGATGTGAGTGAGCTCATCGGCGAACTCCTCAAGAAGATGATCAGCATCAGAATGTGGAACTGATGCCTCAACACACTCGATGTCTCCATAAGATGCACAATCTTCGCTACAATCAGAGAAAGTCTCAAATTGATCTTTAGGATACTCAAGAGTGGAAGGTAAATCACACAGATGATCAAAAGTTCCCTGTGACTCTCTTGGGATTGGGACAAGGTTCTCAGCACTAGACTTTATGAATTCGTCCGATTCCTCTTCAGGAACAGTGCTAAGATGCTCATCCCCCATGTTCAGAGAGTGAGTGTGAACTTCGGGTGTGATAACAACAGACTGAGGGAGTTGAGAGGAGCTAGCATTCATAGATTGTACGAGTTCCATTTGATCTTCTGCTAGTAATTTCTCCGTCACATTATTTTCTCCCTGATTTTCCATGGAAGGAATTGTATCTGATGAGCTAGATGAAGTTTTATAAAATTGAAGAATATCAAGGGTATCTTCATCATCACTGTCATCAGGAGTAAAACGGAACTGAGAGCTAGATTTGGCTGCTTTTTCTTTTGCAATTGATTCCCTAATAGATTTTTCATAGGTATCTTGGGAATTTATTCTAGCAGCCTGCTCTTCAGCTAGCAATTCTTCCATGGATTTTTGATGAGTGCATTTTTGGGCAAAGTCTTTAACTAAACTCTTAAGCTCATCAAGTATTTCCAGTACATTTTGAATTTCTGAAAGAATTACTTGATTCACATGGTACTGTGGAGGTTGGTCATAATACAATGTGTCAAAATTGTCACAAGGAAATGGATTCCCCGTTTGACAATCTGAGCTGAAGTGTGGACCTTCATAGTAATCACAACAGTAAAACTGTTGAGTCTGGACTGGTGAATCATATGGGTATTGGTCATAACAAAGTTCTGAGTATTACCGGAAAACTGTTCATAGACAAACGTGTTTCCGGCTTGACACTCAAATCCTTGGTGAGGACCTCCACAAAACTCACACAAATATGTCAGTATCTCATGATGTGGTGGCTGGTAGGATGAATCAGATGTGTCATGGTAAGGATAAGGAGCTTGGTTATAGACAGACCCATCTCCTGACTCTACCATGCTACAGCCGGGACAATTCCCACCATTATGAGGACCACCACACCATTGGCAACCAAATTGGTGTGGATACGACATAGGAAAGAATCAAATATTTACAGAGGATAAGGAATGGAGAATCAAAAGGGTATGAGGGTGAAGAAGGATATTTTTTGTGTTTTTGGAAAACATTTTATACAAATGATAAAGAATTTTTTTTTTTTTTTTTTTTTTTTTTTTTTGTTCGTTGAAAACTGATTTTAAAATGTTTTCGGAAACTATTTTATTTATATATAATAATAATAAGAAGAAAATATGAACAAGGATGGATACATATACAGAGGTTTGAATTCCAAAATCACTAATCGGCAAACCGTTTTAGAAAACGCGCACAACCTCCCCGGCAGCAGCGCCAAAATTTGATTGAGGCAAAAGCAGTCAACTAAAGTCAACCACGGATGTGGTCAATATAGTCAAACTCCTTAGGCTCAATTCTCCGTGGAATACAGGGGTTTCCCCGGGTCGTTATGTCCCGACGAGGTGTGGATTGTATTCAAACGAGTTTGTGATCGGGTGAATTTGGACAGAAAGGGGTTTGTGATTGATTAAACTAAGGAATATAAGAAGAAATAGCTTAAATAAGCTATTTGGATGGTTACGTGAAAGTTAGATACTTAAAAACGTTTAATATCTAAAAATGCGTACGTTTACATTTAAAATAACGTAAACGTACAAAATAAAAAGTGAAAACTGAAATCTGAAAACCCTTAGGGGGTAAAAATGACTTTTTTACAAACCTAAGGATGAAAGAAAATTTTTGGAAAAAGAAAATGAATTTTTACACTATTTAATTATTTATTATTAATTAATTACTTTTTAATTATTTAAATTAACCTAAATTATAACTAATTATGGAATTACTCTAAAAATATGAAAATTAAATTTGGAAAAATCTAAAATAGTATAAAACTAATTTTAAAATTAAAATTATATTTTGAAGACTTTTTATCTAATTACTATTAATTAAAAACTAATTTAAACTATTTAATAATACACTAATAAATAAGAAAATGTAAAATAAGCCTAGAAAAATAAAATAATGACTTGTAAAAATCTAAAATATTATAAAACTTATTTTAAAATTGGAATTATATTTTTCACACTATTTATCTAATTATTATTAATTAATTACTATTTAATTATTTATTAAATACTTTTAAAACTAAATAAATTGCTAATAAATACTAAACATCCTAAGAAAAATCTAAAACTTTTAACAAAATTATTAAATAAACGCAGGAGCTTAGGAAAATTATAAAAACTATAAGTGCTTAAGGAAAATAAGCTAATAAGCAATAAGCTTCTTAAATAGAAGCTATCACTTCTATTTAAATTGGTTTTTCTGAAATTTTCTTTTTCAAATCTACTTATAAACTAAAAATAACAAACTTTAAAAAAGGAACAATGCTTGAATCTCAGGAATAAGCACTTATGAGTGCTTATTGGCTTAACAGTTTGACTTTGGTCAAACAAGCCTTGAAAAAGCTTGAAATAAGCACAAACTAAGACCAGGGATGAAAATAAGCTACAATGTGGACCAAGGTACTTGAAATGAGCAATAACAAAGGAATAAGCTCTGATGATAAGCTGGAATAAGCAATAAGCTAAATCCAAACACCACACAAATCCAAACAAGCTAAAATGGCCAAGTTCAATGCTGTATGGGACCCACTAGGGGGATTGGAAGCCAAAACAAAAAGCCATTCCAATAAGCTGTGCTTATAGCCTCTCTAAAAAGCTAATGCGTGATCCCTGAGGCCCACTATTGAGGTCAGGGGAGGGCCTGGAAATGTGGCTCAAAATCTGAGCACTCAGTATGAAATCAGGAAATGGACAAATATAAAAAGGGGTTGCAGCCTTAGGAAATAAGCTGAAGACCACAAAATAAGCCCTGAGCCATGAAGTTTGGCTTATTGGCTTTCCAATAAGCCAAAAAAATGGTGTGGGGCCCACTAATGAGCCCTTGAAAGCTCATTGAAAATGGGGTGTTGGGACTGAGGGTCTGTGTGCAGGGCAACTACATGCCCTGCAGCCCACTTTGAGCACCAAATAAGCAATAAGGAAAAAATCACAAAAATAAGCTCTGGGTTGATTCCTGAAGATAAGCTGACAAACTACAACATATAAAAAGCACAAAGCCTAATTCCTTACACAAAAATCACAATAATTCTTGCAATTTTTGGAATTTCTGCAAAAGAGTGAAATTGACTTTTTCAAGTTTTATGCAAATTTTGACTTTTAGGAGATTTGAGAGCTTCTAATTGACTGAGATGAAAGTAATAAGCTATAATATGACCAAAATAAGCTAATTGACCCACTTGTAAGTTGCTTTGAAGCTTATGCTACACTATATCCTTCACAGTTAACCCCTAGGAATGATTCAAAGTTAATATTGACTATGACAACTTACAACCTCCTAAAACTTGACTGTCTTGGACTAATTTGATGCTAGGAAAGGTGTTGGAACAGGTTTTGGTTAATAAAACATACACTTACACAGCAAAACAGATAAAACCAAACACTACCTTAAATCTATTATCTAAATGAAACTTAAGCACAACTTTAGTCTATGAACTAACAGCTATCTATAAAGTGGTAATAAGGCAGAATAAGCAAAATTAAGCAATAAACAAACACAAACTACTACAATAACAGGTTAAGATAGTAAGAGTAAAAATAAAAGTACAAAAACTCACAATATGCTTCCTAAGCCAACCACTGAGATCTAGAACCACAACTAACCTACACCTCCCTTGAGGTTTCTAACACCATGCAAATCTAAATTCCACAGGTTCCTTAGCTTCTTCTTACTTTAGTCCTTTTTCACATAATTAATAAAATTTTTGAGTAAATTTGAACTTTTTCATGAGTTTGAATGAAAGTTGATTCTGATGCTGCAAATACCTAAGAGGGCTCATACATAAGCTGAAATGAGCTTAAATAAGTAATGAATAACAACTT
The DNA here is from genome assembly GCA_030686995.1 of Artemisia argyi. Taxonomy (NCBI): domain Eukaryota; kingdom Viridiplantae; phylum Streptophyta; class Magnoliopsida; order Asterales; family Asteraceae; genus Artemisia; species Artemisia argyi. Next base: position 142,510,187 of record CM060707.1, on the reverse strand, counting down.
ATAATACGTCAACAATAATTTGGAATTCTTACTTAAAATTACAAACTTGGCATTTTAAAACTGAGAGCTTGAAATTAAAGGGTAAAATGAGTTTTTAATTCATTAAGAATACGTAATACAAGGATTTTTTTAGCAAAGATTACAACAGAGCTTGAAATTTAAGCTAAATCTTAAAGCTACAATAAACTACTCCTAAACTATTCTACTCCTCTTCCTTCTTCATTCTTTTCTCACTTTTATAGACTGAGGAGAGATACTCTGACTTTTCCCACCATCTTTTTGAGCCTTTGGATCATGCAAACTAATCTTAGTCGTTGGTTTTGGTTTTGGCGGGAAAAAGGAATTGGCAGGTTTTGAGTGGGTTTGGTGAGGTATTAATGAGGGGGAGGGTTGTATTAATGGAGGAGGGTGTTAGTAGGTGAGGTTGGTGAGGGATTGGTGGAGTTGGAGAGGAAGGGGGAGACGGGGTTGCAGGGAATGGGGGGAAAGGTGAAGGGTGTACAGTGCGTTTGACCATGGGGCTTGACTGGGGTTAATATTGAACGGGGTGGAAGTGTTTGGGCCAGGGGTTGGACTTGGGTAGGATTGGGTTGGATCAGGTATTTTGGGTAGGTTAATTATTAATAAAAGGGTTAGTTTGGTTTGTATTTAAGGCTTAAAACTCACAAGGACCATTGATCAGTGCTAAACACTCAGATAATATTGACCAAGATAAATGGTCAAAAAGTCAAAAACAGCTTAGACTAATGTTCCGCGGAGTACAGTGTATCCTCGGGTCGTTATGTCCCAACGAGGCGTGCAATTTGGATTTAAACGAATCTGTGATCGAGTGGTTTTGAAAAGGAAAAAGGTGTGAGTGATTATCCTAAGGTTTTATAAAATAAAATAACTTAAATAAACTATTTTAATTAAAACGTAAACCTAAATAAATTTAAAACGTTTAAAACCTAAAAACGCGTACATTTAAATTAAATTTTACGTTAACGTACGAAACAAAACGTGAATTCTGTCCAATATAAATCCCACGGATGTGAAATTTATATTTTTGGAATTCAAATGATAAAATAAAATTATTAGAAAAATAAAATATTTTTTAGACTTTTTACTTAATTATTATTAATTAAAAACTAATTAAACTTAATTAAACTATTTAAACTACTTTAATTATAGTAAATAATAAACTAATTTATAAAATTATAAAACTTTTTATAAACCTACTTAACCATCACATGAGTCTATAAAAAATATAAAAACTTTATAAAAATTATTATTAAACTATTTTACTAATTATTATCCTAATTATTAATTAAATTATAAAAACTAGAAGATTAACAGTAGAAATTATGGAAAAATTCCTAAAATTATTTTACAACATATAAAAGCTAGGAAAAATATAAAAACTAGGTATTACTTGATAAAAACTAATTATGCTATTTAATACTTAAATATTAATTAATAATTAATAAAAATAATAATAAATCTAATAAGTACTAAATGACAAGATAAAATTCTGTAAAAATTACTAAAAATACTTTAACATAAAATAAAATTAAGAAAAATATAAAAATGCAAGTTACTTAATAAAAAGCTAAAAAGGAAAATTAAAAAGATAATTAATATTAAATAGAAACTATCACTTAATTTTAAATTGGTTTTTTCCGGATTTTCTTTTACAAAACTATTTTAATACTAAAAATATAAAACTTTTGTGAAGACAACTTGTTTCTAGCTTAAAAATAAGCAATTTGGACACTAAAAGCTTCAACAGTTGACTTTTTGTTGACTTTGAAGGAAATGAACCTCTGTGGGGTCCACAGAGGTGGAAAATGGTTCAAATAAGTAAAATGGACATGAATAAGCAAGAAACTAGCAAACAAGCCTCTTGGATAAGCCAGAATTAAGCACTTGGAATCTTGGTTCAACACAGAAATGGGACAACTTTTGATGGCCAATAAATGTGGGTCCCAGTGAGCTTAAGCTTCAACCAAAGCTTGAAATGGGTAGAGGGCCAGCTTGTGAGTCTAAAGAACCAAGATTCTAAGTGTGGGACCCACTGGTGAGGTCTGTGGGACCCACCAAATGTTGACAGATTGGTGAATAGCTGCTGTTTGCAGCAGGTCTGCAGCCTGTTTGGGGGGGTTGTGGGGCCCACAGAAAAGTTCACAAAAATATAAAGAGTTTGGGATTTCAAAGTTCAGCTGGGGGGCTACAAGTCCTGAAAATTTCAAGGCCTGAAACCTAACACAAAATTCTTTAAAATTCTTGCAATATTTGGTTTTTTCTGCCTAAGGGTAATTTTGACTTTTGATTATATGATCCTACTTTGACTTGTATGAACTTTGGTCTTGATTAATGAACAAAATATGATGTATTAAGGTAGAATAGAACTAAATTAGGCTACTTTGACTGTTATGGGTCAATGTGGGTGAGTTTTGACTTTTAGATGAACATGTACTGGATTTTATGGTTTGAATGAACTATTTGGACCTACTATGACTTGTTGCAACTACTAACATTAACTAAAACACACTAGAACACACAGAGACTCCTTAAACCAAACACTCCTTTAATAAACAAATTTTATGATTTATGACACAAATGATTACTAGGGGTTATGAGACTGATCCACAACAACTTAATATGATTAAGTGACCTAAAATAAACACAAAAGCATAAGCCTAGACCACAAATTCCTAGAATCCTATAAGATGCTAAAAATGGCAGTCAAAATGAAAATATGAGCACAAATGAGAACTAGTGAACAAGGGCCATATATTAAGCAATATTATGACTAAGTAACCTTAAATAAGCATAAAAGCAAAAAGATAAGCAGCAATAAGTAGAGCTACAGTAAAAATGCCAAAAAGGAGAATTTGGCTTACAAATGGATCCAAGCACAGAAGTAAGGTACCACGGACTCTAACCACTATCCTAAGCTTCCCATGAAGCTACTAAACCCAAAAGCTTCCATGATCTACCCTGCTCCAAGCTTGTTTCTTCATTTTCACTTATTTTTTTATTTTTCCAATATTTATTTGTATTTTTCTTATTTTTATCTAAACTGAATTAAACTTATTCTAAAGCTTTGAAATCTTTTAAAAAATTATAAATTAACTTAAATAAACTAAATGGAACAGGAATTAACAAGTTTCAACAAGATTAAGCAAATTTGTCAAATTTACTTAAAAAAGCTAAATCTGAATTAACAAAAGGAAACTTGAAATTAAAGTGAAATAAGGTTTAAATTACATTGGAAATGCTGAAATAAAGCTTATTGAACTAAGGAGAACAACTGGAATTTAAAATTACACTAATTCGATATTTAACTAAACTAAGCTAATCTAATTTAACTACTGGTTCTTATCTTCTACTTCTTCTTTCATTACAAGGACCAATATTGTAAAATTTGAATTTCAAGGGACTGATTTTGTAATTATTCCAAAGTTTATCAAAAGGATGTATTTTGCCAATTATAAATAGTACAAAGACCTCTTTTGATATTTTCCATGTTTAAATTTCCAGGGACCAATTTTGCCAAATTTATAAAGTTGAGGGTTAAAAGTGTAATTTTCCAGAAAGTTTATCAAAAGTGACTTAATTTGTCAGGATAAATAGTACAAGGGCTATAGATGTAAGTTTTCCAATTTAAAATGCCCAGGGACTGTTTTTGCCATTTTTGAAACTTCAGGGACTAATTTTGTAATTTCCTCAAATTTATTATCCAAGGGTCAAATTTGATAACTTGTGAATTCCCAAGGACCATTTTTGACTTTTTCTTCCAAAATAAACTTCCAGGGACAAAAACTGTCATTTCTTGAAAGTTCAGGGACTGATTCTGCTAAGTGTGCAAACTTTTCTCGTTTTTCATCTGTCTTCATTCCTTTTGCACCTGAAACATATAAAAACACTTTCTAAAGATATTTGTAGTATTATGTAGTGTTTCTGTGTGTTTTTAACTGTTTTCATATTTAAAATGGAACATAAATGATGAGTTTTTAGAGACTCAACAACCATTCGTGTATTTTCTGAAAATGGAGGGGGTGAAAATTGTAAATTCTCCAAAGTAGTCCAAGGGTAATACCAGCCAAGTTTCCATATTCCATGGACCATAAAAGTTGATTTTCCAAAATTTGCAATCCCAGGGACCTTTTATGCCAAAATTAAAAGTACAGGGACCAAAACTGTAATTTTTGAAACTTTAGACCCAAGTATCATATTTTGTGATTTTTGACTTTCAAAAGACTTGGGTTGAATTTTCATTTAAAATAAATGCATAGGGACTATTTTTGACAAGTTTTGAAACTTGTGGGACTGAAACTGCTATTTCTGCAAACTTTGATGGTTTTTCATTTGTTTTTGCTTATTTTGCATTTAAAACATATAAAACACAATCCCTGGGATAATTTCAGTATTTTGATGACTTTTTGATTGTTTTTGTATGTTTTGCAGTTCAGAATTGATCAAAAATGATGAGTGTTTGAGCACTCATCAGCGTCAAGAGTAAAACAAGAGGTGGAAGTGGTGACGGTCCAGAGAAAACGTGACGGCGTCACATATGGCCGTCATGGTTCAAGATATGGTGACGGCCCAGAGTGATATTACACATGACGATGTCAAATCTGGATCTAGGCAATCTGATCTCATTATGGGCGGCGAGTTGACGGCTTCAGACATTCCTTCTTGACGCCGTTACCCTATAAAATCTATATATAGTTTTGCAATTTTCATTCATTAAAGGGGGACAAGTAGGGTGTAACTTTGGAGAAACCCTAGCACGAATTTTACTGCTCTTTCAAGGGTTTTTACCCTTTGAAACCTTTCATGTTCAATTGAGATAAGTACTCTTTCAATTCAATCAATATGTCTATGTGTTGCTTGAATATATCTTACGCTTGTCTTGAATTCAACATGCTAGGCTAGATCTCTTGTGTGTTTGCTTAGATGTAGTGAAACCTGGATGTTAATTATGGGTTGATTGTTTGTTTGTAGTTGTTATGGATGATTGTATTTGATGTTAGGCTTAAGAAAACTGACAGACTTCTAATAGTGACATGCTTGAACGTCTTAAGAAACATGAACCAATGCGTACTAGGTTATTATGGTTGTATTTAATGCATGAGCGAATTCTAATGATCCCATGTTAGGAGCTTTTAATGGCTCGACATAGGAGTGAAGTAGGAGCTTATAGAGTTGGGGAAGTACGTACGCCACCCCACGAATGGTATTAAGGAATATAACCCGTAATCCATGCAATTGTAACAAACTATCAACCTGTAAAAGATATCTAGGGAGTAATGAAACCTAAGTAAACACAATTCTCCCTATTATTGTTCACACCACTAGTTTAATTAGCTTTATTTTCATTTCTGTTATTTTATTTTGATTGCATCTTAGTTATTGGGTTAATTGATTAGCAACTAATTCCGCCCACTCTTCCAAAAACCGAGATTTTATTTGCTTTTATAAAAATATAAAAAATACAAAAAGAATCATCCCTCACCTCTAGACCTAGTTTTTAGGTTTTCTAATCCTAGCGACAATATTCCTGAGTTGAACGATCAATCCCCCGGTACTTGTCACTATACTATACTACAACGATCAGATACACTGCCTGGTGGGGGTTGTAAGCTTCTCGAGATCCCTCGAGAGGTAAAGCCTGGTGCGATTCCCACGTATCAGATTCCCCGTCATGTGTCTTGAGCATCCACTATCCTTTATCCATTCATCGGGCTCCAAATCTACTCCTAGACATATTTCATCAGGTGCTTGAGCCACGAAACATTTGTGCTTCATTGTTTCATCTTCGTCACTAGATATTCTTCTTCGGGTGGTTTTCCTTTTATCTTGTGCTTTTAGTCGTTTCTTAATAATATTCTTGAATTCTTTAACGACCTTTGCATATTCTTCATCTTCACTTTCGGAACTATAATAATCATCATTATTATGTTCGATCGTTGACTTTATACGCCCTTCTTGTTTGCTCTTGGTATGACTCATAGGGTTTTCGTCATTATTACCTACACATGCAAAGTTTGAACTAGTAGCACTTGTACTCATTTCAACTAAATACTTATCTACTATACTTTCATTTTCAACTATTTTATATATAGAATTTTCTTTGGCTTGACATTTCTCTTGATGAAAATTTAAAAGACTTTTCCACATATCATTTGCCGTTTGACAAAAAAATATTCTTTCATATTCAATATTTGGTAAAGCTCTGTATATAATCATTTTAGCAATATCATTTTTATCAAGCACTACTTTGAAATAATTATCTTGTTTTTCAAAAGTGGTTTTTGTTGATTTAAAATTACCAATTGAAATGACATGCCAAAGATCATAATCTATTAATTTCACATAACTTTCGAATCGATTTTTCCATTCAAGAAAACTTGTATTTTCAAAATATGGTGGTTTAAATGTCATGTTTCCTTCTAAATATTTTTCTGATTCCATAGATCGATTTCAAGTTTTAAAATACAGTTTATTTTAAAAATCTTGTTTAACATAGCTCTGATGCCAATTATGAAAAACTAGAAGGGGGGTTAAATAGTTTTACGTCAATTTTTATTTTATAAAAACTTTGTTTGCAAAATAATCGATTCTAGTTTTATGTGAGATTAATAAACAACACTTATATATGCTAATATCTACGAAATAGAATGACAACAATATAAGTAAATAAGTAAAGAGATAGAGATGGAAAGATCGCACTACAAGACAAAGGATTTATAGTGGTTCGGCTACGAAGCACCTCTTCGCCCTACTCCACTCCCTGAGCACCTAACTCGAGAGTTTTCTTCACTACGTCAACAATCTCCCTTATGGCGGAGAAAACCTTACACAACTTTTGCTTACACCAATTAACGACACTAAGCTAAATGTCGAGTCCTAATGGTAGCTAGAACCAATCTCACACCACTACATACCTTCTTCACAACTTATACACACCACTACTACTACACAACTTCACACAACTTCACTACTTCTTTTTTTTTCACAACACTATTTCTATTTCTACCCAACACAACTACTTCTATTCACAACTACTAACACACCTATATCTATCTATTACACTACTTCTACACCTTTACAATATTCACAAGCCTACAATACTTCTTAACAAGATGGTGGAGGAGTATTCTTCTCTTGCACTTTGAATGATGAAGGATTGGATCACTTGAAACAAGAACTAATATGTTTATGATCAAAGAATTTAGGAAGATGATTTGAGAGAATTAGAACAGAAAGTTTTAGTGCAAAAGGTGAGGAAAAATTTCAGATTTGAACCAGTATTTATAGGCAAAGAGTTTTGACAGAGGAGCGTATGCCGGCCCCCTTAATTGTGTGCCGACCCCCTTAAAATTAAGGGGGCCGCCCACTGTAACGGCCTGAACTTTTTGTCCTTTCTGGGAAAAGTTTATTTGGTGAAAATTTAACTGAATTTGGTTAAAAATTTGAATTCATATATTTATTATGAAATAAACATTTTCCTTTAAATACCAAAAGTGTTTTTCTTAAATATGTAAAATGTTTATACCATTTTATATAATTTGTAATTAGTAAATAAACCTTTCTTTGATCATAAAATGTATTAGACACTTGTTTATTCATACCTTAAGTGAATTAGTTGGATATAATGATATTTTGTCACTAAATACTTATTTACGTAATGATTTTACGTTTAATGATTTTATATTTTGTGATCGTCAAAACATAGGGATATCGAGAAATATTAATAATGTTTTTACGCATTATTTATATCAACAGAAGAATCACGAGGTTACAATGGCTACCAAGATGCTCAAAGAAATGCCACTAGATGGTTTTATTCTTTTAGTATATTTTATGTTTATACACTGTTATGTAACCTCATGATAATTTCAATTACGATCCATATCTAATCACCTTTTAGGCTCTTAAGATATAGAAAGAAGTTGCTGCAATGGCTACCTAGAACTTAAAGAATTGCTTGAGGCCAGCAAATTATACCATGACAACAGTGGTACATACTGCTTATGCCTTTTTTATATGAGCAATGTGGCTGAGATTTTTATTTGCTTTAAATTCTTATGGAACTTCAAGTTTGAACATCTTGCCAGAAAACTCTTTGTAAATTCATCTACAGATGAGGTGATCGTCACAGGAGTATTGACAACTAAATGGTCTTCAGATTTGAAAGATGTTCGCTGTGACCTTGAACCCGTATTGGTGGCTAAATATGTGATGTATTCTGTAACTTACTCTCATCTCTCAAATGATCTATAATGAGCTCAAGTACAGTTGAGCAAGACTTTCTAAAGGCAGATGAACATGTTTGCAGTTATGTAACACCCCCAAAAGTCGTTAATAACAGCGGAAGACTTAACATGTCAGCGGAAGACTTTCGGGGTATTACTTCAAGGATCTTTGTCACAATCATAGTAGACAACACAAAGTGAAGTATTAAAGTTTAATTTATTTCAAAATACCAAATATCTGAGATACAAGACATTTTTAAGTTAAGAACGTGTTTTATTCTGAAGGAAAATAAGTAGTTTATTATGGTTCTTGTCATGCTTTTGCCCACTCCGTGCCATCCAGATCCGTCTTGTTTAGTTACCTGAGATAAACATGCTAAAGTCAACATAAAGTTGAGTGATATTCATAGGTTTGAGTTTAAGAGTTTGAATCACAAGTTAAGAGTGTATTGTAATCACATACAATCAATATGTTAAAAAAATTAATGTTCCTGTTATTGCCTTTAAGCTCATGATACTCAACGATTAACAGCCAATCATAAGTATGTATTATGATGGTAAGTAATAGGCCCCCAAAGATAGGTATTTGTCAATAACCTATTTATAAGAACAATAAAGTGCGCCTGGTGTTTTCTCCAACAACCAAACGAGGATTGTCAATCACTAATAGTACTATCCACAATTATTTACGTTCACCCTTCAAGTGATTAAGGTTCATGATCGAGGGACTTCTGACAATAGTAACTTAAGCAAATAACATTGGCCTGACGGTATTTCAATACCCGGTATAAAAGACTTGTGATCGAGTTTTAAGCATGTATCTCCCCCACGGGAAAATAGTTAAAGAGTGGGCTATGAAATCACCTTAGTAGTACAGTGGTATCGTAGTCTCAACAAAGCAAGGAAACGGCTTCACACAACACAACCTAAAAGATAATGCAAGTTTCAGTTATTAGTCTAAATCTGGTTTTATCGCGATTACTTGTTATTTAGTTATGAATAAATCTCGTGTTTGTTTAAGTGCCTAAAGTTCAAAAACAAAGTTATATATATATATATAACTCGTAAGTAAAATGATCGATGATTGATATAAAGTTAGTTTTTATAACGAAAATAAACGTATCGTTTTACAAGAAATAAATAGCGTATTGTTATATCGTTTAATTATTATTACGAATATATATCGTGTATATATATATATATATATATATATATATATATATATATATATATATATATATATATATATATATATATATAAGTTTATGTTTATATAAGTCTTATATTAATTATATGTTTATATATGTAAAAGGTTAATATTATTTTTATAAAATAATATTTACAGAAAATTCCTTTAAGTTTCCAAAATTTACCTTTTTAACCCTAACGATATATATTTTACACCGTTAGTCCAAAATATATATAATTTACATTTTAGGTCCAAAAGCATCAATATTTACATTTCTCAACTCCAAGTTTTATTATTTACAGTTTCTACTTCAGAAAATCAAAAATTACAGTTTTGACCCAAAGTTTGCAAAGTTTACACTTTTAGTCCCCGGTTATGAAAATTTTGCAAAGTTAGTCCTAATTTTACCAAATTCAAAACTTAGTATTTTTACTTCTTAAATAAGCTCAAAATATTCAGATAGGCTTAATTCCACTGCTTATTTTCTTAAAAAGCACTTATTTCACTTAAATGGGCTTAACGAGACAATATCAAGGCTCGTTAAGGTTTCGTGATCCAATGGGTTTACGAACGGTTTGGGCCTGACCTTGGACTCATTTTAGGATACCAAAAACACTAGAGTTGGGCTCCCAGGCCCAGTGTATCACATAAGCTTAGTGGGCTTTACATAAGCCCACGTTGGCTTATATAAGTTTTGTAAAACCTGGTTTTTGTCGAGACAAAAGGGGTCGAGCAAAGTAGTTAAACGAGCTCATATGGTCGAATAAAAAGTGTTCTCTAATCGTTTACCAAGGTGACAATGGGGTCGAGCAATAAAAAGGTATAGTCATGTGTCGAATTTACGAATGACGAGACCAAAGCTTATGACCGAAATTTATATTAAAAATAGTTTCTATACTTAGAAATATTCTAAGTGTTTCGACTAGGTCAAGGTCATAAGGAACGTGTTATTTTTAGTACGTGTATGTTATTACTAGTTCCAAAACTTTATTATACGTGATTGCTAGCATGGTCAAAAATGAAAAGAAAGAAAAACACATACATGTTACGTTTTAATATTTCAAAATAAAAGGTCAAAGTAAATGTGCAATTCAATACTAACGAAAACAAAGAAAATGTTCTAAGTGTTTTGAAATGATACGAATGGGTCAAGTGACCTCCTAAACGTGTCGAATATATTAGTTTAAACGTTAGCTTTAGGTTCAAAAGTTTATATCACTCGTTTGTCATCATGTTGGACAATTAGAATGTCGAATAATATGGTCATGTCGCGTTTTTATATAACGAATTAATTTAGTAAAGTAAACGTGCAAAATTTAATAGTAACGAGATAAAAATAGAAAAGGAGTTCGTGAGTTCTCACCTCACCTCAAAAGGGTGGGGTAAAATTGTACGTATGGATCGAGTTTGGTTCAAGGAGGATCGTAGCGTGGTTCACGGCACACCAAGGTTCAAGACAAGCAAAAATTGGTTCACTTGGATCACTTCTACGCTTCGTACTCCTGGTTCACTTCTTGTCCCAAAAACTAGTGCACTCAACTTGTAAACTTGTAATATGGTTCAATAGGAGTGTGTGATCAAATGAGTTTGCATGGGACATTATATAGAGGGTTTTTGAGAGTGATGATAAGCATGAGTAACCAAGAGTGTGTGTGTGTTGGCTCATTTCCAAAAGGTGACACCACAACCTTCACCAATCGAAAACTAACAAACAATAAGAATGTGTAAGAGTGTTCCTATTACATTCGTGATCTTCTACAGTGTATCCTTGTCAGATTTGAGGTCATAGGTGAGTTTGGGCGGTGGCTAAGAACTTATATGACACGTTATGGAAATTTGGTACATTGGTTTCATCGTTTCACTTTGGCCGAATTTAGTGCATCAAATGTGCATGAAAATGAATGATGTTTGTCACTTTTGAAAGCTAGCTGGGTCATAAATCAAGTTATGTAAAAACATTGTGGTCTTGTGTGTTGAAATCGCAAGAGAAAGGGGTGTTCCTTGGCTCGATCGTGGCTGGAAACAAAAGAAAAAGAAAAGAAAACAGGCCGGGAAATGGGCTTGTGGGTTTTGGGTTGCTTCGGCCCAAAATAGAAAAGAGAAAAGAAATAGAGCATGGTCCGGTTTGGGTTTAACACTAGAATGTAGGGCCCATTTAGGTGTGGGGTCCACATAGAAGGTTTAGGGAGTCGGGATAAGTTCGAGATATAATAGTGAGTGGTCTCGGGAATTTTTGTAAGCTTCGGGAATATATAAATATTGTATGGTATTTAATCGAAACGTATATTATAAAAATATAAACGTTTAATATAAATATTCGCGATAATTTAGACTATCTAGGTTTGTGTGCAAGCAACGTTTCTAAGTAAAAGATAATTCAAAATTTTACCGTTGTGATTTATATATCAAGTCTAAGTAAAAAAAAATTTCATACGTAAAAGTGGGTATTTAAATAACGTAATAACTTGTAAGTATTTACTAACCGTTGGGAAAATTACGAGAGGCTACAGTACATACATCTTACAGTGAATTCCGTCCCGGAATTCGAGTTTAGGAGGGTTGCCAAGGGTGTCTAAGAGAAGAGGTGTGGGTATTTGGTGTGAAACTGGTCCTCGCGTTCCCAAGTATACTCTGGTCCTCGTTTAGAGTTCCAACGAACTTTTATGATAGGGATACGGTTTTGTTTCAGTTGTTTGACGTCTTTATCCATGATTTCTACTGGTTCCTCGGTAAAAACGAGTTTGTCATCAAGTTGTAATTCTTTCAATGGAATGACCAAAGATTCATCGGATAAACACTTCTTGAAGTTTGACACATGAAAAGTGTTGTGAATTCTACTAAGTTCCTCGGGTAGTTCAAGTTTATATGCCATGGGTCCAATTCTTTCTAGGATTTTGAATGGACCGATGTATCTTGGGTTTAACTTTCCCTTCTTTCCGAATCGTATCATTCCTTTCCATGGTGATACTTTTAACATAACTTTATCTCCGATCTGAAAATCCATGGGTTTTCTTTTTAGGTCGGCGTAACTTTTCTGTCGGTCTCTAGCGGTTTGTAAACGTTGTTTGATTTTGATGATTTTCTCGGTTGTCTCATGAACTAGATCCGGTCCTGTGAGTTGTATTTCTCCGACTTCTGCCCAGCAAACGGGTGATCTACACTTTCTGCCGTAAAGTGCTTCGAATGGTGCTGCCTTGATACTGGTATGATAACTGTTGTTATATGAGAATTCTGCCAACGGTAAGTGTTTGTCCCAACCTTTTCCGAAGTCTATAACACAAGCGCGTAGCATATCTTCTAAGGTTTGTATTGTTCTCTCACTTTGACCATCGGTTTGTGGGTGATAGGCTGTGCTCATATCCAGCTTTGTTCCTAAAGCTTTTTGCAATGATTTCCAAAAATGAGACGTGAAACGACTGTCACGATCTGATATAATAGAAATTGGCACTCCATGTCGTGACACAATTTCTTTCAGATATATCTGAGCAAGTGTGTTCATTTCATCAGTTTCTTTGATTGGTAGGAAATGAGCTGACTTGGTGAGACGATCAATGATAACCCATATCGTATCGTAGCCAGTAGAGGTTTTGGGAAGTTTGGTGATGAAGTCCATGGTAATACGTTCCCATTTCCACATGGGGATTTCGGGTTGGGTGAGTAATCCGGAGGGTTTCTGGTATTCTGCTTTTACTCTTGAACATGTTAGACATTTACTGACGTACTCAGCGATGTCGGCTTTCATGTTCGGCCACCAATATAGTTTCTTAAGATCTTGGTACATCTTGTCGGAACCTGGGTGAATGGAGTATTTTGATTTGTGAGACTCATGCATGATAAGGTCACGAATACCTCCGAAGAGAGGAATCCAGCTTCTTTCCTTGAAACAAAGCATTCCATTTGATCTTTTCACAAATCCGTTTTCGTTTTCCGGCATACCAAAAATCTTTTCAATTGGTCGATTTTCTTTCTTGAGAGCTTCGCTCTGGGCGATAATGATTTGTGTTGGAAGGGGTGAACAAATAGTCATGCCTAACGATCTAACCCTGAGAGGTTTTAGTCTTTCTTTCCGGCTTAATGCATCTGCTACTACATTAGCCTTTCCTGGGTGATAACGGATTTCACAATCATAATCACTAAGCAATTCTAACCAACGGCGTTGTCTCATGTTTAAATCCTTTTGATCTAGGATGTGTTGGAGACTTTTGTGATCTGTAAACACGGTACACTTAGTGCCGTATAGATAGTGTCTCCATAACTTGAGAGCGAATACTATTGCTCCTAGTTCTAGATCATGGGTTGTGTAATTTTCCTCATGTTTCTTCAGTTGACGTGAGGCATAAGCTATTACCTTATCTCGTTGTATCAAAACTGCACCTAAACCATGGTACGAAGCGTCACAATATAGCACGAAATCTTTGCTTCCTTCTGGCAATGCTAGTATTGGAGCTTCACAAAGCTTTTGTTTTAATAGTTGGAAGGCTGATTCTGCTTCTTGTCCCCAGACGTACTTTTCGTTCTTTTGGGTCAACTTGGTCAATGGTTTTGAGATTTTAGAGAAACCTTCAATAAATCTCCGGTAGTAACCTGCAAGACCTAAAAATTGACGTACTTCTGTGGGAGTTGTAGGTGATGACCATTCTTTAACTGCCTTTATTTTTGCAGGATCCACGTGTATTCCTTGACTATTGATTACGTGTCCCAAAAATTGCACCGTGGGAATCCAAAAGTCGCATTTTGAGAATTTTGCGTACAACTTTTCCTTCCTAAGTAACTCTAGGATTGTTCTCAAATGATTGGCATGTTCCTCTTTGTTACGAGAGTAGATCAGAATGTCGTCAATGAATACTATAACGAATTTGTCCAAATATGGCTTACATACTCGGTTCATTAGGTCCATAAACACAGCGGGTGCGTTCGTTAGACCAAATGGCATTACCTGAAATTCATAGTGTCCATAACGGGTTCTGAAGGCTGTCTTAGGAATATCTTCTTCCCGAACTCTCAATTGATGGTATCCTGACCTTAGATCAATCTTCGAGTATACACTCGATCCTTGTAATTGATCAAACAAATCGTCTATTCTAGGTAAAGGATATCGGTTCTTTATAGTGAGTTTGTTTAACTCTCGGTAATCTATGCACATTCGGAATGATCCGTCTTTCTTTTTAACAAATAGAACTGGGGCTCCCCAAGGTGATGAACTTGGTCTAATGAAACCTTTATCGGATAATTCCTTTAGTTGTTCCGATAGTTCCTCCATTTCGGAAGGTGCCAACCTGTATGGTGCTTTTGCTACTGGTGCCGCTCCAGGCACTAGTTCAATTTGGAACTCTACTTGACGAGTCGGTGGAAGACCGGGTAGATCTTCAGGAAATACTTCGGGGAATTCCTTAACGATAGGTACGTCTTTAAGTTGTTTCTTGGTTAACTTACTTTCCGTTACCTGAACCATGAATACATGACATCCTTCGTTCATGTATTTTATCATTCTGAGGCATGAGATGATTCCGTATCGGTTTTTATTCTTGTCGCCATGGATAACGAGGGTTTCATTCTTAAAAGGAATGTGTATGGCTTTCTCGTCACAATGAATCTTGGCATGGTGTTTGGATAACCAATCCATTCCGATGATAGCATCAAAACTACCGAGTTGGACAGGCATCAGGTCAATAGGAAAAGATTCTCCTACGAGGGTTAAGGTACAATTTCTTAAAACAGAGTTGGTGCTAATTAAGTTTCCATTGGCCATTTCTATCTCGTATGTGGTGTTTAGCTTAGAAGGGTTAGAGTTAATGAAAGGGGCAAACGTATCTGACACGAAGCTCTTATCTGCTCCAGAATCAAATAATACTCTAGCATTATGATGATTTAATAAGAACGTACCCGTGACAACGTCGGGGTTTTGTGGTTCATTTTCATTTCCCATCACGTATGCTCTTGCTCGTGCAGTGTTCTGACCATTTCCTTTTGGACAGCGGTTCTTGAAGTGTCCAGTTTCTCCGCATGAGTAACATGTTGGTGCTATTGGTTGTAGGTTGCTGCCGGTAGCAGGGGTCCTACAATCTTTTGTGGCATGACCTATCCTTTGGCATTTATGGCATTTTACTGTACAAGCACCATTGTGATGAAGCTTGCATCGGTTGCACTGTGGCTTAATACCTTGGTATCCATTACCATTGGTTGCCGTAAATATCTTAGGAGGTTCTTGTCGTTGGTTCTGTTGTTGACGATGTGGGTTCTTGTTCTGGTGTTGTTGTTGGTTGATCCTGTTGTAGTTGTTGTTGTTGTTGTGGTGATGGTTGTTGTTGCGATGGCCGTTATGGTAGTGATTGTGGTTTTGATGGTGGGTGGTTCTCCTGTCATCGAGCTTTCTTTTGAGTTCGTTGCACTTGATTTCGCGGTCTAGGAGTTTTTGTGCTAACTCCATTGCGACTTCTAGTGATTGTGGGTTGGATGCTGTGACGTTTCCTTCAATATTCCGGGGAAGACCTTCAATATACTTCTCCAGAGTTTTCTCTAAATCTGGTACGATAGAAGGACATAATGCCATTAGCTCGTGGAATCTCCTGTTGTAAGCCCTAAGATCGATCCCTTTGACTGCAAGGACATGGAATTCGTCTTCCAGTTTTCTTATTTCGGATCGAGGACAGTACTTCTTTAGGATCTTAGCTTTGAATTCCGTCCAGGAGAGTCGGTACGCTGCTTCTGTACCTAAAGTTTGAGTTGTAGCGGTCCACCATGACAAAGCATCATCCATTAAGGTTCCTGTGGCAAATGTGACCCTGTTGTTTTCTGAGCATCCACTCCTTTGGAATACCGTTTCGCATCTCTCGAACCAATGGGCAAGTTTAGTTATCCCTTCAGTACCCATGAAGTAAGTTGGCTGACAAGCCATAAAGTCTTTATAGGTACATTGGCGAGGTGCGGGAGCAACATTTCTTGCCGGTTGTGCGTTAGCATTTGCTTGTTCGGCTAAGGCTGCATTGATTCCATTGGTGATTGCTTGTTGGATTTCTTCCGGGGTCATGGTTGCTGCTGTGGTAATGGTCGCGGTTCTCTTAGGTGCCATATTCCTAAAAATGAGAGTATATTTTCAGAATTTTCATAATAACCATCTTGTGTTAGACTATTTAGTAACATCAATAGGTTCAAAGTTATAATAGTGTCACATATATCACAATGCAATATACGATATCATAACACTTATGAAAATAAAGCAAACATAACATCATTGATTAGATTGTCGTTTTGAGTTTACATCACTTATTTATTCTTGTTGACATATCTCTAGGACATTCAAATACAAGTTATTACTGTGATGTAGGTGAGGCTACGTCGACAATCTATGGCATTCTAGGGTTTTCCTTGGTTATCATCAAGACGACGTTCTAGTTCCTGAATTTTGGCGGCCATGGTTTCTATGATTTGGTCTCGGTCTCTCTCCCTAGCTTGTGTTTCTTGTTGTGCACGTCGCAGAGACATGACTTGGGCTCTTGTGGTGTCGAGGGCTTGATCGATGTCACACATGATGTCCTTGTTTACGGTGTTAGCAGAGCAAAGTAATCCGATGAATTCCATAGCTTCACCGAATTGGGTACTTAGTTGTTCAATCATGGTTCCCGTCTCTAGGTGTCCCATCACAAGTTGTTCTATCTCAGCTGACATGACTTCTATCAGTTCATTAGGGATGTTGTTCACCAAGGTGGCTATGGCGTCTAACCTGTCTTCATGTCTTACTAACCTAGCTGCCAAGAGTGGTATGGTATGGTGAATGGGTTCTCCAGTGACTGGAAGGATCTTGGATGCAGCAAATGATGATCTTTCACCAAGTTCTCTGTTGGTGGGAGTACCCTCTTGAGATCTCCAATACTTAAGGATTGGTAGTAGAAATGACCATTTGCGAGCATTGACCCGCTTACGAGCCTTATGGTTGGTTCTTGCATAATAGTAAGGATCTGAGGAGGTAGGACGAATCTGGTAATTCCTTGGTTGATAAGGCAGAGGAGTACTGGAAGTTTTCACAGGTGGTGGACTGTTGATTGTTACTGGTACAGTAGTAGTCTGCTGATAAAATATACTAGGTAGTATCACTGGTTCTGCAGTTGGAGCAATTTCCTTTTTCCATTTAGTATCATCCCAGATGTCTTTTTCTTCAGCATATGAAAGAGCTTTTCCAGCAGTGGCTGGTTCATAAGGCTGGAATGGAGAAATTTGCTTACTGCGTCTGATTGGACCAGATGATGCTTGAGGTGAAGTAAAGGATTGCTGACTTTCCTTATTCTTGTCTGTTGTAGGTGACACAGTCATTGGAGCAAGAGTTGGTACAATAGGTGTAGAGCTCTCAGTTTCCGAATCCGATAACAAAACAATGAAGTTGGGTTTGGAAGACATGGTACTGTAATAATCCCGATTAGTAAACATAGTTATTAGCATAATCATAACATGTAAGCATATATCAAGTTATATAAGTAAGAAATAATGAGAAGTAACTTTTCTACCAGATGTTGGAATGTAGGCACGGAGGGCATGAAGTGGTATTTTGTAAAAATGGTCCAGTTAAAGTGTAGTTATAGTCCAATGTTTAAAAACATCTGGTTCTCTGTAACCGTGGCTCTGAATACCAATCTGTAACACCCCCAAAAGTCGTTAATAACAGCGGAAGACTTAACATGTCAGCGGAAGACTTTCGGGGTATTACTTCAAGGATCTTTGTCACAATCATAGTAGACAACACAAAGTGAAGTATTAAAGTTTAATTTATTTCAAAATACCAAATATCTGAGATACAAGACATTTTTAAGTTAAGAACGTGTTTTATTCTGAAGGAAAATAAGTAGTTTATTATGGTTCTTGTCATGCTTTTGCCCACTCCGTGCCATCCAGATCCGTCTTGTTTAGTTACCTGAGATAAACATGCTAAAGTCAACATAAAGTTGAGTGATATTCATAGGTTTGAGTTTAAGAGTTTGAATCACAAGTTAAGAGTGTATTGTAATCACATACAATCAATATGTTAAAAAAATTAATGTTCCTGTTATTGCCTTTAAGCTCATGATACTCAACGATTAACAGCCAATCATAAGTATGTATTATGATGGTAAGTAATAGGCCCCCAAAGATAGGTATTTGTCAATAACCTATTTATAAGAACAATAAAGTGCGCCTGGTGTTTTCTCCAACAACCAAACGAGGATTGTCAATCACTAATAGTACTATCCACAATTATTTACGTTCACCCTTCAAGTGATTAAGGTTCATGATCGAGGGACTTCTGACAATAGTAACTTAAGCAAATAACATTGGCCTGACGGTATTTCAATACCCGGTATAAAAGACTTGTGATCGAGTTTTAAGCATGTATCTCCCCCACGGGAAAATAGTTAAAGAGTGGGCTATGAAATCACCTTAGTAGTACAGTGGTATCGTAGTCTCAACAAAGCAAGGAAACGGCTTCACACAACACAACCTAAAAGATAATGCAAGTTTCAGTTATTAGTCTAAATCTGGTTTTATCGCGATTACTTGTTATTTAGTTATGAATAAATCTCGTGTTTGTTTAAGTGCCTAAAGTTCAAAAACAAAGTTATATATATATATAACTCGTAAGTAAAATGATCGATGATTGATATAAAGTTAGTTTTTATAACGAAAATAAACGTATCGTTTTACAAGAAATAAATAGCGTATTGTTATATCGTTTAATTATTATTACGAATATATATCGTATATATATATATATATATATATATATATATATATATATATATATATATATATATATATATATATATATATATATAAGTTTATGTTTATATAAGTCTTATATTAATTATATGTTTATATATGTAAAAGGTTAATATTATTTTTATAAAATAATATTTACAGAAAATTCCTTTAAGTTTCCAAAATTTACCTTTTTAACCCTAACGATATATATTTTACACCGTTAGTCCAAAATATATATAATTTACATTTTAGGTCCAAAAGCATCAATATTTACATTTCTCAACTCCAAGTTTTATTATTTACAGTTTCTACTTCAGAAAATCAGAAATTACAGTTTTGACCCAAAGTTTGCAAAGTTTACACTTTTAGTCCCCGGTTATGAAAATTTTGCAAAGTTAGTCCTAATTTTACCAAATTCAAAACTTAGTATTTTTACTTCTTAAATAAGCTCAAAATATTCAGATAGGCTTAATTCCACTGCTTATTTTCTTAAAAAGCACTTATTTCACTTAAATGGGCTTAACGAGACAATATCAAGGCTCGTTAAGGTTTCGTGATCCAATGGGTTTACGAACGGTTTGGGCCTGACCTTGGACTCATTTTAGGATACCAAAAACACTGGAGTTGGGCTCCCAGGCCCAGTGTATCACATAAGCTTAGTGGGCTTTACATAAGCCCACGTTGGCTTATATAAGTTTTGTAAAACCTGGTTTTTGTCGAGACAAAAGGGGTCGAGCAAAGTAGTTAAACGAGCTCATATGGTCGAATAAAAAGTGTTCTCTAATCGTTTACCAAGGTGACAATGGGGTCGAGCAATAAAAAGGTATAGTCATGTGTCGAATTTACGAATGACGAGACCAAAGCTTATGACCGAAATTTATATTAAAAATAGTTTCTATACTTAGAAATATTCTAAGTGTTTCAACTAGGTCAAGGTCATAAGGAACGTGTTATTTTTAGTACGTGTATGTTATTACTAGTTCCAAAACTTTATTATACGTGATTGCTAGCATGGTCAAAAATGAAAAGAAAGAAAAACATATACATGTTACGTTTTAATATTTCAAAATAAAAGGTCAAAGTAAATGTGCAATTCAATACTAACGAAAACAAAGAAAATGTTCTAAGTGTTTTGAAATGATACGAATGGGTCAAGTGACCTCCTAAACGTGTCGAATATATTAGTTTAAACGTTAGCTTTAGGTTCAAAAGTTTATATCACTCGTTTGTCATCATGTTGGACAATTAGAATGTCGAATAATATGGTCATGTCGCGTTTTTATATAACGAATTAATTTAGTAAAGTAAACGTGCAAAATTTAATAGTCACGAGATAAAAATAGAAAAGGAGTTCGTGAGTTCTCACCTCACCTCAAAAGGGTGGGGTAAAATTGTACGTATGGATCGAGTTTGGTTCAAGGAGGATCGTAGCGTGGTTCACGGCACACCAAGGTTCAAGACGAGCAAAAATTGGTTCACTTGGATCACTTCTACGCTTCGTACTCCTGGTTCACTTCTTGTCCCAAAAACTAGTGCACTCAACTTGTAAACTTGTAATATGGTTCAATAGGAGTGTGTGATCAAATGAGTTTGCATGGGACATTATATAGAGGGTTTTTGAGAGTGATGATAAGCATGAGTAACCAAGAGTGTGTGTGTGTTGGCTCGTTTCCAAAAGGTGACACCACAACCTTCACCAATCGAAAACTAACAAACAATAAGAATGTGTAAGAGTGTTCCTATTACATTCGTGATCTTCTACAGTGTATCCTTGTCAGATTTGAGGTCATAGGTGAGTTTGGGCGGTGGCTAAGAACTTATATGACACGTTATGGAAATTTGGTACATTGGTTTCATCGTTTCACTTTGGCCGAATTTAGTGCATCAAATGTGCATGAAAATGAATGATGTTTGTCACTTTTGAAAGCTAGCTGGGTCATAAATCAAGTTATGTAAAAACATTGTGGTCTTGTGTGTTGAAATCGCAAGAGAAAGGGGTGTTCCTTGGCTCGATCGTGGCTGGAAACAAAAGAAAACGAAAAGAAAACAGGCCGGGAAATGGGCTTGTGGGTTTTGGGTTGCTTCGGCCCAAAATAGAAAAGAGAAAAGAAATAGAGCATGGTCCGGTTTGGGTTTAACACTAGAATGTGGGGCCCATTTAGGTGTGGGGTCCACATAGAAGGTTTAGGGAGTCGGGATAAGTTCGAGATATAATAGTGAGTGGTCTCGGGAATTTTTGTAAGCTTCGGGAATATATAAATATTGTATGGTATTTAATCGAAACGTATATTATAAAAATATAAACGTTTAATATAAATATTCGCGATAATTTAGACTATCTAGGTTTGTGTGCAAGCAACGTTTCTAAGTAAAAGATAATTCAAAATTTTACCGTTGTGATTTATATATCAAGTCTAAATAAAAAAAAATTTCATACGTAAAAGTGGGTATTTAAATAACGTAATAACTTGTAAGTATTTACTAACCGTTGGGAAAATTACGAGAGGCTACAAGTTACCACTCCTTGACCTAAGAAACAGTTGAAAGGGTTGTTTGGCTGATAATTTTATATGATGCTAAAGTCTTTAAAGAAATAATAACCATCGTAAGTGTAAAACAACGCAACCTGCAATAAATAATTGATAATTGGTTCTCTCCTGTCATATATATTCTTCTTTTTTACTTTTGCCTTCCTTCAGATTTCATTGTTTTAGGCGAATCAATGAGAAAAAGTTGGATATAGAAATCCCAGATGGCATTCGTCAGCAGTTTGAGAATTTTTGTCAGAATTTAAAGACACACCTTTGGAAGGTAAGATTTGATGGTAACAGTTTATAATATTCTATTTGAGTTTAATACACATAAATTTACAACGTAATAAATCTACAGTTAGGAATATCATTCTTCGTGCTATTTGTCCACAAGTATACGGTCTATTCAGTGTGAAATTAGCAGGTAGCTTCTCTTCTAAATTCCTCTCATCATTGAAATTTGATTATGCATTGCTGAATCTAAATATCATTGAAAATTTTGTTAGTTATGAACACAATTATTTTCCAATGTAGTTACATTAACACTAGAGCAACTGTATAATGGATCATAGCAAAGATAAAGTCTACAATTTAGAAAAAAGACAATGGAGCAACTGTATAATCATATTTTACACATGCAGGCCTGATTGTTAATTAAAAAGCATATGTTACATTTGTCATGCACAACTAAAAATTGATTACTCCTTAACAGCATGAGGAACATGATAAAGCCACTATACACGAGGCAATGGTGCAGCAAACTATAAGTGTTGCTAAGGGGGTGTTTGTTTAATTGTTTAAGTTTATATACGCCTTATTAGCTTATATGTGTTCAGCTTATATAACATAAGTCACAATTTTGTGGCTTATTTTGACACTTCGAGGGACGGTAGATGAAACTTTCGACAAATCATAAGGACCATCTATGTAATTTACTTTTTTTAATGATTTCATTATGGTATTTGTCATTGTTTTCGTACTTGGTGAACCTTTGTAACTTTTACATATTTTTTTTGATCATTCATAAAATGTTTTTTGTTTTATTTTACGAGTATGATTTTTTTTTTTTTACTTATAATACAAATTTATAGATAACTATGGTTTTTAAAACATTTTAGAAAATACATTCTATATTTAGAAAAGGTTCTGATGGGAAAATTTTCTTTTTATTATATATTTCTGACGGGTTAATATTATCAATAAGATGGTTTCTTTATTTTTGATGGTTTTGCGTTGCTAACATTATAATTTGATTGGTTAAATAACAAGCAAGAAAACAACAATAGCATAAATACAAAAATTCAATATGTTTAACTATTTCTTGATTGTTTTCCTGTTGAACAACTAGTTTCCGATTAAGATCTTAATTGTTTCTGATGAACAATGAGTTGTTCATGTATTATATTTCTGACGGTCTCAAGCTGATACATGTGCATGATGATGTTTGTTTAGAAAGTAGGTACAAATCAAATTTTGTAGGTTTTACCTTTAATTTATGTTCGTATACTAATTTTTTATATTATTATGTAAGTATAGATATTATTGTCCAAATAATGGATTAGATTTTTTTTTTTAAATCACATAAATTTCTTTAGATGGAAAAATATCACATTCAAATTTCGAAAAGATATATACCATAAAATTTATAAGTTATCACGTAGCATGATTTAACTATGGAAAATATATCAACAAAGATAACTGTAGTTTTTAAAACATTCTAAAACATAAATCTTATATTTGAAAACGATTCTAATGGGACGAATTTCTTTTTATAATATTCATGACGGGTTAATGTTATCAAAAATTTTGTTTCTCTGTTTCTGATACCCGAGTTTAAGTTTCTGATGAGGAGTTGCTTATGACAGGTTGCTAATGACAGGTTTCTGATTAGTTGTATTGACTAAGGGTTTCTTAGGAGGCGTTGTTGATGATGGGTTTCTAATGAGTTGTTGTTGACTAAGGTGTGGCTAACTAAGGGTCTTTTAACGATAAGTTTCTGATGAGATATTTCTGATGAAGAGTTCCTCATGACGGGTTTCTAATGAAAGGTCTCTTAGGAAATGTCTTTAGTTGTTGCATGCTGATAAAAAGTATTTGGTTGCTGCCAATTTTTGCATACTGGTAGAATTGTAAAAGTAATAAAATCAAACGAAAAGATAATGTATTTAAAAAATAAATAGATCACCTAGAACTATTCTAACAAAAATTAAACCAAAAATCCCGTGCGTGCACGGGGATCTAGCACTAGTACTTAATAAACACAAACTTTATTAATTTACCAAAAAATGTATTAAATGCACAATAAATATAATTATAAATTACTGTATTTGAACATAATTTTCTCTTAAATGAATGAGAACATATCTTTTATAAACACGTTAACACGTGCCCAGTGGGCACATGTTAGCGAAACCCTTTCACACACACTTGAAAACACACAGTATAAAGTTTCAATTATTTTCATCAAACAAACACACAAGCATATTTTTGTTCATTTACCTATTTTATATATTTTTTATTTCATTAAACACATGTACAACAGTTTTGTAACTTTTGTTCACTTTTATGATTTTTTTGATTTTATAAATTTTTTGTACATAATTTTTATTTCATCAAACGCACGAACAACAGTCTTGTTCATTTTACTAAATTTTAACAATTATTTGTATTTCTTATATCTTTTCTCGGGCTTCAATAATATTTGATAAATACTCAAAATCCCGTACTTTTGCTCCAAATGTCCTTGTTTCGTGCCTGCAATATAACACAACAACTTCACATAATATATACACTTTAAAATACATATTTTTTGTTATTTTTTAGCCTTAAATGAGGGAATTTCGGTAAAAGAAATACAAATAACTACACATTTATCAATCAATTTAGGGTTTTCTGGAGAAAAACCAAAACTTAGATCGCGTCAGGTATCCACCAGTGTTGCATAGGTAGAACTAGGGCTTCGAACCTAGGTAAGTTAGGCGAGCACAAAACCGGGTAAATATCAATTGACTAGAATTCGATTGATATAATCGATTTGGTTTAGTCGAGAAAAGGGTAAAACCCTTCTTGGTCAAATAAAGGAGGAGAAGGGAAAGGGATTTTAGGGTTTGATTATGAGTTATGAGGATTCCTAATACATGGGAACATTTTAGAATCTCAATAGTTGCCGAAAAAGTATTCTAGTTTGATAAGAAGTCAAACTAACCCCTCACCTTAAGGGTCGGTCGACTAAATCCCAAACCCTGTAGGGTTTAGGTTTTTGTCGTTTATGACCCCTTAATATTTATCCCAGATAAATATTATATTTCGGCTAATTACCATTTAACCCTTAGATGAAAATACTACGATATTTTGAATTTCCTCACCACTCTCATTTCATTTCGTAACTTGTTTCTTATTTCCGCTTGCATGTTTTGTTTTGTGTGCACTGGTGTGACTCTTCGACATTTCTATGAAGAACAAAGATGAAAGATTCGTTGTGTCTTTACACATAATCCTTTCAGACTCCCACTTGTGCAAAGCATCAACATAGGAAACCTTTTTTCATTGTACCCGGAGTTCACGAGTAAGAAAATAAATTACCCAGCTCACAGAAACCGATTCAATACCTAAGTAGTGATTTCTTTCCGACAAAAGCTCCACCAAGCTTAGTCCGACTCCACCAAGCTAAGTCCACATATATGATTGTATCCCTTCGCACTTCATCAATATTTTTGAAAAGTACCAGGCATGAATATATTAACCTTGTAATACTTTCATCCGTGTTCTCGTGAACTGATTTGCCTCCCATAATGTCCCAGACACATGTTGTACGACCGCCCTTTTCACAAATCATTTCACACAAAAGGCCCGGAAAATCCTTTTCTACCGTCTATTTCATTTGTACCCGGGACTAATTTACGTCTTGAATCCACTTAACAAAGGTAAATCAAAGATTGTTAAATTAATAGTTATACCAAGTCATGAATTTAATCTAAAATATTTATATTTTTCTAACCATAGGTTAACATTATACTAGTAACACAAAAAATAAAATAATAAAAAAAAAAAAAAAAAAAAAAAAAGAAATGAGGAGAAAAATGAGGCTTCTTATCGTAGCCATCACTCTAATGGCTACAATCATATCAATAGCACGTTCATTCCATCGTCCTCTAATATATTCTTCATCTTCCTCCAAAAACCTTCTTCTTAAATCACACATCTGTCCCCTCTGGTCTCCCTCCTTCTTCCGCTGCCTCTCTCTCCGTCACCGTCACCGTCACGCGCCACCTCGCCCACGCGCCGCCGTCGTGTCGTTCTCATCCTCCGCAATGGCTAATGTTACCGATGAGAATAATCCTTTGTTGAAAGAGTTTGAGTTTCCACCGTTCGATTCGATCGATGCTTGTCACGTGCGACCTGGCATGCGTGCCTTGTTGAAGAAGCTTGTAAGTTTCCTTATGTGATTGATTATATAATATTATAATCGTCTGTGTGTGTGTGATTTATTAATTACAATTTTTTTTAGCAATGATACATAATCCACAAAAACAATCAACTCGCTCAGATGTCCGTGGGTGATTGGTTTTTATGTGTTGTTAAAAGGGTTTTTCTATCTTGTGTCATAGGGCACAAGATAAGAAGTACAAAAAGTACATAAAAACTACGAAGGACCCATAAAAGTAGACTTAGAGATCCAAAAATCCTTTAGTACTTTTTGTTCTTCTCATCTCGTGCATAGAAAAACCCTTGTTAAAAAATCTTGTGTGTTTATTTGATTTGATATTTCTTATATAATATACAATGCTTTTGTACTTTTGTACTTTTGTTTTCATTTTCTTTAATTTATTTATTTTGAAACCTATGAATATATGAATTTATGATTTCTTTACCTTTTGTTAGATACTTTATGCAACTTTTTTAAGGGGGTGTTTCTTTGGGCTTAGGGGGTGTTTGTTTAAGCTTATACGAGGGCTTATGAGCTTATTTTATTTTGGCTTGTATTTCACAACCCCTAATTTTCTGGCTTATTTTAAGATTTACGCTTATATAATAAGACTATAATCCTCAAAAAGCCAGAACGTTGATGCTTATGAAATATAAGCCGAAATCAAATACTCTAGTAAGCCCGCACATATAAGCTTAAACAAACACCCCCTTATATAGCGGGCTTATGGCTTATGTGATTTTTGGCTTATGTTTCATAAGCTCACTTTTTGTGACTCATTTTGAAACTTTTCAGCTTATGTAAGCTTATTATGACATGATAAGCTTATATAAGCCAAAAAGTTTCAAAATGAGCTACAAAAATAAGCCCGAAAACCTAATAAGCCGTAAGCCCGCTATATAAGCCCAAACAAACACACCCTAAACAGCCCAAATGTTTACTTTTTTAACTTTTGTGCTAATATGGTAAAAACTAAAAAGTTCAAACGGACGATTTATACAAAATAAATATGCTTTTTTAGTCATATTGATTTTTTTTTTACAGTTTGAGTATTTAGTTACGTACCACTGTCATGTAGTTTGGTTTTCAAAACCGTTTTCTTGTTTCATATTTAACGCTTACTACATAATTAAAACGCCATTTGGTTTTGCATATCTATTTATGTCACATAAAGATTGGGTTTCATTTTTTTTTTGGTTAAATAGTTGTCCATGTTTTATTAGGTTGATTTGCAAATTTTGTTTCGAGGTCAAACGTCACTGTGTGTTTCTTGTTTACAACATTTGATAAGGGGCATTTTCGATCGCCTCGCCCACGGCAAGCTGTATCTTACTGTCTTGTAAAAGCGTTTGGTGAGCTGTAGTGGTAACTATAGAGTGTAAAACAATCAAACAATCCTGAAATCTAAACGCTTCCCCAATTAGCATTTCATTAGGAGTCTTTAAAGGCTAAAAGTTTGTCGCTAAATAAACATTTCTAAACGCTAAAAATCCGCTCCAAAATGCTACCTAACACTGTGTATGATTAAATTTATAGCTAGTGTATGATTTAGTCTGTGATTATGATTCACGCTTTATGAAGAAGTTTGCAAGTCTGTGAAATTTGCGTTTATTATGTGCGTGCTTTGAAGAATATTTTAGGTTTGTGTATTTAATTGTACATTAATGTTATTGAAGAAGCATGTAATTGTGTGTCTGATTGATTAGATTTGTGCTTAACATGCATGAATTGTTGAAGAAGATTGCGAGTGTGTGTGATTTGATTGTTGAATTTGGGGATTTTTTCAGGACAGTGATTTGAGTGAATTGGAGAAGAATGTGGGCCCATCGTGGCCGAAGTTAGTTGAGCCGTTAGAGAAGATGATGGATAAATTGACTGTTGTTTGGGGAGCTGTTAATCATTTAAAGGCTGTTAAAGATACTACCGAGCTCCGTTCTGCCATTGAAGAAATCCAGGTTTGATTCTATATGGTTTTAAGTTAATTTAATTGATATACATTTTAGGAAGGTAACATGATTGCATTTATATGAATATATAATAGTTGAAGTGGACGTTCTGATTAAATTACGCTGGTTATATATTGTTTGCAGCCTGAGAAAGTGGAATTTGACTTAAAATTGGGCCAAAGCAAACCTATATATGAAGCTTTTAAGGCGATAAGGGAATCACCTGACTGGGCAGGACTAAGTGATGCTCAGAAACGTATCGTTGAATGTAAGTATCTTGAGGCGTCTGATTGTTGGAAAGTAGTATTTTTTATTTTTTTTTTAATTTTTTTATTATTATTATTTTTTTTATTATGAGCATTACTTTTTAAGTTTATATTGTTTAGCTGATAAATGCTTGCATGTCGCGTGTTTGAATTATATATGAAGTTCTTATCTTTCTTTCTGCATAAGACATTAACTGAAGCATTGTTCCAGGAAGCTTTTTTAGTCTTTTACAGCAACCACACGAAAGTGCATAACATATTTGTAGGCCAAGTACCAATCTTTTTTGAAAAGACAAATGATAATGATATGGTTTTATATTGTATCTTGTAATATTTATACCGTAAAGAAAGGTGGAATTTTGCCCAACAGTTTTTACACCTTTAAAAAAAATGAATCTTATTATTTAAATCACTACATGAAGTTTTTATTACTGCAAGCACGTCTAGATGCATACCAGCTAATCTAAAAGATTTGTTATTAGTAATTTTAAAATTTGTCTCACATTTCTCGACTTGTGTCCACATGCAGCATCAATAAAGGAGGCTGTTCTTAGCGGTGTCTCCCTTGACGATTCTAAGAGAGAAGAATTCAACAAAATTCAGCAGGTGCACTTATTTATTCATCGGGCGGTCATATTGACATTCTCCTTCCCTTATATTTATCCTTTATTATCTCTAAAACTGAGAGACAAGAATGGAATGTCAGTTATGTTTCTTTTAATAAAGGTCACTAGCCATTATGGCACTAATTATGAGTTAAACTGCAGGAGTTAACAAAACTTTCTCAAAAATTTGACGAGAATGTTTTGGATGCCACTAAGAAGTTTGAAAAGCTAATAACAGATAAAAAAGAAATCGAAGGATTGCCGGCTACATTTCTTGGCCTGGCTGCACAAACAGCCTCATCTAAGGTTCTTAATAAACTTCATTGTTTGTGCTTACTGTTAGTATGCTTCCATTGAGATTCAGGACACCAGTGTTCCACATTTTCTTATTTTGTTGTACATATTTGAATCCAGGGTCATGGAAACCCCACTGCTGAAAATGGGCCATGGATGATTACATTGGATGCTCCAAGTTTTATGTCAGTCACGCAACATGCTAAGAATCGAGCTTTGCGTGAAGAAATCTATCGTGCTTATATAAGCCGTGCTTCTAGCGGAGAATTAGATAATACTCCAATTATTGAACAAATTTTGAAACTTAGATTGGAAAAGGCTAAGCTTCTCGGCTACAATAACTATGCAGAGGTATATATATATGTGTGTGTGTTCATTGGTTGTACTTGCTATCTACCATTGCTTCTTAGTTGTTTTATTTGATTGTATCAGGTAAGCATGGCAACCAAGATGGCTACTGTTAGTAAAGCAGAAGAGCTTCTGGAAAAGCTCAGGAGTGCTTCCTGGAATGCTGCAGTTCAGGGTAATATATTACATATATAGTCTGATAATCAAATACTTGCCTTATAAATTCGTGATGGAGGTATCTTGTAGTAGGCTCAAATTGACGATACAATCACTAAAAAGTCCCTAATATATCAGTTACACCATTTGTAGAGCTATATATTTGTTAACAAGGTTGTAAAAATCGGTCGGCGGTCGACCACCTTCAAGCAATAAATCGGTCTTGGCGGCGATATATCGGTTTCTCGGCGGGGACAATAAATTATAAAGGAATTTATTTAAAAAAAAATATATATTAGCAATATCCTAACAAAATAAGTCAATAACCACAAAAAACTAAAAAGTTTAACATGCTTGAAAAATAAAAACCATAAGTCCATAATTATTTATCAATTTAAATTTAAATTCATAACAAAATAAATAGTTTTGGACTTTTGGTTGCTTTTTGACCATGACCGATAAATTTGACAGATATGTGAATTTCAGTGGCGGTGGACCGCCGCCAACCGCCATGGCGCCGATATATCGGCGGCCATGACCGATATTTACAACACTGTTTGTTAAGATATGATGGTTTGCTTGCTGACTTTACTCTCATCTTGTTTCTGTATGGAAATATATTGGAATCCATATCCTTGGTTTTACTTGCAAGTGTAAATATTTGTCGTTAAATTATACCATATAATGAATTTAAATAAGTATAAATAGCTAAGACAGAAACAACTAGCACTGCTCTTTGATTTCTTTGTTTAAATATCCTTGACGGTTGTTGTTTGTCATTCTTTAAGTTTTATGGTTATTATCTGATTATGTTTGTATAATTGTACGTTCACTTCTTTAATTGATCAGTTTTTTTTTATCAGTTTTGTTGCTGCTAAATATATATTGTTGATACTCTAATCAGTAAGAAGCTCATAACACTCATTATACCAATCCCTTCATATCTTGTAGATATGGAAGATCTAAGGCAGTTTGCCAAAAGTCAAGGTGCTCCTGAAGCTGATGAGTTGACTCACTGGGATACCACTTTTTGGAGCGAGAGGCTACGTGAATCAAAATATGAAATAAATGAGGTTCTTTTTCTCATAGTGTGCTTTCTAATTTGTGTTGCCTATAGTTCACAAACGTCATGCAATTTTGCATCCTTGGGCGAATTTATTTCTAAAGGTTAACCTTCAAATCCCGCAGGAAGAACTGCGACCTTACTTTTCATTGCCTAAAGTAATGGAAGGTCTCTTCAGCCTAGTGAAGATGCTATTTGGAATTGATGTTGAAGCAGCTGATGGCCTAGCACCAGTAAGATATATAATTACCTTTTGTTTACTAAACATGATTTGGTATAAACATGTTACATTCGTATGTTTTCCTAAACATGTAGGTCTGGAATGCTGATGTCAGATTTTACCGCATCAAGGATTCATCAGGCAAACCTATTTCATATTTTTACTTTGATCCATATTCTCGTCCAGCTGAAAAGAGAGGCGGTGCATGGATGGATGAGGTTGTTGCAAGGAGTCGTATACTATCAGATGACAAAACATCTGTTAGGTTACCCATTGCTCATATGGTGTGCAATCAAATGCCACCTGTTGGAGAGAAGCCAAGCCTTATGACATTTCGCGAGGTACATACGCAGTACATGCATTTATCCCTGGTCAAGTGAAATATTTTACTTCTTATACATGTATTGTTTAATATGTGTCTCATGTCTGCAGGTTGAGACTGTTTTCCATGAGTTTGGTCATGCACTTCAGCATATGCTAACAAAACAAGATGAGGGACTTGTTGCTGGTATACGTGGCATAGAGTGGGATGCTGTTGAATTACCTTCTCAATTCATGGAGAATTGGTGCTACCACAGGTATTTCATCATATTGTAACTTAATTTGATTTACAATTAATTTGGAATAATTCTACATACTAAACTTTCCAAGTCTTCAATCGACCATCTTGGGAAAATGTCTTTATGTTGGCTTAAAATTTTCTGTTTATCTTATAGCCTGATCTACTTGTAGTTGATATTGTAGTATCATGCCTGAAGTACTTTTTTTTTTGCAATGAAAAGTTATATAATTTATTTATTTTAATGTTTTCTGCTGCTCCCGTATATATGTTATGGAATGAGAGTACCTCTGTTTCTGAATGGTTTACAGTAAAATGAACTACATTAGTCAACTTTTTTACAGACGTCATGTGAAAATCTGATGACTAGATTCCTTAGAACATGGGAAGATATTACACATTTTGAAACTGGCAGGCGGTAGAATTATATAAAACTATATAAAGTGCAGACTTGAGTCAATTGTGTGGAGTTTTACCCATCATGGGAATTTACCAATGGAGCTAGCACGCAGATTTATATATAAACTATGCGACATTTAAATTGGTGTGCTGGATCAGTGATAACACGATAATAGTTGAGTCCATATGCAGTACGGAAATGATCGAATTAGGAGTAAAGGCTAAAGGGTTCTAGTTATTTCTAATTTCAAATTATGTACATAAAACAATTCCAGAAAATAAAAGAGAGCAAAAGATTTTACTTTGTCATACAGACATAACCCTGTAACTTTAGAAATGTTCTTATAGAATTTGTACTAGTAAACCCTACTTGCTATGTTTACTGTAAGAAGAGAGAATCTGTGATAAGAGTGGTGCGAAAATGTTGCTGCAAGGGATTTAAACATTGATTTTGGTCAATTGAATCCATTCTTGGATGTACTGTAATAACCGTTACCTAGATTGATGTGTATATATAGTGACAATTATATGCACTATACTTTGTTCTAAACCAGATGTATACAAATTAATTTAATCTATTAAATGGCTATTGTAGGGATACCCTAATGAATATTGCGAAACATTATGAAACTGGAGAGTGTCTCCCTGAAGAAATATATCAGAAGCTTCTTGCTGCTAGGACTTTCCGAGCTGGATCCCTCAGCATTCGTCAGGTGAATACATACATTCTTTTTTCCACCATCATTGATAAATGCATCTATTCAAGCTGATAATTTCTTACTTATGCATTGCTTATAACTTTATCTAGATGAGGCTTATATTATTAAACAATAGACATCCACAGTGATTTACCGTTATAGAGAGTCATGGACGTGATCTTTCTAATATTTTGGTCCAGTGTATTGTTGTTTATATGTTATAACATAGAAGAGTAAAATTATAATTAGTTGACATGTTTTGCAGCTTAAATTTGCAACTGTTGACCTGGAGCTGCATAGCAAGTATGTACCTGGCGGGTCTGAATCAATCTATGATGTTGATCGAAGGGTCAGTGAAAAAACTCAAGTAATTCCTCCGCTTCCGGAGGATAGGTTCCTTTGCAGTTTTAGCCATATTTTTGCAGGTTGGTTGTATATTATTTTTCTTTCATTTTGTTACTGCCAATTAGTTTCCAGATGAATGTTTTGCTGTACTTTCTATCCTTGTTGCCTCTAATTATGATGTGGTGTGGCGTAACCAGGTGGGTATGCTGCTGGATATTACAGTTACAAGGTAATTTTTTTTGCTCATCTGTGGTCTTGGTTATACATCTTTGAAGTTTATAATTTTCAAATATGTTATCTGTTTATTTTATTTACTTATTTCTCATTTGGCACTCTTTTTCTGATTCTGAACATAATTGCTACAGTGGGCAGAAGTTCTGTCTGCTGATGCTTTCTCTGCATTTGAGGATGCTGGATTACATGATGACAAGGTATGGTTTACGTGAATTTACACATTAATTTCCTTTTGCTTTACCATCTCTATAAAAGTTTGTGTTATGAATTGTTAATTTGAATTTGGTAACTGTTATCGGTTAGCATACACGGTTTAAGCTGATTCTAGAATTCTATGAAATTGACAAAGTATGATGGTATTTGGTGATGCGTCATATTGGCAATGTTATTTTATTTGTTGTGGAAGAATTTTAATCATTGGTTTTCTACATCTTGGAACTAAATACCTAATCTCTACATGTCCAGCTTTAGTGAATTAACAATCTATCTTTTTCTGTACAGGCGGTCAGAGAGACAGGGCACAGGTTCCGTGAAACTATCCTTGCACTTGGAGGTGGAAAAGATCCACTAGAGGTTAGATCTTACAGACCATAATTTTTCTTTTTTTTTTTTTTTTTTTTTTTTTTTTTTTTCATGTGGACGCTTTTAATTACTGAATCTCAACAAACACACTGTTTGTTCAGCACTACTATTATCCACTTAAGGTATCAGAAATTCATTAATATTTTGTGCATTTCTGATACAAAAAGCAAAATGACTAAGAATGATTACTTAAAAGTTTCTTTAAACTTTACATTATTAAGATCCCTTTAATTATTACCATTTTTATTAAAGGCCAAATATCTTGCCTATACAGGTGTTTGTTGAATTTCGTGGGCGTGAACCCTCTCCCGAGCCACTGCTGAGGCACAATGGCCTGTTAGTCGAAGCATGATTATCCATGATCAGGATTTAGCTAAACATGGAACTTCTTGGTCCAATTGGTTTTCTCTTGGATTAAAATTATGGTTTGCAATCGATATGATGTTGCTTCTGTTTTCACAACCAAACCTTGGTCCAAATATCTTATGGAGTTATGGTATATATACAGTCTCTTGTTTAAAAATTAGCAAAATGAAAATGTTTAGGTAGAGTGCTCTAATGTGATATGAGCAACAAAGTACTTTTTAGAATGGTTACATTTTGGTGGTGTAATACTCCATCCTTGTTTGGTTTTGTTTTTTCTATGTGATTCTGTGGATTAGACTACATGACCGCCCTTGTGGTTGTGGACTCATAATCTCTCAAATGGGAACCTAACCAGCCTGCTTACGGGGGCCTTTCCGGTCATGGGATTCATCTGGTTTGGGACTTCGGGTTATTGGGAGAGGGGTTGGTTCACCTTATGACAAAAATTCGAGGCAGGTGAGAATTGCAAGAGAAGTGAAGGTCTGGTCACAACTCACTAGGTCTAATATACTTCTTATTTGCCTTGATATAAATTATTTTCACTGAAAATTAGTTGTAGTGCGGGAAATATGGTAAACATTTTGTCCATTTTACATAGGTAACAAAATGGTTTCAGACCAAAACGGGTTATTTTCTATGTGAGTGTGTTCTGTTGGATATGACAAGAAAACATTTTGATTATGTGTTGTGCCGATTTTTCTTCTAAGTTTGTTTACATGTTTCTGTAATTATAAAAATATCAAGAATGATATTTCACTGCAGTAGTGCAGTAGCTCCCTAAAATCTATTAGCGCACTAGATCGAGCACCAGTGATTACGAATCTGATCAAAATTTTGGCTAGTTGATCAAAGTGTGATTGATTATAGATTTGTGGTTTATTCTATTGCGTTATTTAAGAAGCTTGTAAGTCTCTCAAATTTGTGTCTACAGTAATATGCATGTGTTATTGAAGAATATTGGAACTGTTTGTGATTTAGCATAGATTTTTGGGCTTGTTAGACCGGGTGTAGTGGTGGACTGGTGTCGGTGATTAAACTCACCATTGCTACATAAGCATCTACTTTCATCACCAAACCAACAAACAAACCCCTGTAATGACTACTAAACCCATCACAGAAAGATACCCGACTCAAAACAAAAAACATGTGTTACAACACACTCACACACACAAAACAACCACAATGTGGTTCAGTCAAGAAAGCAACCTAACCATCTCCAGAATTGGCTGACCACACACGAAGAGGGTGTCAGTAATGATGCTTGACGCATGAAGCGCTGGTTCCACATGTGAAATTTGTTTCCGTTACTGGCGGCATGAAATTTGGTTCCGTTACCAGCGGTCTTATATGTTCGTGTGTGTGATTGATTACATAGTAGTGCCTATTATGTATGTGTTGTTTAAGAAGCAGGTAAGCCTGTGATTGATTACTGGTTACAACTCGTGTTATTGAAAAAGCTGCTTATTATTTGTGCAATATTGAAGAAGCTTGTAAGTATTGTTGCTGCTTTGGGTTGTCTCAAAATAAGTGACCACTTTAAATTACAACTAATTAAATTATTTATAAATTGTTTAATATAAAATTTTATTGGTTCATATAATGGTTTCACTTTTTTTTAAACTATAGTTATAATACCCGCGCACGCGCGGGTTTTTTTTTAAAATTTTTTTTAATGATATATTTTTATTTTTTAAAAAATAAATAATTTAATCTTTTTGTTTGTTTGATTTATGGTTTTTAATTATATTTGTTTATTATTAAAGATAATCATTTAAAAATTTAATCGCATCTTATCTATATTTTTGTGTATATATCTTCTACTTATGTAGTATTGCATCTTATCTTTATTTTTTTTATTTATCTTCTACTTTTTAGTATATCAACAAAACAAATTTTTAAAATTTTAAATTAAAAAATAATAATTAAAATAATACCTAATAAGGAAATAATCTTTTTTCAAAGTACCCACTAGGAGTTTTGTTTTATTATATAATAAAAAAAGATGTAGACTTGGTAAGTGGACTTTTGATTTGCAACGTATTGACCGGAGTGTTGACTTGTCAAAGACTTGTGTTGTTGAAGAAGCTTGTATTGACTTACCAAAGACTTGGTTATTCATATATTATGATATGATCATCGAATTAGGTCATTCAAAAAAATTTAAGGACTAAAAGTTATCAAAGTATAGTAAATAACCAAAATAGATTTACGAGGAAATTGTTAAAAGAAAGTTCAGCCTGCAGTGTTGGACTATAATTTTGGTTTGTTGTTTGAATGGTGACATGTGCCAAGAAACTAAAGCCTACTTGTTTTCACCAATGTTTTGAAACCCGGGTTTGGGATCGACCCGGCCGAGTTACCGGGTCACCGGGTCAACCCGGTTAGACCCGGTTTTACGCACATTTCTAAAAATCGATTTTACGCACAAATATGAGTGAATAAACACCATAAGAAAGTCATATCAAACAAAAATAGCACCTTAATAATGACAAATAAATAAAAAAGAGTCAAAATTTAAATTTAAAAAAAAAAAAAAAAAAATAGAGAAAATCCAAACCCGGCCGGGTTTCAAAACCCGGGTCAACCCGGGTCACTCAAAACCCGGCGGGTCACACCGGTTGACCCGGTTTTAGAAACCCGGGTCAAAACAACCCGTTTTTTGACCGGGTTCCGGTCCGACCGGTTCGACCGGCTGGGTCGACCCGGGTTTCAAAACGTTGGTTTTCACACCAATTTTCCACAATACATGGTTATAAAAGGCAATGAAGCATGGCTTCATTCTTCATCCCATCCATTTCAAAATACATGAAGATTAGTGTTAATCTTTTGTAATTAAAAAGGAGTGATTTTTCACTTTTATAGTAGTAACAACGTATTTTGTTTTACACATGGTTTTTACCTGTCGTGGTTTTCCATGTTAAATCCGTGTGCCATCTTTTATAGTACTTCATATTTTAGTTGTGATTTTGCTTCATTCCGATGTTGCTTTTCTTGAAGGAATATTGCTTATTGTCACTTACTTATATATTGGTTATTCACTTATGATTTTTGTCTTAACATAAATGATCAAATGCTAATTTTTTGTTTTTAGTTGGCAAATTTGTGAAACTGAGATGAAGTTTATTACCTATTTATTTCACCAAGTATTAACATGAAATTTGACTTGATGTTTTATATTTCTGCTACTTTCAGGAATTTTGGCAGATTCATACACTCGTTGAAGAACTACAAACGTATCTCATAAACAATCGGAAAGTTCAACCGCTTTAGCAATGACGAGATTTGTGTTAATCGTCCTTATTGTTCTGTGCTCCTTTCTAAGTAATATTAGCTGTTCATCTGTTGGTAGTAGCACAAAACAGTTACGGTTTAACAGAAAAAAGGGTGAGTTTAAGATTCTACAAGTAGCCGACATGCACTACGCCGATGGCAGAAAGACTCCTTGTGAGGACGTCTTGCCAGAACAGTTTGCCCATTGCACTGATCTAAATACCAGTGCTTTCCTTATACGTATGATCCAAGCTGAGAAACCAGACCTCATTGTTTTCACCGGAGATAATATATTCGGGCATGATGCAACAGATGCAGCAGCATCAATGAATGCGGCCTTTGCCCCTGCTATAGCATCAGGAATCCCATGGGCTGCTGTTTTAGGGAACCATGATCAGGAGTCGACCTTACGAAGAGAAGGTGTAATGAAATATATTGTTGGAATGAAAAACACAATGTCTCAGTTAAATCCTAGTGGATTTGGTGTTATTGATGGATTTGGTAATTACAATCTTGAAGTTCATGGAGTTGAAGGGTCGAGTTTTATGAACAAATCGATACTGAATTTATACTTTCTTGACAGTGGCGACTACTCTACTGTCCCCTCAATCCGTGGCTACAGATGGATTAAAGCGTCTCAACAATTTTGGTTTCAACAAACATCTAAAAAACTTCAAAATTCGTTTAAAGCTCCCGGGCTTGCTTATTTCCACATCCCATTGCCCGAGTATGCAAAATTAGACTCGTCAAGCTTTACTGGCGTGAAACAAGAAGCAGGGATTAGCTCCGCCTCTGTGAACTCCGGTTTCTTTTCGACATTAGCTGGAGCAGGTGACGTGAAAGCTGTTTTCACTGGTCATGATCATCTTAATGATTTTTGCGGTAATTTAACCGGGATTCATCTCTGTTATGCTGGAGGGTTTGGATATCATGCCTATGGGAAGGCTGGATGGTCGAGAAGGGCACGGGTGGTTGTAGTTTCTTTAGACAAGGGGTCACATGGCGATTGGGGTGCAGTTAAGTCTATTAAAACATGGAAGCGGTTAGATGATAAAAACCTAACTGCTATTGATGGTCAGGTTCTTTGGATGGAGTCGTAAAAAAAATAAAAAATAAAAATAAAAAAAACGTGGTTGAATGATGCAGAAATCTTCACTTTTAGGTTCAATAAAGTATTTCAAATGTTATTTTTAGATCTCCATATGGTTCAAGATTTGAACTTTTTTTTTTTTTTTTTTTTTTTTTTTTTTTTTAATTAGCATTGCAGAGGCAAGCAAGTTGTGCTTGGCTTTTATATATAGTAGTGATTGTCGATTTGTCGTTAGACATAACATATATAAGCGATTACTCTTGTTGGTTTGAGTACCTGTTTATAAACATTTTGTTCCAATCATCGACAATACATAATTCCGGATACAAATTAGGCTCATATTATAGCCAAGAAAATCTTATAGTTATGGCTAAAACGGAAATCTTGTTGTTTCTTACAGCTTGCTGAATATTGCAACTACTTGTTTAAATAAACATCTTATCTCATATCTAAGTCTGCAAGTCTGCTAAAATCAGTTTAAAGTAATAAGATATTGAAAGTTAGACCGCCAAACATAACTCATTGAGAATGATTTAGCTTATCATAATGGTAACTTCGGCCGGATCCTCATGGACATGAAGCCAATTGTTAAGGATCGGAACCATAACTAACGAATCCCTTAGATATAATGCGAAACGGATACTCATGGTGAGGAAACTTATCTAATCATGTCGTTTTCTATTTGATTGAAAGTTTTAGATGTGCATCACATATGATTATATTCTGTGTTGAGCACTTTCATCAACCTTATTATCAATAATATTAGAAGTGGTTTGTGCATTTAAGATACAAAAAAAGGCCTGCTTCTAATACTAATAACGAAAGACGTCTTGATGTTTATTTAGCTCTCCACTTCACATTTCCCTTCGATTATTATGATTTCGTACGTAATGCATGTTAATGACGGAATGCAAATTACAGGTTTTTGTTGATTTCCCTCGGACACAATGGTGTGCTACAGGTGCAGCATGATTAAAAATGACCCAGTTCTAGCTGAATGAGGAGCAACAACTTGATCCAACAGGTTGGTGGTTATGGAATTTAATGAGGGTGTTTGGTTGGTGGTTATGGAATTTAATTTTCCTCGCATCCTATCCGTTCAGTTTCTGATATTTTGCCATAACTCAAGGAAATTAATGTGAATGGGATAGATGTGACGGTAAGTGACTAATATTTGTGCTGTGATAATGCTATTCGATTTCAGTTCTTGTGTATGTCATTTGTGATTCTTGTTTCTTAATAGAGTTAATACAAAGGAAAATGAGTAAATTGCATTAATGGTCCCTAAAGTTTGGCAAAATTGCATGTTTCATCACAATGTTACGAAAATGCAAGGATTGTCCCTGTGGGGAAACCTTTGGTACAAGTATCATCCTTTTTTGAAAAACCTTTACACTATGTTCTCTAGTTCTTATTTTGGGTGAAAAGTGAAAGTAACTGAAAGAAACTAAAATATGAGTGTGTTCTTGAGTATTTTTAAGAGGGAAAGTGAAATGAAAGTGTGTAAAGTGGGGCAAAATGGGTGTGAAAACTTTCACCCCACTTTTGGGGTGAAAGTGAGAGGAATCAAAGTAATATATTTGTTATGACCAAATTGCCCTTGCTTTATTTTAGCCACAATTAAATATATTATTAAGGATATAATTGACAAATAACATTTTTCTCATAACTTTACTCCTTTTCTTTCATTCAACTCAAGAACACTAACAAATTTTTAACAACCTTTCATTTTCTTTCCCCACCATTTTCTATACTTCCTTTACTTTTCACTTTCTTCAAATAAAAAGTGGAGAACACAGTGTTAGTGTATGTGGACGATACTTGCACCAAAGGTCTCCCAACATGGATGATCCTTGCACTTTTGTAACATTTGAGATGAAACATGTAATTTAGCCAAACTTTAGGGACGATTTATGTAATTTACTCAAGAAAAATAGTTTTTGAAAACAAAAAGTTATATAATCTAACTCATCAACATTAAAATACAGATTCATCAAAATTATTACTTTAGTATTCAACTATATATTAATTACATGAAAATTGGTAAACAAAGAAAAAATGATGCGATGTTGATTGATGACTTACAAAATAATGGCCAATACTTAAAACTAATTTAAAAAAAAAAAAAAAAAAAAAAAAAAAAAAAAAAAAAAAACTTTTTCCGGTCTCAAAATAATAGTCAATTGACAAAAAACACATTTAAAAAAAAAAAAAAACATAATTCTTACAACTTTCTCTTTATTTTTTTGTAAAATGATGGTTTTATCTTAAAATAATTAATAAATTCCTTTTCTAAAGTTTATAATAATATATTTAAATAGATGTAATATGGTAAACAATATGATAAACTCGATAAAAATTTTGTTTCTAATTTTATAGTTGACAATAAATTAAAGGAGGAAGAACTAATAAAGCTAAAATAAGTATTTTATATTCTCCTCTAACTTATAACGATTTTATCTTCCAAAATGACGTAGTGACAAGCTGCCACAAGTCTCACAAGATCAAGATTAGAACATTAGCGGATAGGCATGCTCTCCTTTTGATATGGTAGGGAAAAGTATACATCTACAAAAATATGAGCTAAATACGTATATCAAAGCCAAAAGTGACCCAATCACTTCCAAAGGCTTTCTGTGCAACATTTTAAAGATTTTTATAGCAAATATCATTTATAGTTTTAGGCTTTTAGCGTTCGAAATATAAAGTCTGTTTGACAAATAGTGTGCAACGTTAAAATTTTGTTTAAATGCTAGTTTTACAGACAATACTCGAGTAAACATTTGAATATAAACGTTATTAATTCCCGCTACTATTTTTTAATACTGCTAGTTTTGTCGTATAGTAACAATATAAATCATTCTCATTTACGGAGTACATGTTATTATTAACGAATAGGGGCGTTCATCAGATCGGTTTTCGGGTTTGTGGGCTAAAACCAAACCAAACCAATACATCAAGTTAGGTTTTCGATTAAAACCAAGAAAACCAAATTCAACTAAACATAAAAATATAATTTAGAAATCATAATTCATAAATAAAAACCTAAAAGTTTAAATAAATTAACAAATAAAAATGTCCCACAAAGTGTTCAAGTAAATCAATAAAACAGTAGTTTAAGAAACCAAAAGGTTTCAAAACTTAACGGAAGTAATGAAAGTGAGACGGATACAATTTTCTTTAAAAAGTTTTCTTCAGATATCTTATTAGCTTGAATATTCTATCTTTAAGCATCCAAATCTAGTTGAATATTAAGATTGTTAGTTAAGATAATCAGATAGAAACTATGTATACGGAGTATGTAATTTTTTTTTTAGTAGAATGGCATTTTCGGGTTGGTA
This sequence comes from Artemisia argyi, assembly GCA_030686995.1. NCBI lineage: Eukaryota > Viridiplantae > Streptophyta > Magnoliopsida > Asterales > Asteraceae > Artemisia > Artemisia argyi. The sequence continues at coordinate 142,468,290 of CM060707.1, read as the reverse complement.
ATATTTTTGTCAAACTATAAATCAAACCAAACACTAATTAAATATTTCGGTTTGGTTTCAAACTAAATCATACAGCAATAAAAATTATTACAGTAATTTACATTTATTTGGTTTCGGCCTGATGTAATTTTCAATGCATTATCAAACCAAACACCAAACGAGCCGACTATTTATAAAAAGGTTTTTCTAACTTGTGTCATAGTGGCACAAGTTAAGCACATTATAAGTACATCAAAAGTATACAATGATCCATATAAAAGTACACTTGTCTGTACTTTTACGTGAATCTTTGTGTACTTTTTTTATAAGCTCTTATGTATTTTTGATGTGCTTAACTTGTGCTTAAACCCATTTAGAGCACAAGGTGCGGACAACGAACGAACCCTCGCCGTCCGATGTGGCAACTCCAACGGCGAGCCGTTGCTAGCCGCCACACTATTTGATGCTCGCCGTTGGCTCTCTCGCCGTGGCCACGGCGAAGCAATTCGTCTGACATTTTTGCAGGTTAACGTTTGGTGCATTTGGTTTATTTGTTTCGAATGGGGAAGTGAGGCCCGAATGAGGAAGTGGAGGTTTGTTGTTTAGTGAGGGGGGGTTTGTTGTGGTTTGTTGAAGTTGAGGTGTTTTGATGATGTGACATGATGGGGCCCGAATGGGGAGGGAGAAGCTTGTTGCTGCACCTAGAGCTCTTATAAATCAAAAAATAAAAATCTTGTAAATACTGTATTACTGTAGTACGGAGTAATAAATCCATCCGTGACCGCACCAAACATTATTGATAGTAGCGACATATTAGAAAGAGAGAATTGCAAAAATCATCCTTGTAGTTTGCTCAAATTACAACTTCAATAAAACTTACAAATGCACTCTTAATCCTTAGCCAAAATTAAACGACTATATTACCTTCACATGGACCAAAGTGAAAGGAAAGGCGAAGACGGTAGTTTAGTAATTTAACTCTAGCCAGTGACCAAACGCGCACTTGTAAAGCACTGGAAAATTCCTAACAGAAATGATAAATGCACTTCCGAAAGAAAAAGAATTAAACCAGTAATTTGGCCAAACCACAGGTACTATTTTTGCAATTTACTATATGATAAATACCGAAACTAACAGAAATGGTAGTCTAGTGTAGTAGCATTTGCTCTTTGAAACTACTACTACTATTCTCCCAAACCACCGGCTGTAGAATTGTGGCTCCTTGTTGTCCTCCCCTCACTGCCGGTACCATATCTCATCATTCTTAGTTTCTATTATACGATCTATAACATAACCCTTGATTCATTACTTATGTTTTGATTATTGTTATATTGTTTTGTTAATCATGGTTTCCATCGTTTTGACAATACTAATAATTCACACACAAACACAAACCCTCCCTCCCTTTTTGGGAATGTTCTTGCATGCTTAGGTTGTACTTGAGACCTCTCACATTTTAGTTTCGCTTGTTTTTATCACTAGGCCATACCCTGAGTGGTTTATTTTGATTTAGTTTTCATTGTCAAGATATACCAGATAAGGATATTTCAATCTTATGTTTGGTACTAGCTTTACACTTTCGCCTTTTGTCCGTTTTGGTAATTGTATACTCTATCCGTTTTAAAATAAGTGTCCGCCTTACTATTTTGGGTTCCAAATTATAACCATTTAAAACATTTTCAAAATAAAAGGAAAACGTTTGATTGGTTAATAATGGAATCTTTATACTTTTCTAAAACTGTGTAACACTACCAAAGTGAACAATTGTTTTGGATCAACGGGGTATTTTTTTTTTGTGCTAATTTTGGTGAATTATAGGTTTTGAAACGGATTAATTTGATGATGAACATTTTTTAGATTGGTACATATTCGCATAACGATTATACCATCTAATAGCTCAAGTATGTTTCCACCCGCATACTCTTGGAGTCTTGGTGGATTGGCCACTCCACATATGACATACCACTAGGCAAAAGTCACCTTGGTGATAAAGATTTTTTGTGCCTGTCTAGTTAGGTCATTTAAAAATTTATAAGGGCTAAAATGAATCGAAATAAAGTATACTAACAACAATATATCAATGACAGAAGTATATCGTTATTATATGACATGACATTTACTTTTGTCTTAGTAGTTCAACTGTGATTTTTTGTCTTAATAGGAGTGATAAGATGCTATAATCTTGTTTTTGAGTTAACAAAGCTCTGAAATCAATGAAGTTTATTATTGTTTTCTACTAAATGTTAAGTTTTTTTTTGTCCAATCATGAAATTTGATCTGATTTTGTAAATTTCTATGCGAATTTCAGAAATATTGGCAAAGTATCATTGATGCACTCATTGAAGAACCACTGACCTATTTCACAAATATTAGAAAGTCCTTGAACAATGGCGAGATTTCTGTTAATTGTGCTCATTTTACTCTGCTCCCTTTCAAGTAGAATTGAAAGTTCATCTAATGCTGGTGGCACAAAACAGTTAAGGTTTAACAGGAAAAAGGGTGAGTTTAAGATTCTGCAGGTGGCCGACATGCACTATGCTGATGGCAGAAAGACTCCTTGTGAGGATGTCTTGCCAAAACAGATTGCCCATTGCACTGATCTAAATACCAGTGTTTTCATTAACCGTATGATCCAAGCTGAAAAACCCAACTTAATTGTTTTCACTGGTGACAATATATTCGGGTTTGATGCAACAGATGCGGTAGCATCCATGAATGCAGCCTTTGCCCCTGCTATAGCATCAGGAATCCCATGGGCTGCTGTTTTAGGGAACCATGATCAGGAATCGACCTTATCAAGAAAAGGTGTAATGAAATATATTGTTGGAATGAAACACACACTGTCTCAGATTAATCCTGGTGGATTTGATGTTATTGATGGTTTTGGGAATTACAATCTTGAAGTTCACGGAGTTGAAGGGTCGCGTTTTATGAACAAGTCGATTCTGAATTTATACTTTCTTGATAGTGGTGATTACTCTACTGTCCCTTCGATCCCTGGTTATGGATGGATTAAACCGTCTCAGCAGTTTTGGTTTCAACAAACATCTAAAAAGCTTCAAAAGTCGTTCAAAGCACCCGGGCTTGCGTATTTCCACATCCCATTGCCCGAGTATGCGAACTTTGACAAGTCAAACTTTACAGGCGTGAGACAAGAAGGGATTAGCTCCGCTTCTGTGAACTCGGGTTTCTTTACAACATTAGTTGGAGCAGGTGACGTGAAAGCTGTTTTCACTGGTCATGATCATATTAATGATTTTTGTGGCGAGTTAACTGGGATTCATTTATGTTATGCTGGAGGGTTTGGATATCATGCCTATGGGAAGGCTGGATGGTCAAGAAGGGCACGTGTTGTTGTAGTTTCTTTAGAAAAGTGGTCACGTGGTGATTGGGGTGCAGTCAAGTCTATCAGAACATGGAAGCGGTTAGATGATAAAAAGTTAACTGCCATTGATGGTCAGGTTCTTTGGAGCCAACATTCTTCTGGGAGTCGTAGAAAGAAGCCTACTGGTCATGTTTGAATGATTCAGAAATCTTAATGCTCGGGTTTGTCAGAATATTCCAAACACGATATTTAGATATCCATGTTGGTCAAACTTTTTTAATTAGCAACTCACAGTTGCAGAGGTAAGCAGTTTATGCTAGGCTTTTATATTATAGTATTAATTAGTGTTGCTAGAAAGAACATACAGAAGCAGATACTCTTGCTCTTTTGAGTACCTATTTGTAAGCATTTTGTTGCAACTGACCATACATGGTTCAAGAGACAAACTACAGTACATTATAGCCAAGAAAATTTAGTAGTTTTCAATAAAATGGGTGCTTCTATACTTGCAGGTTGCTGAATATTGCAACTGAACCACTTATCTATATGGACATCTGTTATTGTATGTTAAATTAGTACAAACTTCTTTTTATGTTTGTTATTTTCCGATAGCGAGCCAAGGAATGATGTATGTTCCTATCTCAAAAATGTTCTATAGGTTTCTGCAGATGAAGAAGTTAAATATTTGCATTCACAGTGGCTTTGATCATCAATTGGAAAGACTTCATAAGCACTTCTAATCTGTTATATGTACTACCTGATGACCCTTCTTATTTTAATCTGTGTTCATAAAGTCATGGTTCTAAAGAATCTAAAAACATTTTTGAAAAGTCCCCCGTATTATCTTTTCAATCACAGTTAAAGACTTGAAGTCTGTTCGATACAACTTTAATAGATAAATCCGTTTGATCTCATTCACAAGTCGACTGCTAAAAACTTGGATCTTATCTAAAAAAACGACTTATAGAAAGTAAGTATATGCTTGTATACTCTATTATAATTGATGTTTAGAAAATGGTGGAACATTGAGCACTGGAATGCTTGCTTGTATACTACTCCATGTTACAATTGATGTTTAAATAACTCAGAAAGGTTACGGTTTAGCTCTTTTAGCAAAAATGTGGAAGACGCGCGCTCTCGTGGATCCTCACCGTCACTAAGTCAGTCTGATAAGGATCGGCTGACATTGCTTCTTTGATCATAACTAAAGTATCCCTTGGATATGATGCACAATGAATCTTGTTCTACTAGATATGATTTGTTATTTAAAAGAAAAGGAAAAAGAATTTAAGTTTGAAGAAGGAGAAGGTAAATAGTACTTACGTCACAAAATGAGTGATGTAGTGTTAGTCAGGTGTTCGAGTCAACTTGATTTAGGCATCGTTTGGCTTATATGACATATAGAGGCTTGAGCTTTTAAAATAAGGTAGCTTATAAAATAAATTTTGTTTGTCACAAGTCGTAAGTCTTCATAAGCTCAAGACAATTAAATGGGCTTGTAGGGGCTTATAGTAAATACGCTTCAAAATATAGTGGATTATCAAGCAAAAATTTGTAAATAAATCTGAATTTAATTTGATGAATTATTCTTAAATGATTTTAAATTAACAAGTTTCAGCTCCAATTAATTCGTCAAACAATTTTATAAAATTAAAAGCTCTTGGCTTATAATATAAGCTTCAGCCTCAACTCCAGCCTTTGCTCCAACTCCTGGCTTATAATATACTTTATTTATTTATTTATTTATTTTAAATAGTGAATAATTCAATTAGAGCACTCAGAATGTATTTAACTATTCAAAGGCTTTGTTCTTGCCAAATCATCTTCTACCTCTTAAAGCAGAGGCTGTGTTTGTTTTTCAAAACCTCTAAATAGCCTATTAATTTAACTCGGAGGTGTTTCTTTTATTCTCTACACTAAGAGGCATGTGGGACCCACATCTATATAAGTCACTTATTGAGGACAGTGGGGAAGCTAGAAAATTTTGAGTGGGGGTCGGGATCTATTTTTTTTTACTAACGCTATTTTTCGGGTAATATGTTCGGGTCGGTGATTCGATTCGAGTCGGGTCAAAAATTAAATACTATTATTATAAAAAAAAAAAGTTTCAATCGCTAAAAAACTAAACATTTGTCCAAGACAACTAAACATTAAAAAGGAGACAAACGGTTGGTGGTCGGTGGTGGCCGGCGAGAGTGCAGGAGTGAGGAGCCAGGAGGCAGGAAGGTGGGACTGTGGGAGGAGACGAGGGTCGAACTTCGAAGGGGGAGGGTTTGTTTCATTTTTTTTTTTAATGGACTAAGTAAATAAGTAATGGATTTTAGTTTGGGTAGATGGACTTATGTAAAATGTAATTGATCAAAATTTTATTGCTTAATGTATAAAAAAAATTTCACAATTAAAATGGGGGGTCGAAACTGAATATACCAAAATTTTTCTACACGAAAACTATATACCCCCTACATCGCAAAAAAATTTTCGGGGGGGTCGGGCGCCCCCTCCCGCCCCTACAAAGTTGCGCCTCTGATTGAGGAGAGTAATATAATTTTTGCCTTGTGGATATAGACCAAACAATGGAAATAGTGGGTCTCATTTGAAAAAGAAATACTATCAAATTACTAGGTTCCACTATCCCTCCCTATACAGTAAAAAAGAAACACACCTTCAGTCAGACGTAATAAGAGGTTTGGACCAAAAGTGTGTTTATTTTTTCTCTGTCATTAAATGACAATAAAAGGCAGTTAAGATTTAGAGTGTTTGTTTTTTCAACTCATTAAGAGCTAGTAAAAGGCTAAAAACTCTTATTGAGCTAGATGTTAAGGGGTGTCTTAACACTTCTTAATGCTTCACACAATTTTTTTTTTCATTATATATTTTTTGATCATGTTTTGACATTTCATCTCATATTAAAGGTACCTTTGAAGGAAATCACCATATATTTTTTGTTAAATAAAAAATGTACAAGATGATAATAGTCATGGGTGGCAATCATATTGAAACGTTATAAGATAATCTAAGCACATTTTGATGGGTTGAGAATGTCAACCCAAACATGACCCTTTTATTAAACAAGTTACCCATGTGGACCACTTATGTAACCACAACCATAATCCATTGAGTAAATGTCATTTTTCGTTCATGTGGTTTGCCGGGTCAATCAAGAATCGTCCCAGCCATTAATTTTCTTCGGGTTTGGTCCCCATGGTTTACAACCCATACGGGTTTTGTCCCTTAACCAATAATTGTGTTAGTTTGACTATTAAATCAAGGGTAGTTAGGTTATTTCACTTTGGTTTTATCTTTAAACTAAATAATAATAATAATAATTTTTTCTTAAAAAATTCGAAAAAAAATCTAAAAAAAAAAATTTGATGAATTTTTTTTTTCCAAAAAAAATAATTAAAAAAAAAAATTTATAATAAAATTTTTTCTTAAAAAATTCAAAAAAAAAATCTAAAAAAAATTCGAAAAAAATTATAAACAAATTCTAAAAAAATGATTTTTTTTTTGGAAATTTTTTTTTCCAAAAAAAATAATTTGAAAAATTCGAAAAAAGAATCTATTTTTTTTCCAAAAAAATAATTTGAAAAAAAAAATTCTAATAAATTTTTTTCTTAAAAAATTCGAAAAAAAATTGACGAAATTTTTTTTTTCCAAAAAAAAAAAAAATTGAAAAAAAAATTCAAATAAAAATTTTTCTTAAGATTTTTTTTTTTTTTTGAATTTCTAAGAAAAATTTCGAATAAAAAGTTTTTTAAGAAATTTTTTTAGAATTTTTTTAATTAATTTTTTTTAAGAATTTTTTTTTAAATTTTTTTAGAGTTTTTTAAGATAATTTTTTTTAGAATTTTTTAAGAAATTTTTTTTAGAATTTCGTAAGAAAATTTCTAAGAATTTTTATTAGAATTTTTCAAGATTTTTTTTTTCAAATTATTTTTTTTGGAATAAAAATTTTCGTCAATTTTTTTTTTAGAATTTTTTTCTAATTTCTTAATAAAAAATTTTATTAGAAAGTTTTTTTTCAAATTATTTTTTTTGGAAAAAAAAATTTTTTGTCAAATTTTTTTTTCGAATTCTTTAAATTATTTTTTTAGAATTTTTTTCTAATTTTTTTCGATTTTTTTTAGATTTTTTTTTGAAAAGACTAACTAACTGAAAGGACTAACGGTGCAAACATTGCAAACGATCTTTGGTATAAAGGACGAACGTTGCAAACGACCGTTAGGTTAAAGGACTAATATTGCAAGTGACTTAACGACTAAACTAACTAGGTTAGAAAATTGGACCAAAAGTGCAATTTTGATACAACCACAAGGACCAAAAATGTAGTGTACTCTAATAATAATAGTAAGGGTTTTTTTTTTGTCATTTTATCCCATTAAATAAGCATTTAAACAGTCAACTGACGGAGTTATTGGTCAAGGGACCAAACCCGTATGGGTTAAAAAACCACGGGGACCAAACCCGATGAAAATTAACGGCAGGGACGATTCTTGATTGACTCGGAAAACCACAGGGACGAAAAATGACATTTACTCTAATCCATTTTATTGTTGTATCGATATCAAGTCGTGTTTTGTGATGGGTGAAATTTCTTCATGATAATCTAATAAATTATGACAACTTTTTACAAAAACAAACACTTTATATGAGTCAGATTCAGATTTCTCGTTTCTCGGCCTCTTATTCACATTAAGATGGAATCAGATTCAGACATTTCAGCCATAAATTCAGATTCAAATGTACGAATCAGATCATTTTAATAAACACCTAAATCTACTCTAATGATAAAAAGTCTTTGTAAAACTTTTTTGTGTACTTTTATTGCTAAAATAACTAGATTGTGTGAGAAGACTTTTGTTCAAGTCATTCCTTGAATGACTTGAGTGATCTCAAGTTACTGAGAAAAAAAATTATTCAATTCAATTTGAAAAAGCTTTGCAATAATTTTTTTTTTTTTTTTTTTTTTTTAAGACCGAATCAAACCGAACAGATAAACTGGATCGGACCGAATGTATTTCGGTCCAGTTTTCGGTCCATCATTTTAATCATTTTCGTTTTTCAGTCCGGCCTGGTCTTACGCACTTGTAGGACTGGAGGATCGATCAGGACCTAAACATTTCGATTTGATGTTTTGGGACAAGTCGATTTTTGATCTGATCCTGTTTTAGTCGGTCCACTGGACCGTGCTTAGCCCTAATCTTATCCAATCACGTAGTTTGATTTTGGACTTGACGAATGTAAAGTAAAACTTACTACTCTTCTTCAACTACTGCTTCTTGAAGGATAAAACACTAGTACACTACTGTAAAACCCAACAACATTATCCAATCCACAGGAGGGGTTTTAAAGAGGTTTTACAAAACAACCAACCAACCAAGTAACATCACCGCTCTCACTATGACTATGGTGCTCGAGGCTGCTTCCATCTCCACAGTCGCCGTGAAGCCGTCACTCTTCAACAACACTCCTCTACTTCCTTTCAGTAAAACCTCATCCTTCAAATTATATAAACCCCCCTCAACCATTAAATTTAGTAGTAACAGATTCCAAACATCCAGTAAGTTTCCTCTTTCATTTCTAACTTATACTTTTTAATTTCAACTTTAATTAATTTCACAATTCATTATTTGATGTCCAATAATTCGTATAAATTCCCAACTCCAAAATTAAGGCTTTGGAGTATACTTTCCGGTTGAACCGGTTCCGGCCCGGGTTTAAGGTTGACCCGGGTCAACCCGGTTCTCGTGATTATATGTAATTACGACGTAGTTTTATCTTACACATTTTTGTATTGTTGGAAATAAAAGTTATTTTTTTTTAATTAGAAAACCGGCTTGATCCGGTGGTCAAACCGGTTACCTGGTGAACCGATGACTCGACCGGGTCAACGAACGACCCGGTTTTCAAAACATTGGGTAAAACTGTACCAAAATGTATCCGAATTTCACCAAATTGTTACTCTGGCTATGGGTTTGTTGGGCAAGGAGCTTTTAAGAGCGTCTAGCATTCAGCGTCTCGAATTAAAAGCTCGTTTGGCAAGGAGCGTTAGCATTTAACTTTTACATCATTTCACGCTTTATAATCACTAATACAGCTAAGCTGCCAAACACACTTTTAATAAACAAACTACTACCGTACTAACTGTGCTGAGTAGCCGTTTGTTTTATAAAAGTGTTAATTAACACCGTAGTAGTTTTGTTGTTGTAACTGTAATTGTAAAGTGTAAAATGACGTAACACTAAAGGCTTCTTTTATTAGTGTTTTGTATTGGAGTGTCTATACAAAATCCAAAAGATAAATGTTCGTTGCCAACACAGTAAAAGAACTAGTGCCGCTTCACCATTTCACTTGTTAGAGAAGTCATTGTACATACGTTGGTAATGAAATGAGAGATGTTATATCAAAGGTTGCAATTTTTAGCTCAGAAAATGCGATGACAATTTCGTGAAAGTTCGTTACATTTTGGTGCAATAAGCTTTTTTTGGTTTAGAGAATGATTTTGTATGTTTATTTTCTTGTGTAGAGATTTTTTGTGTTAATTCAGTTGCAGCACAACTAGAAGATGAACCAGAAGTTGAAATTGCGGAAGGTTATACAATGACTAAATTTTGTGATAAGATGATTGATTTGTTCTTGAATGAGAAACCAAAGCCTAAAGACTGGATGAGTTACTTGGTTTTTAGAGAAGACTGGAACAAATATAGAGATAGCTTTTATAAACGGTGTAAATCACGTGCTGACAGCGAAAATGATTTCACATTCAAGCAGCGTTTGGTCACGCTGGCAACTGAAGTAAAAAGGGTAAATTTCTCTTTGGTATTACTTGATTTTTAGTAGCAAAGTCAGATAATAAATAATTTATAAAATTGCTAGTGTCTGGTTATGAATAAATAAGGAAATTTCAGGTTGATGATGAAATGGAAATACATGCTGAACTTCTTAAGCAAATCGAAGATAGCCCGATGGATATAAATGCCATTGTTACAAAACGGCGCAGGGACTTTACAGGGGAATTTTTTCGTTATCTGTCTGTGGTTCAAGAAACACATGATCGCTTGGAAGACCGTGATGGTATTGTCTTTGTGGTTTCATATTAACTCATATAGCACGGCTTGCGGTTTATTTTTCTCAGATTACTTTGGTTATTTATGCAGCTGTTGCAAGGCTCGGAGCTAGATGTTTGTCTGCAGTCAGTGCTTTTGACAATACATTAGAAACCGTGGAATCATTAGACGCTGCTCAGGCCAAATTTGATGATATTTTGGACTCACCTTCCATAGAAGCAGCGTGTGCCAAGATTAAAAGCCTTGCAAAGGCAAAAGAACTCGATTCCTCTCTAATCTTGTTAATAAATAGTGCTTGGGCTTCTGCAAAAGACTCCCCTACCATGAAAAATGAGGTAAAATGACAACTTTCTGAACTTTATATCTTCAAGAAAGATTTACCTCACCATTTTAGTACTGTGTATAAGTATATCTGAATTTCCAGGTAAAAGCAATAATGTACGAGTTATATAAAGCCACAAAAAGTAGCCTAAAGAGTACAGCACCAAAAGAAATAAAGCTACTCAAGTATCTGCTCAACTTCACTGATCCAGAAGAGCGTTTCTCGGCTTTAGCGACGGCATTCTCACCCGGAAAAGAAAATGAGGCCAGGGATCCCAATGCAGTATACACGTAAATCAGCCTTCATCCTGCTAATCGCTTAAATATTTTCTAGCAGAACTAAAAATTTATCTTAATTGTCTTTTTTGGTAATTGTATCAGAACTCCAAAGGAGCTGCATAAGTGGATTACTATAATGCTGGATGCATACGAACTTCATAAAGAAGAAACTGGTATTATGGAAGCCAAAGAGATGACGCTACCTATGGTTATCCAAAGACTTACCATTCTCAAGGAGACAATTGAAGAAGAATACTTGGAAAAGGAAACCATTGAAGCCAATAAAGACGCCGATGCAGAGGAGGACTAAAAAGGTTATATTTTTCTCATAACTACTTCGGTCATTTGTTATTATTCGCTAGCATTCACTAGAATTGTACTCAGTTTTGCAAATGGGGATTGATTTAGGCTGTATAAATTTTGTAAGCAAGTGGTTACTATGTCAGTTAGGATAGTTAGTATGAGGGTTATCACGTGTTGTCCTTTATTATAACAATTTCTATTATAAATAATAGATTATTTATATCTACCACTGAAAATTTTACGAGATAGTAAGCAGTGATTGTGATGATGACAGATTGGTGAACAATGTAACTATGATGTGCAATTATTGTTTTTCCTACCTTTATTGTGTATGCGACTGTAGATTCTCACACTGTGAATCTGTGATCAAGCTCTCGTTCGGGTCATGAGATGGAGATTTATGTAGTGTATAGTTTCAATAACCTTATAGTATACGAGCGTGTGTGTGCTCCATAACACTTAAAAAAGTTCCTAAGTCGGGTGTAATAGGTATATGCAAGATGCGTCCTTCCCCTACATTGACGGGTCCTTGTTAAAACAGTCACCCCACAAACGCATCTTTCTCCCTACTGTGTGAGAACTTGGTCGTTCAGACGACCAAGATGGTGGCTGAGATATGTGTGAGTTGTGATGTGAAGTATATTTGTGTTTAGGTGGTGTATGTTTGGGTGATGAATTTGGTTGTTTTATTAGGTGGTGTTGAGAAGCTGATGTGACGAATTAGCAGTGGTGATCGCGGTCACTACTACACCCAACCTAACTAAGACAACCTTGTAACTTTGCAAGACAGTGAGTCACTTGTGCGAATCTGGAGAATCACATGATTTAGCTGCAAAGGTATACAAAAACACATGATTTGGTCAGTTAGTTACTGTTTCAAATTTTCATCTGCTCAATATGCAGAATCTTTAGTGAAGTTAAGAATACCATTACTAGGGTTGTAAATGAATCGGGCGAACACATACGGGCCTTGTTCGTGTTTATTCGTTTAAGTTTAACCGGACAAATAAACGAACACGGACGCTTAAACGGACCAAATTTCTTGTTCATGTTCGTTCTTTAAGAAAATTAGGTTGTTCATGTTTGTTAGTTAAGATATTAAACGGACATAAACGGACGAAAATAAAACAAACGCATAAGAATAAGTATATAAATATTCAAAATATATACTCTAACATTTCATTTTTATGTGTTTATTTGTCTAAGAAGTAGTGATTGTCATACCTAATTAGTATGTCTAATTTATGACTAATGAGGATTTTGATACATGTTGCAAGATCAATGGTATATGTAAGAAGAGAAATAGTACAATCCACGTTAGACATATAAGCTTTTTAGAAAAGTCTATGTAAAGGGTTTTTATGCATTGTGTTGAAAGCTTTTTTATAAGCTTTTTAGAAAGACTTATGAAAGACAAAGTCTTTCCTCAAACCTTGTTCATTAAATATGAAATGCATTTAAGGCATTAAATGCAAAAAGTCTTTCCTCAAACCTTGCATTGTTGATGCTCTTAGTTTTGAAGTTTCTTAAGCTTGAAGTTCCTATAGTTGTCCATGTTTAGTCCTTTGACTATCTTCATTTGACTTGACCCGGTATTAATTATGTATACTCCTTTTATAGTCTAGCCATTTATGCTTGTGTTCTATTTAGGGGTGTTCATGGTTCGGTTAATTAACCGAATAAACCGAAAATCGAACCGAAATAAAACCGAACCGAACATATAACCGAACCGAACTTGTTAAAACCGAACCGAACCGAATTAAAAATTCGGTTTTCGGTTTGGATATGGGTTTAGCTATCTGAACCGAAAACCGAACCGAAAACCGAATTTATATAAATATATATATTTTTTATATATTTATATTATTTTAAATATAAAAAATATCCATTAAAATTTTATACTAATATAAAAAAAACACTTTTTTTATGCTTGAAATATTTTTTTTGCCAAAAATATATATAATTAAATTCAAAAAAAAATATAAATAGTGTAATTTAAGTAAAAAATTCGGTTTTCGGTTTTGACCCATAACCGAACCGAACTTCGGTTTGGTTCTCGGTTCGGTTATAGATATTTTCGGTTCGGTTCGGTTTTCGGTTATGACCCAAAAATTTTTTTTAACCGAACAACCCGAACCGATTAACCGATAACCGAACCGATGAACACCCATAGTTCTATTTGTTCTTATCCCACTAATTTAAATCCAAAAAGGAGTGCAACAAAATAATATTCCGTATATTCCAATTTTTATTTACTTAGGATATAATAGATTTAATTAGTATTTAATTTTTAAGTGTATAACATATAGTTTAAATGTGAGAAATTTTTATATTAAACTTAGGTTAAAAGTTCAAATTATCAAATAAATGTGATTACGGATTTCAGGGTTTTACAGTTAAATAAATGGGATTGATCAAGAGCGTTGATGTCGTTGTTCGCCATAGAAACACCAAAGAAAGCGTGCCATATCCATAAGTCTTGAGACGCAATAACTTCTAGCAAAATGAATGGATTCGAACTATGATCACATCTAACGTATTGCCCTTTGTGTGCATTAGGACAACCAAACCACTCCCAATCTCTACAATCAACACTTCCTATCATCCCCGAAAACCCGTGCGTTTCTTCATGATGTCGATAAAGTTTTACGACATCAGTCATAGTGGGTTTTCTTAAATACGCTGGACCAAAAATTTCCATAAAAGACTTAAAAAATTATCAAGACATCGATGAAAAGTTCTCACCCATCTGCAGATATTCGTCTAAAGCATCAGAAACCGCGCCATATGCCAATTGATGAATTGTGGAGGTGCACTTCATGAACGCTGAAATGCCTTCTTTTCCGGTACAATCAATATTATTAGTAAAATTGGATTATGAACAGTTACCTCTCGAACTATCCAGTTGAAAAGAGACCGATTCATTCAGAAGCTCTCTCGAAAAGTACATGCATCGTAGAACGGGTTCCCAGTAAAATAGGCGTCGACTAAACGGTCATGAGCACCATAATAATCTCGTTTAAGGCATTTTATTAATTTTGGTTTTCGTCTATTTTTAATAAACGACACCGCTCTTGCAATAAAATTCATGTTCCGACTTTCAATTTCTTGGTCTTCTTCTGAATCGGTGAAAATAATCATATCGAAATTCTTGAAATTCATTTTAAAATAAAAAGAATGAGATATATGTTGTTTGAAATGATAAAGTTAAGAAATTGTGAGTTTGTGTTTAAAAAATGATGAAATAATGGGTATTTATAAATAAAATATGATAAAGTGTATTTATTTTATTTTATTTTATTTATTTTTATTATTTTTTTTAAAGCATGCAGCTGCTACAAATGAGTAAGTGTATTTTTCTTTAAGCATCCAGTGGTTAAATAGTACAATGGGGCGCACGAAAATTACGAACACAAACAAGGTGAACCACTCACCTATTTCTTTCTTGGAGTGTGTAACTCGCGCGTAACTCGAAGCATAGGGCAAGAGGGAGGCACATGAATGGTAACTCACCAGGTGCATTTTGCCCCCTTTGCCAAGTATCCTTACAAAACTTGGGCTAGAGCATTACATGGGTTATAGAACCACTCTATATAAAACAAGGTGACCAAATAGAAAGAACCCGATCGTAGATGAAAAATGAGAACAACAACGAAGACTTATTTGATTTCAACAAATCACAAATTATTATAAATCATATAAATATAAAAGAGTACTGCACATAAATAAAATGAGAACAACAACGAAGACTTATTTGATTTCAGCAAATCACAAATTATTATAAATCATATAAATATAAAAGAGTACTGAACATAAATATTGTAATTCAAATTGTCACAAAAACATATCAAACCATGAATACATTTACAAAGATCATTAAATACCTCAAATTCATACGCCAAATCTTAATATCATAAACAAATTAATCTCATCCGTGGCGATACATCTATCCATATCTATTTATCATATATTAATCACTTGATATACTATCATGCTTCATACCATCAAATCTTTTTTACTTTCTTGAAATGCTGGTACATGAATAATCACTTAACCCTACATGCATGCAAACGACATACTCACGAAATTTGAACAACTTAAAACTTAAGTTTAAGGATGAGGTGGCACTGGTATAAGGGGACGATGGAAATCTTTTTTAGGGATGGTAGGAAGAGGAGGAAGCTTAGGGAGTGAAAATGGTGGGCATGGTTTCTTATAAAATGGTGGGATTGACGGCAAGAATTTTGGATGTGGCTTATAAGTTGGAAAAGGTGTGGTGGCAATATTTTTGGGTGTGGCTTGTAAACTGGAATTGGTGGAAGAATTTTCGGATGCGGCTTATAGATTGGAATGGTTGGCTTTGGTATCGGCTTTGGCTCGGGCCTAACAAACACTAGGGGAGGGCATGGCTTTTTGACTGGTGGTTGTGGCTTTGGCTCTGGCTTTGGTTGGGGCTTTGGCTGAGGCTTTGGCTTAGGCTCAGGTTTAGGCTCCGGCTTAGGCTCGGGTTTGGGCTCAGGCTTAGGCTTGGGTTCTGGTACAGGAACCATAGGAGGTGGGCATGGCTTTTTGAACGAAGGTTTGGGTGGCAATGGATAATGAGGGAAGACGTGGCCAAATGGCTTTAACAAAGGGTGTACTTTAGGGAAAAAGGTGGCGGATGTGCAAATTGCAGACGAGAATTTAATTTTTTCTTTGGTTCCAAATGTGTGTTTTTCATTTGACTTTGAAACGAAAGTGATCTTAGCGGCTTCTAATCCATTGTGAACTGCACAAGGTGCATTTGCTGCATTGTGCAATTGTACATAGCATTCTTCAGCCAACTTTCCATCTTTCAAGATCTTTTCCGGAAGTGACACCTTGAATAGTCCTTCCTCATTCAGCTTTCCAACACCTCTTCTTTGGAAGTGGCAGTTTTCAAGCTTGTAGTCAATGGTTACTTTTAGCCCTGTAACGGATAAAACATATCATATGAGAAAATGAATATGATTCATGGAGGAGTATATACAAAATTTAAACTTTTTCATTTACGTGTATCTTAGTAGCTATCTTATACATGAAAATAGAACCAAAAAGAATGCTATCTTTGGTACCGACAGTATGAAAAACACATGGGCACCATATCTTCTGATTTATTACTATGTGGTACGTATATACGCTAAAACACTGATTAGGTATTAATATTAGTTATTAACGCTTAAAGGTATTCATGTACTGAATTCCCCTGATTCCAAAATCAGGTGTTTATCAGTGTCGGTGCCAAGACTGCATACTTGGGTTGTTTTAACGTCTGTGTGGAAATATGTTCCCCAAACACTATTTATTACTCTCTCCGTCCCTAAATAAATGTCCAGTTTGACTTTTCAGAGTCAAACTGGTTCAACTTTGACCATAAATATTTTTCTTGTGTTATATGATACATGATAAAAAATTATACCATTGAAAAATACACTTAAAACCCAATCCATTCATATATTTTGCATCAAATATTATATAACACCCACAAAAATAGTTAAGGTTAAAGTTGAACCAGTTTGACTCTGAAAAGTCAAACTGGACATTTATTTAGGGACGGAGGTAGTATATGAAACACATCATATGTATTGTCCCATGAAACAAACATACAATGAAAAAAATGCATGAAATCATAGGCAAAATAATTCATAGTACCTCACAATGCTTGGCTTGTCTTGATATTATTCTCCTTACAATCAGCACATTCTCCAAAACCAACTACCTCAACAGTTTTGGCAAAGCCATAACACAAACTACTAGATAACAAAAAAATCAGCAAAAGCCCGGGAAAACCCCTCATCGAGAGGCTAGCGTGAAAAAACAAAAACTTAAGCTAGGGTCAATAATAATAAGCACATAAGATGAATTTATGTAGCTTCTAAAAGCCCTGAAGTTAGAGTGAGCACTTGAAGCAGTTGCTACTTGTGTATATATAGTGAAAGCTTATTGAAGTAAGTCCTTAAGGGGTTGGCTCAGTAATAAGCTCACATGCAGATTAGGGACCTACCCAAGCATCAATAGTGACTAGTGAGAGCATGGAGATGGATGAAAAAGGCTATGTGCCAACCCATGCATCATAAGGCGTTTAAAGAGGTCTCAACTGCGCCACACATATTTGCTAGTTTAATTGCATGTGAAGGCAATATCACCACCAACTAACTAAAAGTTTCTCATAAATACCTTAATTTTCCCATTCTGAATGACGTTGAACTTTATTACTCGTATATCAATGATTTCTAGCAATATACCCATTTAACATTTCTGTAAAATTTACACAAAAAGAACCACCTAGGCATTTTATTTTATCCAACCGTCAAAGGCTACAAAAACTAATTATATACGGAGTATTTATTTAAGCTAATTAACATGTGTGATCGGAATGCAATATCTACCAAGTACGGAGTATAAAGTTTTACACGAATGAGACATGCTTTTTCACTAAAAAACTGTAGATCAAATTGTAAGTATTTCATCATTTTTACACTTGGCTTTACGTTTTACTCCACGCATACAACTACTACGTTAGAATTAGATAAAAAAATGTTTTAAGATAATGGGTTCCAAGTTCCAACTTATATGCAAGAAAATTGAAAAAAAGAATTTGACGTGAAAGTTCTTTTTTACAAGTTTAAGACAAAGGATAATGAATGATACAAGTTTAAGACAAAGGATAATGAATGATACATGTTCTTAGGGACGGACTTATGTAGGTTGTGCGGGGGGCAGTTGCCCACATGGCTAGCCGAAAAAGTTGAGATTTATTTATTTATTTATTTATTTATTATTATTATTATTATTTTTAAGTTTTGACCTTTTTTCGAAAGTGCCCCCAACAAAAACTCAAATTACCGTCCACCCACATACTAAAATTCAATATTCAACACTCTAAAGCCTTATAAATCCTTCGTCTCTAAGTAAAAATACTCGATTTATAATTATGATCCTAGTTTTTTCTTCCATATTTTGTTCCTATTGTTAAAAAAAAAAAAAAAAAAAAAATTGCCCCCACATTCTATTTTTCTGGGTCCGCATGTTGTGACATAAATAATATTGTTAGAATGAAGTGTCATTTGTAAAAAACAAAATTATAAGAAAATGCAATTACTATACCAAACCATATGGATATGTGTATTTCCTGAGTTATTTCATTGAGACATCTCTATTTTTCCCCCGAGAATCTTACTGCCATCAGGAATATTTGAGAGAGAGTATGGGCTGGGAAAGTTGTTTATTCCTTTTGCCAATAATGGACATCATGTTTACCATGCATTTATGTGTTTTTCGTATATATTGTTACATCAATACTCATATTTTCAATTTTTACATTTTAGAAGGCTTATTGAGTGAGAATGATTCTATGAATAGAGCATGAGATGTACTTAATTCGACACCTTTTTTTGCGCTATCGGGAACCACACTTTGGTGCTCTAAAACGTATCTTGCGATACGTTGGCAGGACTTTGGATTTTGGTGTTCACTTATATTCATCCTGCACTACATCTCTTGTTGGTTATAAAGATGTTGATTGGGCAAGTTGCCTATTTACATGACGGTCTACTTCAGGTTATTGTGTTCTTCTGGGCGATAATTAATTATCTTGGTCATTCAAGCGTCAACACACCCTTTCTCGATCTAGTGCCGAAGCAGAATATATAGGTGTTGCTAATGTTGTGGTTGAGACTGCATGGCTCCGTAATCTGCTTCGTGAACTACACTCTCCTCTATCTTCTTCCACACTTGTCTACTGCGACAACATTAGTGCCATTTACTTGTCGGCCAACCCTTTTCAACACCAACAGAAACAACATATTGAGATTGACATTCTTTTTGTCCGTGACATGGTTACTGTTGGTCAGGTGCGAGTTCTCCATGTACCATCTCATACCAGTACGCCGATATCTTCACCAAAGGATTACGTTCCGCTTTGTTTGAAGAATTTTGATACAGTTTAAGCGTCCGGTCCACTCCCGCAGCAACTGCGGGGGTATATTAGTCAATGTAGTTCTAGTATTATTTCGTATAAGTCCCGCTTGTGTTTGTGGAAGCCTAGCCCATTAGTATTAGTCTAGAACCCTCTAATGTAATTATATAACTTTGTGGTAATGGCACGGGGCCACTGAAATACACGAGATGGCCTTGTATAAAAGCAGGACATAGCAAGAAGCTAGGCCAAAGCAAACAACAGATTACAAATCTTGGGCCAGAGCATGTGGAATATAGAATCACTCTAACAAAAAAACAAGGCGACCCGATAGAAAGAACCCGATCGTAGATATGATGAAAAATGAGAACAACAATGACTACTTATTTGATTTCAACAAATCACAAATGATTATAAATCATATAAATATAAAAGAGTACTTAACATAATAAATAATGTAATTCAAATTGTCACAAAAACATATCAAACCTTGAATACATTTACAAAGTTCATTAAATACATCAAATTTACACACCAAATCTTCATATCATAAACAAATTAATCTCATCCGTGGCGATACATCTATCCATCTCTATGCTTCATACCATCAAATCTTTATTAATCACATGATATACTATCATGCTTCATACCATCAAATCTTTATTACTTTCTTGAATGCTGGTACACGAATAATCACTTAACCCTGCATGCATGCAAACGACGTACCCACGAAATTTAAACAGTTTAAAACTTAAGTTTAAGGATGAGGTGGCACTGGTATAACGGGATGATGGAAATCTTTTTTAGGGATGGTAGGAAGAGGAGGAAGCTGAGGAAGTGAAAATGGTGGGCATGGTTTCTTATAAAATGGTGGGATTGACGGCAAGATTTTTGGATGTGGCTTGTAAGTTGGAAAAGGTGGTGGCAATATTTTTGGGTGTGGCTTGTAAACTGGAATTGGTGGAAGAATTTTCGGATGCGGCTTATAGATTGGAATGGTTGGCTTTGGTATCGGCTTTGGCTCGGGCTTAACAAACAGTGGAGGGCATGGCTTTTTGACTGGTGGTAGTGGCTTTGGCTCAGGCTTTGGCTCAGGCTTTGGCTCGGGCTTTGGCTGAGGCTTTGGCTCGGGCTTGGGCTTTGGCTGAGGCTTTGGCTTAGGCTCTGGCTTTGGTTTAGGCTCAGGTTTTGGCTCAGGCTTAGGCTCTGGCTTTGGCTTTGGCTCTGGCTTGGGCTCAGGCTTAGGCTCAGGTTTAGGCTCTGGCTTAGGCTCGGGTTTGGGCTCAGGCTTAGGCTCGGGTTTTGGTACAGGAACCACTGGAGGTGGGCATGGCTTTTTGAACGAAGGTTTGGGTGGCAATGGATAATGAGGGAAGACGTGGCCAAATGGCTTTTTGAATGAAGGTTTGGGTGGTAATGGATAATGAGGAAGGATGTGGCCAAACTTCTTTAACCAAGGGTGTACTTTAGGGAAATATGGTTTTGGAAGAGGAGGCAAAAAGGTGGCGGATGTGCAAATTGCAGACGAGAATTTAAGTTTTTCTTTAGTTCCAAATGTGTGTTTTTCATTTGACTTTGAAACGAAAGCGATCTTAGCGGCTTCTAATCCATTGTGAACTGCACAAGGTGCATTTGCTGCATTGTGCAATTGTACATAACATTCCTCAGCCAAGTTTCCATCTTTCAAGATCTTTTCCGGAAGTGACACCTTGAATAGTCCTTCCTCATTCAGCTTTCCAACACCTCTTCTTTGGAAGTGGCCGTTTTCAAGCTTGCAATCAATGGTTACTTTTAGCCCTGTAACGATAAAACACATCATATCATTATGAGAAAGTGAATATGATTCAAGGAGGAGTAGATGTAAATTTTAAACTTTTTCTAGCTAGCTTACCCTGAAAATAGAACTAAAAAGAATGCGATTTTTGGTACCGACAGTATAAAAAAAACATGGGCACCATATCTTCAGATTTATTACTTTGTGGTACATATATAATCTAAAACACTCACTAGGTATCAATATTAGTTAACGCATAAAGGTATTCATGTTATGTTCATCTATATCTGTTGACATATATTTGAATATAAGTTACCGCCTAGCCAACCATTATGATACTCGTTCAACCGCAGGTAATCATGGGAAAGTATTAGTTAAAACATCCAAGAGACGATCAACACTACTAAACAAAAATAGCTCGTCACACAAAGTTCATGTTGGCCTTGTGTGATTAAGCTTTATTCACCATTTTCGCTACTGAACCATTATCATTTCCAGAGCCGGTCCTGAGATTTCGGATGCCCTGGGCGAGATGTTAGAATAATGCCCTTACCTAGAGTTTTGGCATATAAATAAACTTTGCGTATTACTTTATAATATCCATAAAACAAATATAAAGTTTAATTTACTTTGTAGATCGATTCATGTGCATTAACAAAAAATTAATAACTAAAAAGATAGAACATATTACATATGTGTCATATTTGAAATTTAGACATGACTAAAAGTACGGAACATGTTACGATGGATATTAGTATGTGTAAAAATTTTTAGCAACACACTTTATTTTATTACTGATGAGTTGAAAAAATAAATCAAATCCTTTACATATATTGCAATGTATTAAAGGTAAATTCAAGATATATTTCGTGGTGCAACTTTCAGTAAAAGTGGTTCAAAAGAAAATATAATAGATTAAGAAAATATATTATCTAATATAATAGATTAAGGAAAATATATTATCAAATATAAGATAAATGAAAAATGAAAGTTATAAAAACTAAAAGGGTTGAAGTGCAAACTTAGTTGAAAGTTAGAGGTGCTGTTTCGAAATAGATCAATTATTAGACACCGGACCCACACAAAAAATACAAACAATCCCAAAGTCTTCTTCTTCCTCAACTTTTTACAGTCGACATGTCTGGCATCTATGTCCGGCAGCGTCTTGATGCAACTTTTATCTTTTTAACTTTTTCTTAACTAAGCTAGAGGTACAAAGAAGACAAGCTAGTAATACTTTCAAGCACCCTTTTTTTTTAACATATACCGTTTCACAGGACCGTAACTTGATGCCCCCTCTTTTTTTGATGCCCTGAGCCGTCGCCCGCGCTACCCATAGCCAGGGCCGGCCCTGATCATTTCGTGTACTGAATTCTCCTGATTCCAAAATCAGGTGTTTCTCAGTGTCGGTACCAAGACCGCATACTTGGGTTGTTTTAACGTCTGTGTGGAAATATGTTTCCCAAACACTATTTATGTATATGAAACACATTACATGTATTGTCCCATGAAACAAACATACAATGAAAAAAATGCATGAAATCATAGGCAAAATAATTCATAGTACCTGACAATACTTGGCTTGTCTTGATATTATTCTCCTTACAATCAGCACATTCTCCAAAACCAACTACCTCAACAGTTTTGGCAATGCCATAACACAAACTACTAGATAACAATAAAATCAGCAAAAGCCCGGGAAAACCCCTCATCGAGAAGCTAGCGTGAAAAAACAAAAACTTAAAGGGTCAATAATAATAAGCACATAAGATGAAGTTATGTACTTCTAAAAGCCCTGGTGTTGGAGTGAGGACTTGAAGCAGTTGCTACTTGTGTTTATATAGTGAGAGCTTATTGAAGTAAGCTAGTTATGGGGTTGGCACAGTAAATAACCTCACATGAAGATTAGGGACCAACCCAACCGATCATAAGTCATTTAATGAGGTCTCAACTCCACCACGTATATTTTAGCTAGCTTGGCAATACCGCCACCAACTAACTAAAAAAGTTTCTCATAAATACCTTAATTTTCCCATTCTCAATGACGTTGAACTTTAGTATATGAGTGATTTGTAGCAACGTACCCATTTGACATTTCTGTAAAATTTACACAAAAACAACAACCTAGGCATTTTATCGAACCGTCAAAGGCTACAAATTAAACTATGTATATATTTATTTAAGCTAACATGTAAATGCAATATATCTACCAACTAAGTATAAAGTTTTTCACGAACGAGACATGCTTTTTCACTAAAAAAATGTAGATCGAATTGTAAGTACTTCATCATTTTTACACTTGGCTATACCTTTTACTCCACGCTTACCACTACTACGTTATAATTCGATCAAATATGTTTAAGATAATGGGTTCCAAGTTCCAACTTATATGCCAAGAAAATTGAAGAAAAGAATTTGACGTGAAAATTCCTTTTTACAAGTTTGATGACAATGGATAACGAATGATGCATGTTCTGACATAAATGATAAATGATATTGTTGGAATGAAGCGTCATATGTAAAAAAACAAAATTATAGGAAAATTGCTATTACTATACCGAATCACATGGATATGTGTATTTCCTGTCAGGAATGTTTGACAGAGTATGGGTTGGGAAAGTTGTTTATTCTTTTTGCCAATTATAGACATCATGTTTAACCATGCATTTATGTGTTTTTCGTACATATTGTTACGTCACTACTCATAATTTGTATGCATAAATTCATGCCTAAACATATGTGCCATGATACAAGTTAATTATATGTAATTACAACGTAGTTTTATTTTACACATTTTTTGTATTGTTGGAAATAGAAGTTTTTGTTAGAAAACCGGGTTGACCCGGTGGTCAAATAGGTTGAACCGGTAATCTGGTGAACCGATGACTCGACCGGGTCAACGAACGACCTGGTTTTTAAAACATGTTGAATTTCACCAAATTGTTACTCTGGCTATGGGTTTGTTTGGCAAGGAGCGTTTACATCATTTCACACTTTATAATCACTAATACATCTACTAATACCTGCTACTACAATGCTAACTATGCTAAGTAGCTGTTTTTTTTTTTTTTTTTTTTTTTTTTTTTTTTTTTTTTTTTTTTTTTTAGAGAGTGATTTTGTATGTTTTTTCTTCTTGTGTAGCGATTTTTTGTGTTAATTCGGTTGCGGCACAACTAGAGGATGAACCAGAAATTGAAATTGCGGAAGGTTATACAATGACTAAATTTTGTGATAAGATGATTGATTTGTTCTTGAATGAGAAACCAAAGCCTAAAGACTGGATGAGTTACTTGGTTTTTAGAGAAGACTGGAACAAATATGAGATAGCTTTTATAAACGGTGTAAATCACGTGCTGACAGCGAAAATGATTTCACATTCAAGCAGCGTTTGGTCACGCTGGCAACTGAAGTAAAAAGGGTAAATTTCTCTTTGGTATTACTTGATTTTTAGTAGCAAAGTCAGATAATAAATAATTTATAAAATTGCTAGTGTCTGGTTATGAATAAATAAGGAAATTTCAGGTTGATGATGAAATGGAAATACATGCTGAACTTCTTAAGCAAATCGAAGATAGCCCGATGGATATAAATGCCATTGTTACAAAACGGCGCGGGGACTTTACAGGGGAATTTTTTCGTTATCTGTCTGTGGTTCAAGAAACACATGATCGCTTGGAAGACCGTGATGGTATTGTCTTTGTGCTTTCATATAACTCATATAGTACGGCTTGCGGTTTATTTTTCTCAGATTACTTTGGTTATTTATGCAGCTGTTGCAAGGCTCGGAGCTAGATGTTTGTCTGCAGTCAGTGCTTTTGACAATACATTAGAAACCGTGGAATCATTAGACGCTGCTCAGGCCAAATTTGATGATATTTTAGACTTACCTTCCATAGAAGCAGCGTGTGCCAAGATTAAAAGCCTTGCAAAGGCAAAAGAACTCGATTCCTCTCTAATCTTGTTAATAAATAGTGCTTGGGCTTCTGCAAAAGACTCCCCTACCATGAAAAATGAGGTAAAATGACAACTTTCTGAACTTTATATCTTCAAGAAAGATTTACCTCACCATTTTAGTACTGTGTATAAGTATATCTGAATTTCCAGGTAAAAGCAATAATGTACGAGTTATATAAAGCCACAAAAAGTAGCCTAAAGAGTACAACACCAAAAGAAATAAAGCTACTCAAGTATCTGCTCAACTTCACTGATCCAGAAGAGCGTTTCTCGGCTTTAGCGACGGCATTCTCACCCGGAAAAGAAAATGAGGCCAGGGATCCCAATGCAGTATACACGTAAATCAGCCTTCATCCTGCTAATCGCTTAAATATTTTCTAGCAGAACTAAAAATTTATCTTAATTGTCTTTTTTGGTAATTGTATCAGAACTCCAAAGGAGCTGCATAAGTGGATTACTATAATGCTGGATGCATACGAACTTCATAAAGAAGAAACTGGTATTATGGAAGCCAAGGAGATGACGCTACCTATGGTTATCCAAAGACTTACCATTCTCAAGGAGACAATTGAAGAAGAATACTTGGAAAAGGAAACCATTGAAGCCAATAAAGACGCCGATGCAGAGGAGGACTAAAAAGGTTATATTTTTCTCATAACCACTTCGGTCATCTGTTATTATTCGCTAGCATTCACTAGAATTGTACTCAGTTTTGCAAATGGGGATTGATTTAGGCTGTATAAATTTTGTAAGCAAGTGGTTACTATGTCAGTTAGGATAGTTAGTATGAGGGTTATCACGTGTTGTCCTTTATTATAACAATTTCTATTATAAATAATAGATTATTTATATCTACCACTGAAAATTTTACGAGATAGTAAGCAGTGATTGTGATGATGACAGATTGGTGAACAATGTAACTATGATGTGCAATTATTGTTTTTCCTACCTTTATTGTGTATGCGATTGTAGATTCTCACACTGTGAATCTGTGATCAAGCTCTCGTTCGGGTCATGAGATGGAGATTTATGAAGTGTATAGTTTCAATAACCTTATAGTATACGAGCGTGTGTGTGCTCCATAACACTTAAAAAAGTTCCTAAGTCGGGTGTAATAGGTATATGCAAGATGCGTCCTTCCCCTACATTGACGGGTCCTTGTTAAAACAGTCACCCCACAAACGCATCTTTCTCCCTACTGTGTGAGAACTTGGTCGTTCAGACGACCAAGATGGTGAACTTGGTGGCTGAGATATGTGTGAGTTGTGATGTGAAGTATATTTGTGTTTAGGTGGTGTATGTTTGGGTGGTGAATTTGGTTGTTTTATTAGGTGGTGTTGAGAAGCTGATGTGACGAATTAGCAGTGGTGATCGCGGTCACTACTACACCCAACCTAACTAAGACAACCTTGTAACTTTGCAAGACAGTGAGTCACTTGTGCGAATCTGGAGAATCACATGATTTAGCTGCAAAGGTATACAAAAACACATGATTTGGTCAGTTACTGTTTCAAATTTTCATCTGCTGAATATGCAGAATCTTTAGTGAAGTTAAGAATACCATTACTAGGGTTGTAAATGAATCGGGCGAACACATACGAGCCTTGTTCGTGTTTATTCGTTTAAGTTTAACCGGACAAATAAACGAACACGGACGCTTAAACGGACCAAATTTCTTGTTCATGTTCGTTCTTTAAGAAAATTAGGTTGTTCATGTTTGTTAGTTAAGATATTAAACGGACATAAACGGACGAAAATAAAACAAACGCATAAGAATAAGTATAAATATTCAAAATATATACTCTAACATTTCATTTTTATGTGTTTATTTGTAAAGCGAAAGCAATAATGAGATTTGGAAAGAGGTCGGTTGAAAGATACATAAAAGTAATGGCAAACCTCTAAACTTAATTCTAAATGTTTTAAAACTATGTACAAATGCAGGGGTCCATGAAACATATTACTAATCTACGAAGCAATAAAGGGAATACAATTATGCAAAAGAGCATATAAAAGTTAAAACGAAATGAGATAACAAATGATTTGTTATCAACCTACAAACAAATTTGTTAGTGACAAGAGATGTCAACATGATATAGATCAAGAGATAACATCTTATATAAGCAAAAACAACACATTCCTTTACTAGACAAGAAATCATCACATAACATGATACCATCAAGACAAACAATCATATTATGCATGACATTGTATGAAATACTTCATTTTGAAATTGTTTTGTCGTTAGACTTAGACACTAAAGCAGACTTAGCCATACATTAACACAATGATTTAATTGTAGAATAAAAAGACTTCTAAATGTTTATCATACCAAATGCATTTTGATAAATTATAAGTGCACAAGAAGCAAATAAGTAGTGTGACAAAGTCACAAAAGAGGCAAGACGAAAAATTCATGCAAGCCATGTTTAAATTATAACATTTTGGAGCATGTATTATTTGGACCATCCTAAGCATAGATTAAAGGAATGTCAACAAAAGACAATAGCTTTCAAACATGGATACATCCATATCAAAACCATCATGTATCAAAATGACATATTAGGAGTTCACAAGTAACATGTTAATCATGTTAAACATCATACAAAGGACATAATTGCTTCAACAGAAAATATCATGAAAATCAAGTTTAAGTTTAAACATTTAGTAGCATGAAACAATTAAGCATTAAAGACTTGTAGAGACACAACCTTTCCAAGGTTTACACATTCTACTATCAATCAAATAGTTATTAAACACCATGATAACATCAAGACACTTAATCATATCATAAAAAAAATGTAATCAACCCATGTATATGTAATGCCAGTGGTTTTAATAAACTAAAGAAATAAAAGTCATATCTACTACTTGTTTGATTAATACTCCTAAGGCAAGGCAAAATATCTTATTTTAACACTTACTTTAGGCAAGTATAGGAATAAAGACTTTTCAAGTTGGAGAATGAATATGAAACTATTACTAGCGGTGCTCAATTAAGGCTAAACACGGCCATTTTTACGGGTGATACCCAACTTCTCTCATGTTAGAAAGATAGGAATTCCTATTTTTGCTTATTGATGTATTAAAAGATGATAGTTTACCAAAACTTGATATAATGGTCAAACTAATGATCAAAGAAAGTGTAATGAGATTATAGAAAGATTGATGTGTTACTTTTATAAGAAAGAAGGACTTTAGAGATTTAAGTTGTCAAGTACTAAATTAGTTATAAAGTTATTGTGGCCAAAGTAGAGAGAAAAGGGGTTGAGGGACCTAAGTTGCCAAATGACCAAACTAAAACTAGAACCAACTTGTTTTAGTACTAGAACCACCTTGTTCTAGCCTGCAGGGACTATTCTTGCCAAATCCTTAAACTGTTACTTTAACCAACTTGTATTAGTACTAAGAATGAATTATTAAAGAGCCAAAGGGACTAAAGTTGCCAACCAATCAAAGTTTTAACTAATAAATAGATACATACTTCCTACATCTTCCAAAATGTTCCAAGATAGTGTGGGTGTGTTTGTGTGTCAATGGAATATGTTAAATCGAGAACGTTCTCAAGAAAGTTCTTTGAAATTTTATCCAACAAAAATCTAAGTAAGGTTACCACTTCAATAGATATTATGTATGCTCTAGAGATGTGTAGTTTTAACCTTGGATGTGCACAAGGTTTAATCTAGATTATGTTCAAGGTTAGGTTATGATGTACGCTTGAAAGGAAATAGGTACAAATAGCATCTTTTAGCAAATAAGATTATCTTGTGGGATAAAGTTATCATGCTTATGAAAACAAGTATGACAAGATGAAGGAGATACGCTAGTTCATAGAACTTGTAGATGTTTATTCATGATCATGTAGCCAATGAGGTGTAATGAAATCTATTGTAACACAATCGTTTATGTCGCAAGGAGAGAATGATGCATAGGATATACAATATCCTTTTAACAAGATGAAAACTTAATGCATGATTTCTTAGGCATAATGTTTTCCAAAACATCATGCTTTCCTAAATGAAGATATGAAGCCAAGGTGTTTGAATCGGATATGTAGAACCGTAGAGGGGGGGGGGGGGGTGAATAAGGTTTCTTCGGCTTTTAAGACGTTTAAAAGCTTTAAGCCTCAAAGAAAACCAAGTGGTTGTATAATCAATCCAAACAACCACAAACACAACCAAAGTATATAAAGCGAGTAAAAAGAGACACCACTATATATACTGGTTCGGGATGGGGGGTTTATACCATCTGTACGTCCAGTTGCGAATCCGCGACTCCGATACTATTCACTAGTATAATCCTTTCGGTGGACTATAAACCGTTACAATTCACTCCACCAATATTCACCAATATTGATGCTCACAAAGAAGGAGTTACTCCCCAACGGTATTCCGCCCTCGAAAACCACCCAAAAGAATCTCGCGATTCGACTTAACCTAAGGGTCACCAAGACCACTACCAAGACTTTCCACCGGAAGTATCAAACCCTAACTAGATCCCCAATGATCTAGGCTTGGTCACCAAGACACAAGACTTCCCTTATAAACAAATGAATGAATATAAGTGTTTGTTCAATCAAGCCCTAACCTAACCAAGTGACTCGATTCTAGTAGAAAGGGTATAGATAAGAAGACCCTCGACACAATCACAAGAGTGGATTAGGTTCTTGTGATTCTTCCCTTGCAAAGAGATGTGTTCTTTCAAAGATGTTTAATGTGAAAATCAAGAACACAAGATTAGAGATAGAGAGATTTGAGAGAGATTGAGAGAAAGAATCTAGAGAGAAAGAATAATGGCAAAGGGTGAGGAATACAAGAGGCAAGGGTGGTATTTATAGGCCAAGAACCCAAACTTGGGAAAATTTACCGAGGCCGGCGCGTTACCCACACGTCAGCGCGCGGGCAACGCGCCAGGCTTCTGTAAATATTTCCCAAGTGTTGGGTGTTTGGATCTTATAAATACCTATCCTTGCTAAACCTCCAATTGTACTTCACACTAAACCTAAACATTAATCATTCTAAGGTTTACCAACTCAAATAGCCAATTAGAAAATGTTTTGTGAAGTGTTTATAAGAAAACCAAATTACCAAGGGTATAAAGTGTAGATAGGGTAATTTGGAAGGGGTAGAAGTGTTATTCCTCACATGGCATAGAAAAGAGAGAAAGAATATGCCAAGGTATATTCCATTGCTTGGGGGGAAGAATAAAATGGAGGGTTGAGATGAGATGGCTTGAATTGGATAGCTAGGATCAAAGGGAGCTTCCCTTGGTTTTCAAATAATTTGGCATGTGTTGAATATGGATGGTTGAGATGTGTTGATTTAAAATAGATGGCTAGGATCAAAAAAGCCTAGGTTTGGATTAAGAAGGGATATTCCAAAGGAATATGCTTTGCTGGGGGGAAAGGGTGAATCAATGGTTGAGATGGTTTTGGTTTGAAATGGATGGCTTGGATTAAACACATGTGATGGTGTAGAGGAGAAGGTTGAGTGGATGGTTGAGATGTGTTTGGTTTGAAATGGATGGCTTGGATTAAACACATGTGATGGTATAGAGAGGAAGATGAGATGAATGGTTGAGATGTGGTGTAGTTTGAATTAAATGGCTAAGGTCAAAGGAGCATCCTTTGGAATTCAAACAATTAGCATGTGGGGAATATGGAGGGTTGAGATGTGTTGTAAGGGAATATGTAAGAGTGTAAGAGAATGTGTAAGAGAATATATGATTTAGATATGATTGGATATGATTGTGTTTGTCTTATGTAGAAATGAGATTAAGAGAAGATTAAAAAGTAATCTAATTGTCATTAAGAAGAAAAGGTTTAGACAATTAAGATTAGGAGTACTTATAAGTTCAAGTAACACAACGTCGAGAATCCATAGTTTCATATCTCGTGACTTTTCACGACTCGACGTTCTCAACTAATACCTTGGTTCAAACAAGTTAAGTGCTTTGCCTTGATGTAAAGCATAACCCAAGTGGGAAAGGATGCGTTTACGCAAAGTGACCTTTGACTTAGTTTGACCAATAAGGGAGTAAACCTGTTACGTAATTAGAGAAGACGTAAGCACGGGATATGAGCATATGGATGCTTCAACACGATGTCACATGAAATATATAAGCTCCCTAAGTTTAAAAAATCCTTGGCTAGAGGCGATAGTTAGAAAACATGAGTTGGCGTTTTCCCGTAAATGGGTGTTTTAAAAGTAGGATCTCTCAAGTCTCAAAACTCGTTTCGAGTGTTCTTAATTAAGCGCATAACATATTCATACCTGTATTGAAAGATCCACATTTGTCGGGTAAGGGGAAAGCCGACTTTCAAAATTCGCCCGGAACCATACAGTGACCTGGCACGTCACCCACGCGTTGACGCGCGGGCAGCGCGCCAGGAGCAGACATGGGCTCCGGCGATTTTGAGCTAACGTTTGTTATTTTATGTGTTTCAATGGTTTATTTGTCATCATTAAAACATGAAGAGATCTTTATCATGTTGCCTCAACAATCTCCCCCTTTTTGATGATGACAAATAAAAACCGAAGGCAAATAAAATTACAAAACTTAGCGAAGACAAAGCGCGCCTTTGGTGTAGCTTGCGTCTTGACCTTTGCCTTGTAATTTGGTTAGCGAAGACAAAGCGCGCCTTTGGTGTAGCTTGCATCTTGACCTTTGCCTTGTAATTTGGTGAAGCCTTGAACATTTCTTGAATGGTCTTCACGCTCTTGCTTTCTTTCTCCCCCTTTTGTCGAATCAAAAAGGCGGGACTTCCAATCAAGCCAGGTTTCGAACTTGGGCCTGTGGGATAAATGAGCTAGCTTGTATGTGCACCCGAAAATGCTCCCCCTTGATCATTGCTCCCTCTTGTTTCAAGGCGGGGATCCATGGGTCAAGAGCCTCACCTTTGCGGTGGCCTAGCTACACATCGAAATCACAACATGCAACAAACGAGAAATCCTCACATATGAAAGTTCCAAAAATGGGTTAGGTTACCATTTGGATTCTTGCAACATGGGTTAGTCCACAACAATATATATTTGTCCAATTATGACTCCAATAACCAAATGTTGAGCAAGACACAAGAATAAATATATATGTATGTAAGAAATCAATCATTATAGTTGCCAAATATCAAAAGAAATCATATCAAGGAAACAAGCATCACAAACATTTTATTAAACACACATAATGAAGGACATACAAGAAGAACATCATTCAATCCTATCATATTTTATTCATACAAGCTTGTGAAAAGGCCTAGACTATTAATACTAGAGCAAGGTTTCACTACTTCACTCTTCATCCTTTTCTTGAAGAGTCACCATTGAGATGTCTTTAAGGATAGCGGTCATCACCAACATGTCATTGTTGATGGATTTATGAAATTCTCTCATTTCCTCACGAATGGAGAGAACATTCCGCTCGGTCACATCTTGGGTGGAGCAACATCCACACCTAAGGGTATGGTTGTTCTCAAGAGGTTTTGGAAGATCCTCTTCAATCTTGCGCCAAATGTCGTCTTCAACAAGACATAGTTTGACGAAGTCTTTAACGATTGGAATTTTCGAACCATTGATGTTTTCCCAATCAATGTTTTCCTCTTCTTCCCTTGTCATCATTCTCCTACCATCATTAAAGTGGTATGATGACCCAACAAATTCATCCTCCATATCCATTTTGAGTGTGTTTTAAGTGTTATTTGATCTAAGCAAGGTTTGATGTTAATGCAACTAGCAAGATTACTCCTTTTATAGGTGAACTAAGTTGGTAGTTAGGATTCTTAGCACATAAAAGTTGGTCATGTTATCAATGATCAAGGTACATAGATGCTTGATAAGATGTTCAACCTAACTAAGTCATGTACTAATATGCTTAGATCACATGGTGTTGAGAAGAGATATTCAATGAGAAATGAGTGTTCTAGTTAGGCTTAAGTTGAGGTTGGGTGGACTAGAAACCCATGCTAGTTACTATTATTTCCCATGCATGAGACTATAAGCAATTAATTATTAGGAGATAGCATTATTCAATTTAATTTAAGCATGCAACATGTAGTTTATCACATAAGGTGAACAAGAAGAATTAGATACAAGATTTTTAACACAAGTGTGAGTTGTGATGAGTATCATATCTTGTTCATACACATAGTATAGACATGTAGAATCTTGGATGTTATCAATCATTGTTTGAATAACGAGTTGATACATATCTTTCCTCTTGGAAGACATTAATTTGGTCTTCCATCCATGCCTCCATATAAGCATTAATCATGTAAACACATAAGCTCCAATAGCACCTAAGAGTCTTGCAAATAACACATAGACATTTTATTTTGTCTTAAAGATTGTTCTCCTAAGATGCATGTTATAACATCAAAACCTACCCCAAAGCAATTTGGACTCTTGAAAAAATGTCATGCCAAAAACCTAATCTTGTTTGTTTTGTGACCTAAGAGTCCTTTTATTCAAGTCACCAATGACTTGTTGTATAGGATGACCCCTCACTTCTCTCACTTCCTTAGGATTGCCTTCATCCGAGACATTAACTTGTAATGTCGGTGACCTTTCTTGATCTTGAACTCTATTAAAGATATAACATGCGGTATCTAGGGCATGACACCAAAACTTTTGTGGGATGGATTGCTCGTCAAGCATTGCACGACTCATCTTTCTTAACTTACGATGTGTTCTTTCAACAATCTCAAGCGATTGAGAAGTGAACGGGCCCGATAAGTTATAAGATATTCCATGTTGTTCACAAAAGGTTCCAAATTGCATTTTATCAAATTCACTACTATGATTTGTTTTAATAGAGACAATTGAACAATCAAGTAGGTTTTCAAGTTTCTTTCTTAAAATGTTGAATTTATTCAAGATTCCATCCTTGTTTTCTAAGAATAATATCGAAGTGTAATTTGAATAATCATCTATAATCATTAAAGTGTAGAAGTTTCCTCCATAACTTTGGATTGGAGATGGACCATACAAATCCAAATGAATCAACTCTAAAACCCTATTAGTTGTCACTTCCTTTTTATTCCTAATAATAGTTTGTCCTTGACTCCCTATACATGTATCACAATGATGCCTCTCAAAGCTCAACTTTGGTAAATTCTGAACTAGCTCGTTAGAAGCTAGGTTTTGAACTAACCTCATATAGGCGTGACCTAACCTCCTATGCCAAAGTGTTGAGTTGTCCACCATGGACGTAAGACATATGTGTTGCTTGGAGTTATCACCCAACTTGCATGTATATAAGTTATTTCTCCTATGACCTTTTGCTAACACAACACCATTTTTACTAATAATACAATCTACCTTAGTAAATTTAACTTCAAAATCATCATCACTTAATTGACTCACACTAATTAAATTAAAATTTAAACCTCTAACATGCTCAACATTCGTTATTTCTATGGAGTCATGAAGGACATTACCTTTGCCGACAATTTTGCCGTTAAGTTCGCTCCCAAAAATGGCATGATTGCCGTTATACGTCGTGTATGATGTGAACAATCTTCTATTCCCGGTCATGTGTTTAGTGCAACCACTATCCACTACCCACTCATCCGGTTGTAGATCACTTTTGAGACAAACCTCAAATTTTTCTTGAGCCATAAGACACGTAGCGTCATTAGTTGGTTGGTCTTCATCTTCACTATCACTCCACGCACTTCCAACGAATGCCTTGTTTACTCTAGGCTTAGGGCATTCATTGATGAAGTGACCCTTCTCTCCGCAATTGTAGCATCCTTGGGTGCGTCTTGAGCTTTCACCAACCTTGTTGTCACTACTTCGGTTCCCCCCAAAGTTGTTCCTTCCACCATTAACTCGGTTTCCAAACCGATTTCTACTACCAAAGTTACCACCTTTCCTAAAGAACCTCCAAAAGTTCTTAGCCATAAGATTGAATTCTTCGTCGTTCATGTCATCTTCTTCATTGCTATCATCTTGACTATCACTATCATCACTAGCTTGAGTACTAGTGACTTTAGCCTTAAGATCCAAAGACTTAACCTTCTCCTTCTTGTCTTTGGTACTTGCCTTGTCGTTCTCAAGAATCATCTCATAGACTTTGAGATTTCCAATGAGCTCGTCAAGAGGTAGTTCCGCCAAATTCTTGGCTTCTTCTATGGCCGTCACCTTTGGGCTCCACTTTACCGGAAGTGCTTGAAGAAACTTTCTTACATGGTTCTTGTTGTAGAAGCTAGGATCTAGAGCCGTGAGACTAGTGATAATAGCATTGAACCTTGTGTAACCATTATCAATGGTTTCTTCATCCGAGATCGAGAACTTCTCATATTGTTGTATGAGTAGATCGATCTTGCAATCCTTTACTTGAGAGTTGCCTTGATGAGTGATGATGAGAGAGTGCCATATTTCCTTGGCGGTCTTGCAAACATGTACCGTCTCGAACTCCCTTCGAGGTAGTGCATTATAGATCAACATCTTGGCTTCATCATTCTTACCAAGCTTTCTCCTCTCATCATCATTAAGATCCAAATGTGGCTTTTTCACCAACAACTTTGTTTCCGAGTCTTCCACCATGAACTCAAAGTTGCCATTTTGGATGATTTCCCACAAATCAAGATCTTTGGACCTAACATAGGTCTCAAACTGGGTTTTTCGAAAACAAAACCCATCGGTTTCTAGCAAAGGTGGTTTTTGCATAGAACACCCCTCAACATAGTCTTTTGAGCCATGGAGCTATACTCTACTTTACCAAAAATATTAGTTAGGATTTTAGATTTTTGGGAAAGGAGTTTTTGACTTAAAACGACTTCTCGGGAAGGCTTTAATGCTCAAAAACTTGAATATTCCGCTCCGATACCAATTGTAGAACCGTAGAGGGGGGGGGATACGATTTCTTCGGCTTTTAAGACGTTTAAAAGCTTTAAGCCTCAAAGAAAACCAAGTGGTTGTATAATCAATCCAAACAACCACAAACACAACCAAAGTATATAAAGCGAGTAAAAAGAGACACCACGATATATACTTGTTCGGGATTGGGGGTTTATACCTTCCGTACGTCCAGTTGCGAATCCGCGACTCCGATACTATTCACTAGTATAATCCTTTCGGTGGACTATAAACCGTTACAATTCACTCCACCAATATTCACCAATATTGATGCTCACAAAGAAGGAGTTACTCCCCAACGGTATTCCGCCCTCGGAAACCACCCAAAAGAATCTCACGAATCGACTTCACCTAAGGGTCACCAAGACCACTACCAAGACTTCCCACCGGAAGTATCAAACCCCAACTAGATCCCCAATAATCTAGGCTTGGTCACCAAGACACAAGACTTCCCTTACAAACAAATGAATGAATATAAGTGTTTGTTCAATCAAGCCCTAACCTAACCTAGTGACTCGATTCTAGTAGAAAGGGTATAGATAAGAAGACCCTCGACACAATCACAAGAGTGGATTAGGTTCTTGTGATTCTTCCCTTGCAAAGAGATGTGTTCTTTCAAAGATGTTTAATGTGAAAATCAAGAACACAAGATTAGAGATAGAGAGATTTGAGAGAGATTGAGAGAAAGAATCTAGAGAGAAAGAATAATGGCAAGGGGTGAGGAATACAAGAGGCCAGGGTGGTATTTATAGGCCAAGAACCCAAACTTGGGAAAATTTACCGAGGCCGGCGCGTCACCCACGCGTCAGCGCGCGGGCAACGCGCCAGGCTTCTGTAAATATTTCCCAAGTGTTGGGTGTTTGGATCTTATAAATACCTATCCTTGCTAAACCTCCAATTGTACTTCACACTAAACCTTAACATTAATCATTCTAAGGTTTACCAACTTAAATAGCCAATTAGAAAATGTTTTGTGAAGTGTTTATAAGAAAACCAAATTACCAAGGGTATAAAGTGTAGATAGGGTAATTTGGAAGGGGTAGAAGTGTTATTCCTCACATGGCATAGAAAAGAGAGAAAGAATATGCCAATGTATATTCCATTGCTTGGGGGAAGAATGAAATGGAGGGTTGAGATGAGATGGTTTGAATTGGATGGCTAGGATCAAAGGGAGCCTCCCTTGGTTTTCAAATAATTTGGCATGTGTTGAATATGGATGGTTGAGATGTGTTGATTTGAAATAGATGGCTAGGATCAAAGAAGCCTAGGTTTGGATTAAGAAGGGATATTCCAAAGGAATATGCTTTGCTTGGGGGGAAAGGGTGAATCAATGGTTGAGATGGTTTTGGTTTGAAATGGATGGCTTGGATTAAACACATGTGATGGTGTAGAGGAGAAGGTTGGATGGATGGTTGAGATGTGTATTGGTTTGAAATGGATGGCTTGGATTAAACACATGTGATGGTATAGAGAGGAAGATGAGATGAATGGTTGAGATGTGTTGTAGTTTGAATTAAATGGCTAAGGTCAAAGGAGTATCCTTTGGAATTCAAACAATTAGCATGTGGGGAATATGGAGGGTTGAGATGTGTTGTAAGGGAATATGTAAGAGTGTAAGAGAATATATGATTTAGATATGATTGGATATGATTGTGTTTGTTTTATGTAGAAATGAGATTAAGAGAAGATTAAGAAGTAATCTAATTGTCATTAAGATGAAAAGGTTTAGACAATTAAGATTAAGAGTTGAGAAAATCATAAGTTACTTATAAGTTTAAGTAACACAACGTCGAGAATCCATAGTTTCATATCTCGTGACTTTTCACGACTCGACGTTCTCAACTAATACCTTGGTTCAAACAAGTTAAGTGCTTTGCCTTGATTTAAAGCATAACCCAAGTGGGAAAGGATGCGTTTACGCAAAGTGATCTTTGACTTAGTTTGACCAATAAGGGAGTAAACCCGTTACGTAATTAGAGAAGACATAAGCACATGATATGAGCATATGGATGCTTCAACACGATGTCACGTGAAATATACAAGCTCCTTAAGTTTAGAAAAGCCTTGGCTAGAGGCGATAGTTAGAAAACATGAGTTGGCGTTTTTTCGTAAATGGGTGTTTTAAAAGTAGGATCTCTTAAGTCTCAAAACTCGTTTCGAGTGTTCTCAATTAAGCACATAACATATTCATACCTGTATTGAAAAACTACATTTTTCTGGTAAGGGGAAAGCCGACTTTCAAAATTCGCTCGGAACCATACAGTGACCTGGCGCGTGACCCACGCGTTGACGCGTTGTCAGCGCGCCAGGAGCAGACATGGGCTCCGGCGATTTTGAGCTAACGTTTTTTATTTTATGTGTTTCGATGGTTTATTTGTCATCATTAAAACATGAAGAGATCTTGATCATGTTGCCTCAACAGGATAGTCCTATCCTAATATAATTGGTCTCAAGATTATATTCACTAGATGATGACAAGAGGAATTCACTCGAGTTTCTTATGTATACCCCTAAAGAGTCATTGTCGTTCGGGGTGTATGAGGTTTTCTTTTGATGCATGGATTGCGGTCTACGCAAAAGGTTTTACTTCTCAAGGGGTTTTGAGAAGCTAGCAATCCCCACCAGACAGTGTACCTGATCGATGTAGTATAGTGATGGAAATTACCGGGGGATTGATCGTTCTCTTGGGGAATAATGTTCGTTAGGATTGAAACTAATCTAACTAGGTCTAGAGGTGAGGGATGATTTTTTTGTATTTTTATATTTTATAGAAAGCAAGTAAATATCTCGGGTATTGAAAGAGTGGGCGGAATTAGTTGCTAGTCAACTAACCCAAATAACTACTTAAACAAATAAAATAAATAACAAGAAAATAAAATATTGAGAACTTCTAATATAGAGAAAAGCATGTTTACTTAGATTTCATTACTCCTTAGTTATCTTTTATTGATTAATTGGTTTGTCATAATTGCATGGGTGAAGAGTTGCATTCCTTAATACCATTCGTGGGGCCGTGTACGATCTTCCCCAACTCTATAAGCTTCTTTCTCTTCCTATGACGACACATTTAGTATCCTATCATGGCCTCATTAATAGTCACTTATGTATATAATACAACCAATAAAACCGTAGTACACATCCAATTACGTTTCTTAAGACGTTCAAGCAAGTTACCAATTAGGAGATTAGCCAGTTTTCTTAAACCTAACGCTAAAATCAATCACCCACAACAATTAATGACAAACCAACAACCAACAATCAATAACTAGGTTTCATTAGATCTAAGCAAACACAAGTAAATCTAAGCTAGCATGTTAAAAGAAATAAAAGCATACGATATAATCAAACAACTCATAGACATATTGAATGATTAAAGGATAACTCATCTTTAATTGAACATGGAAGAAAAGAGGGTTTGGAACCCTAAAATTGCTGCAAAATTCGACTAGGGTTCGTACCCAAAAGTTCCCTACCAAAAGTCCTCTTTCATGAATAAAAAATCGAAAAGTATATATAGATTTACATTGGTGACGGCGTCCCCTTTTAATGGTTGACGCCGTCATCTCGCAGTGTTTAGGGTTTCTTGTCTTCAAATCCAACTTCTTGACGCCGTCCCCTTGTAAGACTTATGGGCCGTCACGCTTTGGGAATAACATTTGACGGCCTACTTTCTGTATAACGTGACGCCGTCACGCCTTATGCTTCAACTTTTCTTCTGGAGCGTCAAGTGCAATTGTGATATCCACCTCTTGTTCCAATGAGTGACACCGTCCCTTTGAAATGCTTGACACCTTCAGGTACAATTTCCAGCTTTGATTCTTGACTTTGTTGTTTTCTCACTTTTTGCTCCAAAAACGTCCAAAATGCTTCATTTTCCAGAATTCTTCTCAAAAGTACCTAAATTAACAAAAGAAACGATTTAAGGTAATAATTGATCATATTATCACGACTTAGGGCTTAAATGACCCCTTAAAAGCGTAACAAATTTCTCCTCATCAAATACCCTTACACTTGGGATTTGCTTGTCCTCAAGCAAATAAGCTTTTATTCTAATCAAAATACAAGCTAAGGGTCATTTAACATTAATATAAAAGTAATTACAACAAATGATCGTTCCACCTTAATCAAAATGAGCACGGAAATTATACACTAGCACATCACAAATAGTGTTTGGATACTCTCATCTTTCGGGTGTTATAAACTATATATAACTCATGGAAATGAAAAAATATCACTCACTAACTGTCATAGCAAATAGATTACCATATGCTTGGTAAAGGATCGAAAACCTCCACCACTTGGCGTAAGCACCTAGGAACACTATCAAAGAGGTCTTTTAAAGGGTTATAACGTTAGGTGTGGAGGTATGGAAAACACGGTTTGTTGGATAAAGGGATATTTTACTGGTGTCAAGTTAATTATCTTAGTTAATTACATGTAAAATACGGCATTGCTAAGCCAAGACTCGACTCGACTTGAGCTAACTATGAAATAACAAAAACTTAAAATAAATATAAAAGGAAACGGGATGGTAGTCCATATGTTTTTTCCACTTTTCTTTTTCTAATTATTTTTCGCTTTTCTTGATTTTTTCGATTTTTTTTTCATACACTCTTGCCCTATCATCCAAAATAATACATCAAGGGGGCTCGGTTCTCCCCTTACACTTGAACTTTTACATACTTTATATGTAACTATTCTAAGGACTCGAATCAAGATAATTAAAATACTTGGAGTACTTTAAAATATTAACGCACATATGGGGGGTAATAAATGATCTTCTACCCTATTACTCCATTACACTAGTACTTTACCCATAAGTCCCAATCGTCCCAAAACAATATGTACACGATATGACTCGACTTAACAACCATGTAATCAATTAGACAATTAACAAAGGGTTAAAACAAATAACAATAATGCACTAAAGATGAGTGCATACAAGGAAGGCTAAGGCGATTTGGGTGTACATTTAGGGGTGGATTGTAAACAAATTCTTCCTTTAAGTAAAATGCTTAAAGTTAGAAATGAAAAAGATAGGCTCTGAGGGGTGTACTAGGGGTATCGTGTACTAAAAATGAGTACATCGCAAAGGTATGAGAAAATTACTTGACCAATGAAGTCAATGTAATTATATTACAGGCTTAAATAAAGGGTTATCCTAATGCCTCTTATCATGTAGTAAATCCTAACTACACGAATGTAGTCTCACTAGCGGTCTCAGGATGAATCACAAACGCAAGTTCTAGAATCTAAGTACTACCGGTACACTTACAAGCATTAAAGATAAATGCTTTTTCCTAAAGATCTAGGGGCGAACCTCACACATTTGGGGTGGAAATTTTTGAGTGGTACGGTTTTTGTGCTAGTCATAACTCCTATCCATGAGACGTTTATTAAGACTAAAGTTTCACTCCTATATGTCGCAAAAAATTTTAAATTTGGTGCTAAAATTACCCTAACAAGTGTTTCTCTCAGTTTTATTACACATCTACTATTAGACAATGACAAAAATCAAGTGCAATTGTAATCTTTAAGGAATCTTCATTTACCCCCTTATACTTAAGCCGAACATTATCCCCAATGTCCAATAAAAAAATGTAAAAGTAAAGAAAATGAAAGAGTGAAACAAATACTCCCCTGATTCGTTCGGTGTGGATATTGTAGTAACATGGTTAAATCCTCCTCCAATAAAATGGGAAAACTCCAAGATTAAAGCAGCGCCAAAATCTTGATTATCCATGTACATCTTCTTGTCCAATATAACCTGTTAATTAGCTGAGAAAACAAACAAGAAAACCTAGCGTAAAATCGGCGGTAAATCTATATAAAATTAAATCCTAGAAAGCAAGTAAGGATATAATGCTTGTGGAATGAATGTTTGCAGATTCCTGGAGTTTATAAAATACAGATTTTACGAAACTTTACAATTCTGGCAGAAAAACAAAACCTGCAAAATTTTCAGAAAACTACACCTGACGTAGTTAGGTGTTGCCTGACGCCGTCAGAATTGATCTGACAGAATTCTTATATTTTGTTTCCAGAAAATTTCTAGGAAAACCTATGTTCTAATTCCTGGGATCCTACAAAACACTCATTGTGACTCGATACAAGCATTTGAATCAAACAAATACTAATATGCATGTTTATATCTCATTGTTATCATTCATGTTCAATCCGTTCTTTAAAACAAATTTGGATTTCCCTTACACTTATATTTTACAAAATACCTTTATATGTAATTAACACGAGGTTAAAAACAAAATAAAGCATTTTTACAAAATGTTTGACATATGAACAATAAGTAATAAAAACAAACATACATACGGAAGCAAATAAAATCAAATAAACAAACAAACAAATAAAGCTTGGGTTGCCTCCCAAGAAGCGCTTTTCTTTATTAACGAGTCTTGTAGCTAGATTCAAAGTCATGCCCTATTACGTGACTTCGTCGTTGGTCACATCCTCTAGGTCTTGGGTTTGGTTTTCTATTCCGGACCTAGTTGTAGACATCCTTTGTAGAACCCAAATATTTTCTCATTACGTGGTCTACTCTACGTCTATCCTCATCATTCCTATAGTAGACCGCTTGCTTACGCTCCTTCTCAAGGGTTGATAAAAGTCGGTATTGCTCTATCTTATATAGCATTTGGTAGGCTATCTCATTGGTCTCCTCCTTGAACCTAACTATTCCTAGAGACGGGTCATAAGTCCTTTTAGAGACCTCAACAAATGGCTTTCCAAGCACTACTTGAGTTAAGCAACTATCTATTACCGGATAAATATCTTCTACAATCACGAAATCAGTAACATACGTGAAGTTTCCTACAAAAACATGCAATCCCTTAACTCTTCCTACAAAGTTATTTATCCTACAAATGTTAGGAAATATCCTAGGTCCAAGGTGCTTTTTCATTATCCAGTTGTAATGGATCCTAGTCATAATGTTTATGGGAGATTTAAGATCGATGTAAGCTTTCCATACATGCACATGCTCAATGTTGCATGTTAAGTTGATATTAGATGGATGGCCCACTTTGATTATTGGTGAACCTAGGAAGTATGTTGTCTCGGGGTCATCGAATAAATCCCTATGGTATGCACGTTCTTCCTTAGTTGGTAACCTACCAAAGTAGTCTTCTACATCCTCTACTTCTTTCTCCTTATCCTCCTCGACTTCCTTAACTTCGTTCT
The DNA here is from genome assembly GCA_030686995.1 of Artemisia argyi. NCBI lineage: Eukaryota > Viridiplantae > Streptophyta > Magnoliopsida > Asterales > Asteraceae > Artemisia > Artemisia argyi. The sequence continues at coordinate 142,425,305 of CM060707.1, read as the reverse complement.
TAGGTTCATTTTCAACTTCAGTCCTATCCCTATCATTCTCTTCCCTATCCTTATTGATTGGCTTAATAGTGACAACGTTGACAAAGTGGACATGTTTGGATGTTGAGGGGTCCTTGATTTGGGTTCCGCTACTTGTGTTCCTAGTGTCCTTATTTGGCGATGTCAACACTTGGTTGTTGAGAGCCTTTGTAATACTCCGTAAAATCCCATGTCATTTATTAATGCTAATCACTGAAACTATTCTAATCAAATCCATTTTTGCGGGCTAATTTTTTTTTATGAGACACCGTTTGCATAACACTCGTATCACCAGTAGACACCGTTTGCATGACACCTGAAACACCCTTGGTCACCGTATGTATATCACCTGGTATCACCAATAGTCACTATTGGATGTCACCCAATGAGGTTAACACCGGTAACTCCCACTTGCGACGCGACACTTATTAATAACACCGAAATATATATATATATATATATATATATATATATATATATATATATATACGTATAAGCATCACCGTTAATATTTTTCAAGGTTTACACGAACCGACACCGACACCAAAAATAAAGTTATGAACGTATTAGTCACCGACACCTCGTTATTGTTTTGGGCCTATGTTTTCATTAAGACCATGTCTCACACTAACACATTTCTCTTTTTCTTGGGGATTTAAATCACACATAACGCTAGCACATATATCACCTCAACACCACTTAGAAAGAAGCTCGTAGTTTCGTTTTCTCACGTACAATATATACATATTTTTCGATAACCTAGTTCTTCGAACCAAACTAATTCAAACTAGCCTAACATGCATGAAATACGAGACCATATACTATGTAAAATAAACTAGTTCCTAGTCATGTTCGAACACCCCTATAACTAACTAATAAATCTCGTTTGTGCTTAACTTGGGCTAACGAGCCCATATGTTTTCTTAAAGGAAATTTCGGTATAAAATTTTGTAAAATTTTGAAAGGTTTTTAGACTTTAAAAATCTGATTTTGAAAGGATTCTATAAGATAACAATGTTACTTTCTTTGTACAAAAAGATTGTTTTTCAAAAACTTAACTAAGGACTATTTTTACAAAAACTATCATTAAGGGACCAAAGATGCCAAAACTGCCAAACTTTCAGACTAAAACTGAAACAGTCGACTTTTTTTTTTTTTTTTTTTTTTTTTTAAACTAGAAGGGTAAAAACTGTAAATGCCTTAATATTGAGGTATAATGTGTAAAAGGAATAACAAGGACTAAAAGAGAAATTATTTTTAACTAAAGGGTAAAAGATATAACCTTCTTAAAGTTAAGGGTAAACTTTGACAATGGTATTTTATTATTACTACCTTACATATTTATTTTTGTAATATATATATATATATATATATATATATATATATATATATATATATATATATATATATATATATATATATATATATATATATATATATATATATATATAGTGAGACTTTCTTGCGAAAACCATTTTATCTGCGAGAACTGAGAGAACAACAAAAAACATACATGTACGTCTTCAATAATTGTATTTTTGCACATATGTTCTAAAAACAACATATATGTTTTAAAAGAAAACATAGTTGTTCTAAAGAATTTGATAAAAAATTATAAATACAAAATTTTTCTTTGAAGGTGTGCATGTATGTTATTATAAGGAATGCAATGACAATATTGCGGCCGTGTGTAAGGTTTTTATAAAAAAAGAGGATGACTTCATGATGATATTGAAGAACATAGGTGGATTCTTATGATTATTGATGATTTGCATGTATTTTTATTTTGTTTTAAAAGGCGTGCATGTATGTTTTTAGTGGTTCTCTCAGTTCTCGCAGATAAGATGGTTCTCGTAAGAAAGTCCCCCTATATATATATATATATATATATATATATATATATATATATATATATATATATATATATATATATATATATATATATTATAATTTAAAAATAAATATACACTATTACTAAAAATATTTAAAATAAATATTTTTATTGACGTTACTATTATAACGGATAAATTAACACTCATTGATCATCTATTTGTATCAACGTTATAAATAACTATGTAAAGTTATTTTGGAATATTTAAGACACCTGAAATCGGTATCACCGTACTCGAGACATATCACATGTCATTCACGCATCGAATCTGAAACACCGATAGTAATATATGTCACATTAATATAGGTCGCAAGTCGGAAGTTAATCATTGCTAGTCGTAGCAATACACCATCACCCTTGAGCACCGTTTGAGTTCCACACACACCCGTCAGGTGAGTTCATGGTCCCACATTTTTAATTGTTTCTAAACCCCGTGGGAGGATACATGCTATAAACCAAACACAAGTATTTTTCAGTATGCTATTACTATCTGATATTGCCTAAGTTGACACCCGTACTACAAGTCCCTCATATCACGAACCTTAATCACTTGCGAGTGAGCGCAAATATAGCTAATAGATCTATTGGAACGGCAGCCCATCTCTGTCAAAGTGGTCATTTGGCAGGAGGTGTGCTATATTCGAAGTACCATGGAAACTTAGTACATTTCCGTCACCGAGGGCCCCTTGTTATCTACATCCCCCGTGATGTAGGTGATTTTATCTTTTATGATATTTCGATACGATTTTAAGGCTTGAGCTTCGTGAGGCTTAGGAGCAATATGACACCAGTTTAGTCAAGACCTATCATCTTGGCTTGTTTATTTCAAAATATTTGACTTGTGTTCACACTATTACAAATTTAAACTACTATGGATTCACTCAACCGTTGTGTTGACTTTTTAGCATGTTTATCTCAGAAAACTAGCGGCATGATGGCACGGAGCTGGCAAAAAGGGCACACAGGACCTCCCTTTTATTTCAATAATTATATCATTCTTTTCAAACTCATCACCTCTTTTGTGAAACAATTAACATTTAGAAAATGTTTGTAAGTCTGAATACTTTGAGTTTTCATGGAATGATATCAACTTATCTTTTGAATTGTTTTCTATAAGTATGACTGTGTTCTAAACTGTAATGACCCCGATTAGATTTCCGCTGCTTACCAAATTTTTGGGGTGTTACAGCCTTAACAAGTTTTCAATTTTGTTGGTCATCTCTGTTTGTTGTAGGTTGAATTCGGACTCAAACTTAGCCAAACGAGCTTCTTGAGATGCCATAAACTTGGACATCAATCCTTAAAAATTGTTGGTACTACCATAGTTGTTAGAAGGATTGTTGTTGAAAGTACGGTTTGAGGATAAACCGTTTGATTGAAAACAATTAGATGGTTTGGAAGAATTGTTTTGGGGCGTGTTTTGGTTTTGTTTCCACCTAACGTTTGGGTGATTTTTCCAAGAGGGGTTGTATGAATCACCATAAGGATTTGGCTCGGGTTTGACAGTGTACCACTTGTCTCCCGCTCCATCAGTACGCGAGGACGCATAGTCCACAAAAGCTTGTTCGGGGAGTTCCATGCAATCACGAGTGTCATGGGGACCACTAAAATACTCACATGAAGAAGTGATTTTGTTCACTTGGCTTGAAGGTTGAGGAGCTTCGTAAGATTTCATGAGAAACCTAACTTGGTCTTCAAGTTTCATGATCCTACGGTCGGGAGTGCTTGAATTATTCGAAGGCAAAGATATTGCCTTTACCGTTTTGTTCAAATCACGGGGATCATTCCAACTTTCGTTGTCATAGAGAGCAAGATCTTCTATAAGTTCACATGATTTTTCCGCACTTCGATCACGTAGCTTACCACCGGTCGCTTGGTCAATGGTTTTCCTTGTGGAAAGATTGATATGGTCATAGAAGATTTGGACTTTGAGCCAAAGATCTATGCCATGATGAGGGACTTTTCGAACTAAGTCCTTGAAATGAGTCCATGCTTCATAAAGAGTTTCGTCTTGACGTTGTTAGAACATCAAGATGTCATTCCTTAACTTGGTGGTTCTTCCTGGTGGGAAAAATTGAGCAAGGAAACGAGAGGTGAGATCATCCCAAGATGTGATGGATCCCGCGGGTAAACGCTTAAGCCATTGACTAGCTTGGTCACGTAGAGAGAATTGGAAGAGACGCAATCGGGTCTTCTCTCGAGTTTCAACATCAGGGTCTATGGAATCTACAATTTTGAGGAAATCCTTGAGATGTTGGTTTGGATTTTTGGAACGAAGTCCATGGAATACACACCCGCTTTGCACCAACCGAATGGTGTCGACTCACAATGGAGACACATTGGCTCCTTGAGTGAGCTCCATGGTGTTTCGATAGCCTTGGTGGCTAGGTCGGGAGTATTCTCCTAAAGTGCGGGCTCCAGGAAGTTGGTTTGGTTGTGGTGGATTTTGTTGTGGTGGGTTGGCTAGATCAAAGATATTACCACCTTCCATGATGGCGGATGGTAATGGTTACGAACAAAGAAACAAAGAAATAAGATAGACTAAAGAAAACCTACAAAAATAAAAATAAAAATCTCACTAGAAAGGAATCTAGTGAGTAGACCTAATAAAAATAAATTTTAACCTAAGCAATAACTATTCCCTGGCAGTGGCGCCAAAAACTTGATGCGTGGATTGCGGTCTACGCAAAAGGTTTTACTTCTCAAAGGATCTTGAGAAGCTTGCAATCTCCACTAGGCAGTGTACCTGACCGATATAGTATAGTGAGTGGCAAGTGCCGGGGGATTGATCATTCTCTCCGGGAATAATGTTCGTTAGGATTGAAACTAATCTAACTAGGTCTAGAGGTAAGGGATGATTCTTTTGTATTTTTATATTTTATAGAAAGCAAGTAAATATCTCGGGTATTGAAAGAGTGGGCGGAATTAGTTGCTACTCAACTAACCCAAATAACTACTTAAACAAATAAAATAAATAACAGGAAAATAAAATATTGAGAACTTCTAATATAGAGAAAAGCGTGTTTACTTAGATTTCATTACTCTTTAGTTATCTTTTATTGATTAATTGGTTTGTCACAATTGCATGGATGAAGGGTTGCATTCCTTAATACCATTCGTGGGTCCGTGTACGATATTCCCCAACTATATAAGCTTCTTTCTCTTCCTATGACGACACATTTAGTATCCTATCATAGCCTCATTAATAGTTACTTATGCATTTAATACAACCAATAAAACTGTAGTACACATCCAATTACGTTTCTTAAGACGTTCAAGCAAGTTACCAATTAGGAGATTAGCCAGTTTTCTTAAACCTAACGCTAAAATCAATCACCCACAACAATTAATGACAAACCAACAACCAACAATCAATAACTAGGTTTCATTAGACCTAAGCAAACACAAGTAAATATAAGCTAGCATGTTAAAAGAGAGAAAAGCATAAGATATAATCAAACAACACATAGACATATTGAATGATTAAAGGATAACTTATCTTTAATTGAACATGGAAGAAAAGAGGGTTTGGAACCCTAAAATTGCTGCAAAAGTCGACTAGGGTTCGTACCCAAAAGTTCCCTACCAAAAGTCCTCTTTCATGAATGAAAAATCGTAAGTATATATAGATTTACATTGGTGACAGCGTCCCCTTTTAATGGTTGACGCCGTCATCTTGCCGTGTTTAGGGTTTCTTGTCGTCAAAATTAACTTCTTGACGCCTTCCCCATGTAATACTTCTGGGCCATCACGCTTTGGGAATAACATGTAACGGCCTACTTTCTGTATAACGTGACGTCGTCACGCCTTATGCTTCAACTTTTATTCTGGCGCGCCAAGTGCAATTGTGATATCCACCTCTTGTTCCAATGAGTGACGCCGTCCCTTTGAAATGCTTGACGCCTTCAGGTACAATTTCCAGCTTGGATTCTTGACTATGTCATTTTCTTCACTTTTTGCACCAAAAACGTCCAAAATGCTTCATTTTTCAGAATTCTTCTCAAAAGTACCTAAATTGACAAAAGAAACGATTTAAGGTAATAATTGATCATATTATCATGACTTAGGGCTTAAATGACCCCTTAAAAGCGTAACAATTTTTTCCTCATCAGCTTTCAGATTGCATTTTAACATATGTTGTTAAAATGTTGATTTAAGGTTTAACAAAAATTATGCAAAAGTTTAATGATAAAGTATTACCAATATTTTGATAACTTGTGAAGGTAGTACTACTTATACCTCGTGGAAATTGATAAAAATTACCAGGAGCATCATGCTCAATTTGTAGTGGAGGTTCTAGCCATAATGAGTCATCTAAGTCCTCATAGGTGGGAAAGTACGGTTGAGTTTGTTCAACGTGCATTTGATTCGGTACGATTGTTGGACAAAGGATTTTTATTTTTAGCAATGCACTCAACGGATTCAAATGATGGTAAGGATGGTGAATTGGTTGATCTAGGTAGTAGGTCTTCTAGTGTGTCTAAAGAAGGATGTGGTGATTTCGAGGTTTGTTGTACTATGGGAGTGCTTAGGTTGATTATTTGTTCAGGGATGTTGAAAACAACAAGAATGGATACTAATTCTTTTGGTCCATTGGTTGGTACAACTAGTGGGTGAAGTGCTTGTGGGATAATGGTGAAAGAATAAGTGAACTTAAGTGGTAAATGTTCAAGGATGAAGACTTATTGTCATTTGCTTTATTCCTATTGATTAGGAGAGTGTTACGATAAGTGTTTTAACATATGTTGTTAACATACTTAGGTTTTGATTTTTCGGATATGGCTTTTAATGACTACAATCGTAAGTCAATTTTACTTGAATATTTTGGAAAAAATACTTAAGTTGTCAATCCTACTTTGTTGAGATTGGATTGCACTTAAGGATAACAAGACTTGATAATACATCTTTAACATAAGTGTGAGTTATGAATCGATGTAAATCGTTTTAGAAGATGATACATTATTTTCATGTTAACGAAATGAGGCAACATATGTAGATACAAGACAATGTCATAAGTTAGACTTGTGATTTTGATATTGTATGTAATCTTTGCAAATAATGAATCCGATTTTGTTAGAAAATTGTCAAGTCACAAAATGAGTCAAGATAATGGGTGAAGGATGAGTAAAGGATGGAAGAATGCAGTTACTGTGGGTAATGTTTACAAAACATTTGTGGTCCACGGATTGCAAGGAACTAATTTTAGGGTTCCTTCCTTTATAGAGAAAGGTATATTGGAGCATTTTCATGAAATTTGAAAGTATGATCAGAGATGGTTATCCTATTGGTGCAAGTGAGTTGATATGATCCTAATATGAATGAATATCAGTGAAAGTATCCTTGTAACAAAAGTGAGTGATCTAGAGTGCGAGATTTAAACGAAAAATTAAAGAAATGTTACTGCAAGCCGAGTTACCTTTCAACATAACGGGAGGAACCCTTAATTTGGTTCCGCCTCATCCGCCGAGCCAATTTCTTAACAGTGGGTATTTTTCGACCCCCGAAACCCGTCTAAATCCCGTAACTTCTTTTAAAACATGTGTAATTAATTAGTTGTGATTAGGAAACAACAATGAAACAGGTATAAACACATGTTTGGGTAGAGATCATGCAAGGGCTAGAAATTTCACTAAAACGTGAAAAACGAAAATTGACAACATTGTGATGTTATCCACCTGCATGGCACTTGGTTAGTTCAGAAAGCGTTAAATAACAGGTTAACATCCTACAAGGCATACAATGGTTCATACATCATTGTTTCACACACCTTTTTTTAAAGATATTGTATGATTCAATAATAATTGAAAGTAGTGACACATTTTAACACTAGAACTAGTAGGTGGGAGTTTGTGTAAAACAACATTTTTCAAAGTACTTAGACTAGTTTTACTTCATTTGCAAGATTTTAATATGACATATGCGAGGAAAGTTATCTAATTCTATAAGCATTGCAAAAACAATTTTCCAACTTAGTGCACAAAATCTAGGAAATTTCCTATTGTGCATAAACAAGAAATCGACAAACAAGCGAGTAAATAACATGGCAAGATTGATACTTACGTTACACAAACAAACAAGTGTAAAAATCAATTTGCAATAAGTAAGCAACATATATGCAACCAACATAAACCAACAAAAGTAGAAATTTAACATGGCATAAAAAGAAAGATACTTTTCATCACTTTGCGTTTAAATAAGACAATATATACCAAGCTTGATTAGTTTCCTTTACCTATATAAATATCACCAAATTCTTTAGTTTCAAAAGAAATTATATCAATGTTCAAAGGATACCAACTTAAATTGCTTAACTCAAAAGTTTGAGTTTCAATGTCAAAACGTAACTTAATATTTTGAACAAACTACAGTATTTGTTTTATTCTACTCACTTAAAATTAGATTTAGGTCATGAGCGATTTTTAAATGAAAGTATACTTAATTCCCTTTAAAATGATAGGTGGCACGACTTTTACGGACTTATGGTAAATTAGTTATGATTTTTTAAAGTTGGCCAAAAATTGCATACTGTGCAGACCAAGTTACCTTTTTCCAAAGGGCAAGGAACCCTTTAAAAGGATCCATCTGATCCGTGCCTCTCTGAGGCAGAATGTCACAGAATGCTAAAAACATGTATTTTCGTATAGTGAGAATGTGTATGACTTGCTAGATTTGGTAGTAAACATATAACACACCTATTTTAACATCATTTATACTTATGTGATTTATCTAAACATTTACAAATGTGATTTTTCAACTAAATTTATAGTTATCCCAAACGCTCCTTTCAAACCGTATTTTTCATAAATTTGCTCTAAGCAAATAGTTTGACACTTACAAATTCTTTCAAGAAATCGTTTCTTTTATTTTTCAAGAAAACCTTTAAACTTGTATACAAAGTAATATTTAAAAACAAAATTTATAAGTATAATTAGCGAAACATTTTTCATATTATATTCCGCTTCAATGGTAATATGATACATGGATCGTACTCTATTTTAAAAACCATTTGTTTTGAAAATAAGAGCCACGAGGCTCTAATGCCAATTGTGAAAACATAGAGGGGGTGAATACGTTACCATTTAAAATCTTAAAACTTGTTGTATCAAATATCCAATCATGCTTGCCATATTATGAAAAATGCCAATTATAGTTTTATAACTAATATAAAACATATAGTAAAACAAGTTGTCACACAAGCATAAACATCAAGCCATAACACAAACAATAATATGGTGCAAGTATAAAATTATAGCAATAAGTAAAAGAAAGAGCAAACCGGACATGATGAATTATAGTGGTTCGGTCACGGAGCTCCTCTCCGCCCTACTCCACTCCTCGAGTACCCAACTTGAGAGTTACTTCACTAAATCAACAAGCTCCCTTCTCGGCAGAGAAAACCTTACAAATGTCGCTTACAGTTTTTTTGGTACAAAGCTAAATACCGGGTTCTAGTTCGAGGTATAACCAACCTAATGTCGCCTATACAATATTTTCGACACTAAGATAGATGTCGAGTTCTATTACAAGGGTACAACCACTCCCGTTATGTTTTATGGCCCAACATAAAAACCTTGTGTTTTATGGTACAGACACATAAACCATCTAATCTAGTTTGGTGAATCTATTTTGATGATACAATGATGTTTATAATGATGATTCATGACACAAATGTCTAATGGATATAAATGACTAATCTAAATAAACTTCCATTGATATGAAGCCTTCAATGGATGAAGATCACAAGTTCTCTAAGCTTGTTGTGACAGATCTTCATATATGTATGCTTGTAGTGGATGATGACTCAAAATCTCTGAGCTTGCTTCACATGATCATTTCGAGAGTATGCTTACAACATAATGAAAGTTAGAAGCATTATAATCATGATAATGAGGGTGATTAATGTATGTTACTACTGACCTAAATGTATGAAAACGTAGTAGAGAGAATGTGTGTTGAAGTGGTGTGTAAATGAGTGAAAAATGGGCTGCTATTTATAGCCAGTTGGCTTGAGCAACCCACTGATCACATGGAACCAAAAAAAGGGTTCCACCCTTTATAATTTTTGGTTCCGTGGTCTCATGATAGAAAATCTACAAAATCTTTAGAAATCTTTCCAAAATCTACCAAATATCTTTTCATAATCTTTATCAAATCTTGCCAAAATATTTTATAAGAACTTTTCACTATCCAAGAATGATTTGTAAAATCTTTTCAAAATATTTTCCAAGATTTTACTGGATATTATTCTCTAGATTAGATGATGGAATGCATGAGGTAATAAAAGTGTGTTTTTCATTTTATGAAAAATACATTTAAACAAATGTATATATTAACTTAAAAAGGTAAGTTACTTGTATATGAAAAAATGTAAGTAAGGTTCGAAATAGAATAATAAACCTATAAAATACTTAAGGACTCTAACTGTATTTTAAACATTCTAAGTGGTTTGTTAAGGGGTTTGATCATAATGCCCATTACAAATATGTATGAACATGTGTGGTAGCATACGAGGACTTGAGACGTTGAGAGGTGTTGAATGTATGTTGAGACAAAATATGATTACGAGTAACTTGTACATTTTACGTTATTTATCAAGTTACATGTTTGTTATCAATCAAAACAAACAAGACTGTATAGATTAAATATCGTAATATTTGCACTAACACTAGGGTTGAATTATAATTCAAAACCCTAATTTTTTAGGGGGGCTGATTGCCTTAAATAAAAAAAAATGGTTTTGATTTGTAATTGGATTAGAAACTCTAAGATTGCGTTCTTAGTTTATGTGTTAATTAATGAATATGTGTTATGTCATTAATTGTATGCATTCTTGAGACTACTCTATAATTGTTATTTGAGATCCATGATGGAAACATGCATGTTACGTCATGGAATACTGGTTATATGCATTAATTGTTAAGTGAATACACATGTGTTTATTGATAAATCTTGAATTGGGGAAGACCTCAATTTAAATTAATAAATCAATTATGTGCAATATGGTATATATTTTCTATGGCTTACGCAATCGATTCGTCGATACATTTGGCTCACTTCCTTTGCAAGTGAAAGCTTTAGTTAAATATATGCATTATTAAAACATAGAATTGATTATTAATAGGTTTTTATCAAATTGTTTTGCATGTAGCTAATTGTATACACATATTAATTGTTAAGTTATGTGCGCATTGTTTAGATGTTTATTTTTTATTTTACTTGTTTGTTTATTTTGTATGACAAGTTGTAAGCAAATGGTAATTTTCAAATAGAAAAATAAACCGGACTAAACAATGGTGAAATTGGATTTGTTTTTAAGAGTCAAATCTAAAACTTTTAGTTGATTGATGGTTTTTGTACAAAATAATTTGAAAGGCTCATCCAATTTGACAAACTGTGTGAGAGGTATAAGGAGGATACGCATTAAATTGTGACCTTCAAGAAACGGGTATTTAATTGGCTTTAAACTGACCTTAGTTTATCCGCTTCTTTGTGCGTCAAATTGGAGTTACCTACGACTATTTTTTTATGTACAAAATATCTTAAGGGTGAATTGACCTCAATTCCACGCGCCATTTTGTGGCAACTATCCGAATAACTTGAGTCTTTTGACTCATGCAGTAGTTGGATATAGTGGGCGATAATTGAAGGTAATTCTTTGATTGGTTTATCCAATACTTCAATTAAAACTTTGTTGATTTGATCTTAGTGAAATTGGTTAATAAAAAGTTTTATTAAAACCTATGATATGAAGGTGTATGCATGCTTCTTCATACATATTTTGATTACTCATATCAAATTAGTACCCTTAAAACACTTGAAGTTTAGATTTAGCCTAAGTGAGATCTTAGCTAGATGGTAAATGACAAGGTGAATTTCCATATTACGTGAGACCATATCTGGATTATTTGTAGTTTCTAAATTAGACAACCTAATTGAGTTAGTTAGTGAGTAGATGGGATGAAACATGCTTACATTGCAAATAGATTTTGGCAATTGTAAATCCCATAAATGATCTCGTAATTCGAAAATGTTTGCCAATTATTGTTCGACAATTACCTTGTTGAATACTTACATTACTAGAAGATCAACTGATGTAATGGAACTATTTCAATTTGGGTCCTAGTTTCAGGAATATTATATGGTTATATGAATATTACCAAAGGTATTTAATTTTCTTGAAAGTTTTATTATCGAAAATACTAATATTTGAACTTTTTCTGTAGAAATGGCTCAAACTGATTACACTACACTAAGTTTTGCGTTCAAATCTTTCTTTAAACAAGAAAAATTGACTGGTCCAAACTTCAATGATTGGTACATGTCACTCAAGATTGTCCTGCGAGTGAACAAAAATCTTGATTACCTGCACCAGCCTTGTCCTGTTAAACTTGCTACTACTGCACCTGAAGCAGAAAAAACAGCATGGAAAGTTGAGTATGAGAAACATAATGATGTTGCTTGCATAATGCTTGGAATGACGTCACCTGCTCTTCGAAAGCAGTTTGAGCATTTTCCCCCTTATGATATGCTCAAGGAACTCAGACGCATGTTTGAGAAAGCACAAGCTATTGAATTGTATGATTTGATTGATGCACTTCACAACTGTAAGCAGGAAGATGGTAAATCCATGACTGTGCACTTCTTGGAAATGAAAGGTTACATGGACCAATTAGCACAGCTCAATTATCAGTATCCCCTGAGGTATGCATTAGCCTAATCAACAGATCCCTGAACAAGGAATTTGGTGGTTTTGTGCATAATTTCAATATGCATTGCACGAGGAAGACAATGAGTGATTTGCATGCAATGCTCATTGACTATGAAAAAATATTACCTAATAAGGCTCCTACACCACAAGTACTTGCTATTCAAGGTGGTAGGATTCAGAAGCCAATACCGTAAGCAAACAAGAAGGGTAAAAGAAAGGCTGATAAGGGTAAGCAAGTTATGGATTATCAACCTAATCCTAAAAAGAACAACCCTCCAAAGAAGAAAGAGAATCCCAAAAAGGATCAGGCTTGCCATGCCACAAGGTAGGACATTGGAAGAGGAACTGTCCTCTCTACCTTGATGAGTTGCGAGTGAAGAAGTTGAAGCATGTTGGGAATGCCAGCACTTTAGGTAACTTCTTTATGATTGAATTATTTTCATTTTAGCATAAAATAAATTCCTGGGTATATGATACTAGATGTGGTATTGACATTTGTGATGTTTACAGAGTACCATTGCGATGTTCGCAATAGAAGCTGAGTACATAGCTACTTCAGAAGCTACAATGGAAGCTGTTTGGATTAGGAAATTCATTTCAGGGCTTGGTGTTATGCCTTCGATTAAATCACCTATTAATATGTATTGCGAAAATTCTGCTGCAATCATATTTGCCAATGAACCTGGAGTCATGAAGGGCACCATACATCTTCTAAAGAAATATCACTATGTTCGTGAACAAGTTCGCATAGGTGAAATTAATCTACTCAAAGTTCACACAGATGATAATCTAGCAGATCCTTTGACGAAGGCTTTAAATCACGATAAGCTCAATGAATATGCCAATAGCATTGGACTTCGTTTAGCTAGTAGTTTCATGCATAACTGTGATTAGTTTTTGGATAAAGGATGTATTTGACAATTATTATTTAATGAAATAAAATTTTAGTTACGTTTATCCCTCATTTTTAATGTTGTATCCTATATTTGCATGTTTAATCCATGAATAATTTAGTTATTCTAAATAGTCCGTTGTCATTTAATGATATGAGAATATCATTGAATTAAGACAATTCTGAGTTTTGGTAGAATATACTTGAAAGTATATTGATGTGTAGACATGCCAAATCCACATGATATTCAATGAATTGAATATAGGACAGATCCCAACCGCATGATTGTACTTATGCATCTATGTCATTAAGTGAATCATGAATATTTATCCTCAGACTTGAGATACAAGATAATTGTCATGAATGTAGTGCATTTTTGTAAAATAGTCTAATGCTATCCGTAAATGGTGGTCATAAGGGCTGTTTTCAGAAGTGTTGCAAAATTCATGGGTTTTGCTTGTAGTCAAGAAAAATTTGTTCCTTAAAATTCGTTTTGAAGTTTAATACTGCTAGGCCCCTTGTATGGTTGATAAGATGTTTGCTTGGCCACGCCTAAGATCTATTTGGAATGCGTTCAGAAGATTTGGTAATCTTGATCCATCATATACAACGAGAAACAAAATAGTTAAATAAAGGAATGACTAAGATCCATATCTTTATTTAATATTGTATTAGAAACAAAAGGATAAGTATGATGATGATTCATCAAAAAGGTTTTTTCAAGGAAACCACACTCGATTTGTACTAGGGGCATTGGCGTGTTGCTAGAGACTAACAAATGTCATTACACTATTAAGATATGTGCAAGTGGGAGCTGTTAGTTTTGTTGACATATTTATTACGTGTATGTCCGGATTCGAACTCGAGACCACGGGATTGCACACTTTACGTATGAGAATTAATATTTAATAATTAATGTAAAATGTTATATTTAATCATTAATCACACAATAACGACTAACGAGCGTTAAGTAATTAACGGTAATTGACTAATGGTTGTTAAATATATAAGAGAATGATTAGAGTGAAAATTAGATGTCTGGAAGGTTCCGAAATCCCTCCTAGGAGGCTTGGCCGATAACTTGTCCTCTAAGTTTGTCATACTATATAAACAAGGCTAATGGTTCATTCTTGGGTAATATTGTACACATAGTGATACCTTAATTTTATTTTTATTTTTTTATTATTATTAATTTTTTCAATTAATCGAAACCCAAACCCTTTAGGGGTGTACGGATTTTTTGCAAACATGCAAATCGTTTTGTGTTTTCTTGAACTAGCATTCACATTAATTCGGTATTAGTACGTGTGTAAAAGAATGTGCTGCAAACACACTATTGTTTACATCTTGGTTTGAAATGAAAACCGATAAGGGTCAATTCGTTAAACCATATAAACTCTAATTAGGGATTTAATCTTGATTCGATTCGTGCTAGCCTGAAATTGCAAAAAGGTACGCATAATATTTAAATTCGGTTAATTAATTGCTAATATATGATCCTACGCTTCCGCATGTGCTTTGATGTTTATGTGTTTTATTTTATATTATGACATGATATGTAATTCCAACAATACCTTCGTGCACGCACGGGACTTTGATGTTACTTAATATGCTATAATATAAGTGATAGCACATTCAAATTTTAACTATTTGTGCATGCAAATCGTAGATTATCTTATTTTAATAAAATAATTGGTCAAAAATGTAAATTTCTATATTGGCATAATAGAGCATGTCTGTATGCGTATATAAAGTTGTTAAATGAGATTTTCTATAACATTATATGAAATCGTTTATACTTAAATAGTCATAATAACCGACTAACCGTGCACACGCGAGTTTTTACATAAAATTTTGCATTATCTATTAATTTCGAATGTTTTGTATTAATTTTTGTTGGACGAACGATTTGACTTTGTTTAACTGACATGATGCTAAAATTGATATTCTTTAAATTTAACACTTGATATCATATTTTAGATATTATGTGTGTTTGACCATTAATTGTTTTTATATGATATTATGTTTTAGATATACATGCTTTTTCACTAAAAAAAAAGTGTAGATCGAATTGTAACCATTTAGTATGAAGGAATGAAGTAGCGATGTAATGTAATGAACGTCGTAATGAAATAAATGAAGTAATAGAATGATGCATCACGATTATAATTATGTTTGGTTGGTGATAATAGAATGAAATGCAATCAATAACTAAAAGATTAAAACAGCCTTTGATGATAATTTTTTTCTTTTATGGGTAATTAATAAATGACTTTTATGTAATTATGATTTCATTCAAGATGTAAAAAAAATGAATGACCCCTAATGAATGAAAATGATGGGTTTTAAAGTAATGAGTCATTGCATTCTAATATTGTAAATAACCATAATATTGTTCATTCCGTTGTAATGGCTTTTTTTCATTCATACTTTTATTACGACGTACCGAACACTAGAATCGGATCAAAAGTGTTTAAGATAAGGGGTTCCAAGTTCCAACTTTATAAGCCATGAAAAAAAAATCACGTGAAAGTTCTTTTTTACAAGTTTGATGACAATGGATAACGAATAGACATAAATAATATTGTTGGAATGAAGTGTCATATGTAAAATAACAAAATTATAAGAAAAATGCAATTACTATACCGAGTCACATGGTCTGGGAAAGTTGTTTATTCTTTTTGCCAATAGTGAACATCATGTTTAACCATGCATTCATATATTTTTTGTATATATCGTTACATCAATACTCATATATTCAGTTTTTACATTTTTGAAGGCTTATTGAGATTCTATGAATAGAGCATGAGATGTATTAAATTGGACAACTTTTTTTGCGCTCTAATGTTTTCAACTGTTTATGTAATTAAGTTACATGAACTAATATTGTTTGATATGGTTATAAATAACCAAAGGTGAACTTTTAGAGTTATACCATTTTGGTAGGGAAGAGCATTTCGACCCAAATCCCGGAACCGAGCCGGAAACGTACCGGTATCGTACCGGAAATGTACCGGTATGGTACAATACCGGGACTACGAATTAAGGTGAAAAAAAAATCGGGACCACTAATTCGGTACGAGACCGGTACCAAATTGGGAAATTCCCAAAAAAAACGAGGTAAACAGGATTTTCCGGTACCGGTATCCGAATCCCGTTCGGTACGGTACCGGTACCAATAATTTATGCTTGGGAAAATAGGTACCAATAATTCGGTACGGGACCGGTTCCTTGCTCATCCCTACATTTTGGACATTCACATATTACTTTTTAGGCCGAAGGTAATGATCGTGAGGGCTCACCTCGCGAGCATCATTTTACGTGCGACACCCGAAACACATACACCACTCACGTGCGAGTGCTTCGAAAAATGCCCAAGCCCCCCCCCCCCCCCCCCCCCCCCCCCCATATTAAGGTTTGATATGTCATTAAAAAAATAAAAAAATAAAAAAAAAACAAACAAACTTCTTCTCACTTTATTCATTTATTATTTTTTTACTTACTTATAAATACCCATTAACTTCACTATTTTTTTAAATACAACTTCACCATTTTATACTCTCATTCAAAATACACCCCCTATTTACATCCACTCTTTCAATATTCAATATTTTATACCTTTTTAACTTCACTATAAATACCACTTTAAAACATACATTTTTCAAACAATACAACATATATATTTTATACTCTTTTCAAACTAATAATCATGACTTATAATCTTCCACACACTGTCGAAGAAACCAAGCAAGGCGTTGAAAAACTAATTGAGGGCGATACCATTCGTAAGGAACAGATTATCGACTTAGCCGAGGAGTTTACGAAAGCATCAACTGCAAAGATGATTTGATAAAACAATACGAGAAATGATTTGACATTCCGCCTGAAAATTTTTTACGGTTAAAAAGTTTTTAGAAGAGGAAAGTTGGAAAGATGTCAAGATTCATAATGAATTGTATCGATTGGCCAACAGAATCCAAGATAACATCAGTCACAAAGTTCGTTGGATGCATAAAGAAAACAAGTAGAATGTCTGTAATGGTTATTAGTTGCCGTATTTTATTTTTCATATCGTAATTTGTATTTTTATTTCAATGTAATATTTTCTTTTTTCGTATTTTATCAAGGGTTTTTTTTTTTTAGGATATTATGAAGCCAAATGAAATTACGGAGGAAATGATCTCCGACTGTCATTTCATTATAAATATCCTTAAAAAAAACATGATACTTCATTATTTTTGAAATGTCGTCTTTTTTATTTATGTACTGTAATTTTATTTTCATTTGAATAAAATGTGTTTGTTTTAAATGTAATATTTTTAATTTTTTAGGTTTACGCTTTCTTTTACATTTACATTTTTAGTTAATGAATAATATTTAAATTAAAAAAAATAGATGTAAAGGTGATGAAATGTTATAGGTAAAAAGTGAGACGGGGTGAGGGGAAGTGAGAGGAGAAAGAAAGCTGAGTGGACGCTGATGTGTAAGGTGAAGTGAACACACCATTTACTTCTAGTTTAGAAATACCAAGGTTGCAAAAGTCGCGAATTGGTAGTCGGGCGATCGATAATCAGTGATTAATCGGATTGGCATTTTTGACAAGTTTTTTTTATGTTTTCAGCGAGTTTTGGGTATTCCTGGCAAGATTTTCTTTAAGAAAACATCTTGTAATAGATCTAAACAGCGACGAGTTTTGGGTATTTCCGGCAAGATTTGCAAGTTTCCGACAAGTTTAACCATCGTTAGCAGTCGTTGACTGCTGTTGACCACAATTGACCGATTTACACAAATCAAAAAGATTGGTGGCCCAGTAAAGCTTAGGCGGTGATTAATCGACCTTGTAGGCCATTTTATGTAACACTGAAAAAAACTATTTATATATCCCCATGTACTGACTTTGTTATAAGTGTTACATAATTTGTTTTGATAAGTCACAATATATTTAAATTTTAACTATTTTTGCATGCAAATTGTATATTATCTGATTTTAATAAAACAATTGGTTAAAAATGTACATTCTCATTTCGGCATAATAAAGTCTGTCTGTGAGCATATACGAAGTTGTTAAATAAGATTTTCCTATAACATTATGTGAAATCATTTTTACTTATATAGTTATAATACTATTGCACGCATATGTTTTTTTTATATAATTGTTTCATTATATATTAATATCGATTAATATTTTGTATAATTTTTTGTTGGACAAATGATTTGACTTTATTTAACTGGCATGATATTAAGGTTGTTATTGTTTAAATTAACTATTGATATCATGTTTTAAACATTATTTGTGTTTAATAGTACATAATGACCCGTAAGTATATTTAAAGGATATCCTTATTTAAAGTTTAAAGAGTAATTGAATTGAAATGTAGTCAAGGTAATGGTTTCTCCATGGTGTTAAAGCTAGTTTTTTACGAGTTAACTAGCTTAGAATGTGTAAGGTGAGTTTGTTTTCATAATGGTTTATGTCATGTTGTTTATGTATAGCTACTTTGAGGTGTCATTGGTAGAGGTGTTCAAAAAACTCGAGAAGTCGACAAAATCGAGCCGAACCTCTTAATTCGAAACCGAAGAAACCGAAACTAGAAAAATTTGTTTATCACGGTTCAGTTTCGGTTTTTATTTTTAAATATCCATGGTGTTAACATAAATAATGCCTAAAAACATTATTAACATGTTATCAATATCTCTATGTTTTAATTATCACAAAATATAAACTCATAGAACTAAAACTTGTGACATAAACAAGTATTTAGTGATTAATATTTCTCTTTACATCCAAATCACTTAAGGTATGAATAAATAAAGTGTTTAGTGCAATTTATGATCAAAGGGGTATTTAATTTACTAATGCAAAGTTTATTTAAATAAACATATTATATATTTTTGAAAAACACTTTTGGTAATAAAGAAAAATGTTTTATTCATACTAAATATATGAATTCAAATTTTTAACCAAAATCAGTTAGTTTTTCACCAAATAAACTTTCCCCACTAAAAGACAAAGATTCTGGCCGTTTCAGCTGGGCGGCCCCCTTAATTATAAGGGGCGGTCCCCTTTAAATTAAGGGGATCGGCCTAGATTTAAGGGGACCGGCCACGCTCCTCTGTCAGAATCTGTTGCCTATAAATACCACATTAAACCTGGATTTTTTCCTCACCTTTTGCACTCCTAAAATTTTCTGATTTAGATCCAAATCTCCATTCTTTTATCCTTTGATCATAAGTGTATAAATCTTTGTTTCAAAGTGATCCAACCTTCATCCTCTCAAGTGCAAGAGAAGAATACTTCTATCCCTCAAGACAAGAAGTATTACAACTTGTTGTGATCTCCACATCCAAGTTGTTGGTGCATCATCAAAGATCATTTACATTATTCTTTGTGAAGATTGTTGTGAATATTTGACTGTAGATAGTTGTGTTAGATATAGATTGTGTGATTTGTTAGTAGCTTGGTGTGAAGAAGAAAAGCTAGGTACTAGATTGGTGTGAAGAAGATAGGTGTGGAGTAGTTAGTTGTGAAGTAGATTGATTTGAAGAAGTTGTGTAGAAGTCGTGACTTAGGCGTGACGAAGTTGTGGTGTGCAAAGTGGTGTGTAGATTGGTGTGTATATTGGTGTGTAAATTGGCGTGTACGGTTTTCTCCGCCATAAGGGAGCTTGTTGATATAGTGAAGAAAACTCTCGAGTTAGGTGCTCGGGGAGTGAAGTAGGGCAAGGAAGGTGTCCTTGTAGCCGAACCACTATAAATCTCTTGTCTCGCGATTCGATCTTTCCAACTCTTACTTTTTTCATTACTTATCATTGTAATATATTGTGTAGTATTAATTGTTTATATTGTACAAGACTTGAGATCACATATTATCGAATCTAAGTTTTTAAAAAGCTAAGCAAAACTTTAAAACTAATTTTTATAACGAAGTAAAAAGACGTAAAACTATTCAACCCCCCTTCTAGTTTTCCACAATTGGTATCAGAGCCACGTCTAGCAAGATTTTTAAAATATATTGTATTTTAAAACTTGTAACGATCTATGGAATCTGAAAAATATTTAGAAGGGCAATCTATGCAAAGACCACCACTATTTGAAAGTGATGGATTTTTATATTGGAAAAATAGATTCGAAACATATGTGAAATCAAAAGATCTTGATCTTTGGCATATTATTACCTTTGGTGATTTTCCTCCTATTCAATATAATGTTGAAACTAAAATGAATGAAATTGTATCTTTTGAAGAACAAAATGATGATTTGAAAAAGAAATTAGCAAAAAATAATGAGGCTAAAATGGTAATTTATAATGCGTTACCACGCAAAGAATATGAAAGAATTTTTATGTGTAAAACCGCCAAAGAAATTTGGGATTCTTTACTAATTACTCACCAAGGTAATAGCCAAGTCAAAGATAATAAAATAGATCTTCTTGTACAACAATATGAACAATTTACGATTCCGGAAGAGGAATCAATTGATAATGCCTTTGCTAAGTTTAACACTATCATCACAAGTTTAAAAGCACTTGATGAGACATTTTCTAGTAAAAATTGTGTTAGGAAATTTCTTAGGGCATTGCATCCAAAATGGCGAGCTAAGGTCACGGCAATCGAAGAATCAAAGAACTTGATGACGTTATCACTAGATGAACTAATTGGCAACTTGAAGGTTCATGAAGAAATCATAAGAAGAGATTCGGAAACGGTTAAAGTCAAGAAAGAACAAACCAAATCCATTGCTCTAAAAGCCAAAAAGGAACTTAGTGATGATGATGATTCAAGTGACGAAAGTGAAGACGAAGAATATGCAATGGTCGTAAGAGAATTCAAGAAGTTCTTCAAGAGACGAGGAAGATTCACTAGATCATCACGAGACGAAAGAAAAGCATTCCAAAGGAATAGAAGTGACAACTACGGGAAGAGAAAGTGCTTTAGATGTGGAAGTCCAAATCATCTCATTGGCGAATGTCTAAAGCCACCGGGTTATGAAAGTTAAGGTGCTTTTGTTAGTGGAACATGGAGTGATAGTGACAAAGAAGAAGTTGAAAAGCCAAGAGACGAAAAGTGTTTTATGGCAAAAGAAACCGACGAAATATGTTTAGGAATTGACTTGGAACCTGACGAATGGATCAAAGATAGCGAATGTTCGAGGCACATGACGGGGAATCGCAATCTATTCTCTACATACAAGGCATACAATGGAGGTAACGTTATTTTCGGTAGTGACTTACGTGGAAAAATCATTGGCAAAGGTACGATCTCTCAAGACTCACTTACTATTGAAAATGTAGAGCATGCAGATAAATTAACATATAACTTGCTTAGTGTAGGACAAATATGTGATAATAAATGTAGAGTCACATTTACCGAAGATGATAGCGAAATAGTTAAGGATGGAAAAATTATAGGTAGAGGAATTAGAAAAGGTGGCATATATGTTATGAAACTAGGAAACAAACCTGAGGATAGGATATGCCTAACGACCCTAGATGAAAACTCTACACTATGGCATAGGAGATTAGGACATGCTAACATGTAACAAATACAATCTTTGACCTCTAAGGAATTAGTTAGAAATTTGCCTAATCTAAAATATGACAAGCACTTTTGTGATGCATGTAAAATTGGAAAACAAGCTGATGCTAGTCACAAAGCTAAGAATATAGTATCCACTACTAGATGCCTAGAGTTATTACATATGGATCTTTTTGGTCCATCCGCTGTGCGGAGCTATGGAGGAAACAAATATACCTTAGTGATAGTAGATGACTACTCACGATACACGTGGACTAGGTTTTTAAGTGACAAGACCCAAGCCTTTGAAAAATTCAAAATATTTAGTAAAATGATTCAAAATAAATTAGGATGCTCAATAGTTGCCATTAGGACGGACCATGGTAGGGAATTTGATAACGAAGTACAATTCGGAAAATATTGCGAGTTAAATGGTATATCTCACAATTTCTCCGCTCCTCGTACTCCTCAATCAAATGGCGTAGTAGAAAGAAAAAATAGGTCACTACAAGAAATGAGTAGAACTATGTTAAATGAATAATCCATCCCACAAAAATTTTGGAGTCACGCCGTAGATACATCAACTTATATTTTAAATAGGGTATCAATTAGAAGAATTCTAGGAAAAACTCCTTATGAGTTATTAAGAGGTAGAAAACCAAACTTAAGCTACTTTAAGGTATTTGGAAGTAAATGCTACATTTTAAACACTAAGGACTATCTCACTAAGTTTGATCCAAAATCATATGAAGGAATATTTTTAGGATACTCACAAAATAGCAAAGCATATATAATACTTAGCAAACACTCCATGAAAGTAGAGGAATCACTAAATGTAACATTTGATGAAACACCACCACCTCCTAAAACATTGCCTTTAGAAGACGATGATTTAGTTGAAGATGAAGCTATTGAGGTTAGTAAAACAAAACCCATAGGAAATGATAATGAAGACATTCACTTAGAAAATAACGAAACTGTTAATATTAAAGAATCTAGATCACATCCATTAGATAATATAATAGGACATCTTAACCAAAGAACCCTTAGGTCACAAGCCCAAGATAAAAACAATTTCTTTTGTTTCCTCTCAGCAATAGAACCTAAGAATATTAGCGAGGCTTTAAAGGATGAAAGTTGGGTTATAGCTATGCAAGAAGAATTAAATCAATTTAAGGCGAATGATGTTTGGGAATTAGTTCCAAATCCAAAGGATATGACCATCATAGGAACCAAATGGGTATATAGGAATAAGTTAGACGAGAATGGAATAGTTACTAGGAATAAAGCTAGGTTAGTTGCCCAAGGTTATAATCAACAAGAAGGAATTGATTATGACAAAACTTATGCCCCTGTAGCTAGACTGGAATCGATTAGGATATTACTTGCCTATGCTTGCGCCCTAGATTTTAAGTTATTCCAAATGGATGTGAAAAGTGCATTCCTTAACGGTTTTATCAATGAGGAGGTATATGTGGCACAACCTCCAGAATTCATTGACTTCGCAAAACCTGATTATGTTTATAAGTTAAAGAAAGCTTTATATGGACTCAAACAAGCTCCCAAAGCTTGGTATGATCGATTAAAAGCTTTTCTTATTAAACATGATTATTCCATGGGAATGGTAGACAACACTCTTTTCACAAAAAAGAAAGACCCAAATCTCATCATTGTCCAAATATATGTTGATGACATTATATTTGGATCGACTTGTCAAGACATGTGTGATGAATTTGCCAAAATCATGCATGATGAGTTTGGGATGAGTATGATGGGTGAACTTAACTTCTTCCTAGGATTACAAATAAAACAATTAGAAGATGGAATATTTTTTAACCAATCTAAGTACATTAAGGAAATGCTTAAGAAGTTTGGCCTAGAAGACTCAAAACCCATGAAAACTCCCATGTCTACGGAAGTAAAGCTCACAAAGGATGATGAAGGTGAGTTCGTAGATAACACCAAGTATAGAGGAATGATAGGTAGTTTACTATACTTGACGGCAAGTAGACCCGACATCATGTTTAGTGTCTGCCTTTGTGCCCGTTTTCAAGAGGATCCCAAAACCTCTCACCTAGAAGCGGTTAAGCGTATCTTCCGATACGTTAAAGGCACTATACACTTAGGATTATGGTATCCTAAGGAATCCGGCACTGAAACTATTGTCTATAAGGATTCGGATCATGCGGGAGACTACGTAGATAGAAAGAGCACTAGTGGTATTTGCACGTTTATGGGATGTTGTCTAACGTCTTGGTTTTCGAAGAAGCAAACCGCTCTTGCTATTTCTACCACCGAAGCCGAATATGTAAGCGCCGGAAAGGCATGTCAACAAGCACTATGGATGAAACAAGCTCTCGTAGACTATGGCATTAGGTTAGAAAATGTCCCCATTATGTGCGATAACAAAGGTGAGATAGATTTAAGTAAAAATCCGGTGCAACACTCTAGGACTAAACACATAGAAATACGCCACCATTTTCTTAGGGATAATGTACAAAAAGGAAATATATCTATAGAAAAGGTTGCATCGGAAGACAACATTGCGGATATATTCACAAAACCCCTTAAGCGTGAATTATTCAACCACTTGCGTTTAGGATTAGGAATGATGGAACAAGTTGACTAAATTATATTGAATTATTTCAAATTTATACTTGCATGAAATTCATTTTTCTTCCATTTCACCTTTTCTGAGTCTAGAAATCTATTTTGCACAAAACTAAAGATTGAGAAAATTTAGTTTCTTTGCATAAACCTTTTTGTAAAACTCAATCAATTTTCTCTAAAAATTATTCTCACAATCTAGGAACCCCATGAAGATCATTTTCCTTGCATTGTTGACTAATTCTAAAAACATTGTATTTCAAAATCATGCATAAATTCTCACATAAATTGTCAAGGTATATAATCTAATATATGTCTTTGACATTCATGATCGAGCAAAAATTGAATCAAGGAGATTATTTGGATTGTTTCTTAGGATCGTTATTTCTTTTTGCTTCTAGGAGTCGAAACAATCACAACTCCACATTTGTTGCATATAGACACTCACTAGGACAAATTCACTAATAATGGTGTCATCTTGATCCATCACTAGTTGTTCACTCACTAATTATCCTTGCCTTTAATCTAAGATAGATGCCTTAGGAAGCTTAATTGTGCTTGCCTTTATTTGCCTCCTCTTGCTTATTATATGTTGATTATTTGCTCTTGTGTTTATGTGTTTTTGCATGCATGCTATATCTTGATTAGATTAGACTCTATATTGCCTAAGAGAATTGAACTTGCTTGAATTCTAATCCAAACACATAACCTTTCTGCAAATTTTCTGCCAAAAACCCAATTCTGGCAACCTGGAAATCACCAGATGGGCGGCTGATGAGGCGAAAAATGATCCGCTTTTAGGGGGTCATTTAAGCCTGAATCCGAATTTATTTGATCAAATATTGCCCTAAATCGTTCCTTTTGTGATTTTAGGTACTTTGGGAGAGAAATCTGGAAAAGGAAGCAATTCGGACGTTTTTGGAGCATAAAAGTGAAGAAAACGCCAAAGTCTTAATTTTCCATGCTGGGAACAGTAGGTGACGGCGTCAAGAGCAATACCTTGACGGCGTCAAGAGCAAATTTCATGAATTTCCATGACGACCCAGAACAGATTTGACGGCGTCACGTAGGAAGGGCGTCAAGAGTAAAAGAGTCATGACGGCCTGGAAGTGTATAAGTCTTGACGGCGTCAAAAGTAGATCTAGGCAGTCCGAGAAGAGTTTTGGCGGCGAGGTGACGGCGTCACAGTGTTTGTCTTGACGTCGTCAGACCTATTTTTCTATATATAGTTTTCTAATTTTCACACATTAAAGGGGAGAAGTTTTTGGGAGAAACCCTAGTACGATTTTGGTGTAACTTTACAGGTTTTTCAAGGGTTCCAACCCCTTGATACCTTGCATGTTTAATCAAGATAAGTGTTCTTCTAATTCAATCAATATGTCTATGTGTTGGTTGTCTATATCATGTTCTTGTCTTAATTCCATCATGCTAGGCTAGATCTATCTTGTGTTTGCTTAGATCTAATGAAACCTAGATATTGATTATGTGTTGATTACTTGGTTATTCTTGTCTTGGATGAATGATTTATATGTTAGGCTTAAGAAAACTGGCAGATCTCCACTTGGTAACATGCTTGAACGTCTTAAGAAACATGAACCGAGGCGCACTAGGTCTTTATTGGTTGTATTTAATGCATGAGCCACTGTTTACAATCCATATAGTTGTGCTGGGCATGGTGTAGGAGGAGATAAGAGCTCATAGAATTGGGGAGTTATGTGTGCCACCCCATGAATGGTATTAAGGAATACGATCCGTCATCCATGCAATTATAACAAGTAATTAACGTGTAAAAGATATCTAGGGAGTAGTGAAATCTAAGTAAACACATTTTCTCCAATTACTGCTCACAACCTTAGTATAATTAGTTTATTTTCATTTTTAGTATTTTATTTTGATTGCATCTTAGTATTGGGTTAGTTGATTAGCAACTAATTCCGCCCAAATCCTTCAAACCCCGAGATTTTAATTGCTTTCATAGAAATATAAAAATACAAAAATAATCATCCCTCATCTTTAGAACTAGTATTTAGGTTTTCTAATCCTAGCGACACTATTCCTAAGCTGAACGATCAATCCCCTGGTACTTGTCACTATACTATACTACAACGATCAGGTACACTGCCTGGTGGGGGTTGTAAGCTTCTCGAGATCCCTCGAGAGGTAAAACCTGTTGCGATTCCCGCATATCAGCGGCCCCCTTAATTTTGTAAGGCGGCCCCCTTAATCATTAAGGGGACCGCCCCCTAATTAAGGGGACCGGCCATCTGATGGTCGGGTTTACAGAATCTTTTCTGCTTTTTAGCCCATTTCAACCTACATTTCTCATTTTTCACCAACACATTTTGTCCTAATCCCCCAAACAAACCTTATCCATCCTTAAACACACAAATCTTACACTATAAATATCCCCAATCCTCAAAACTCTCCATTCATCCCATCATGAACTCTCCAAACAAACCAAAATCAAAAGCCTCAAGGCTAGCAAGGATGACGGAAAAACCCGTTTGGCGAAGAAAAAGCCCTCGAAACAAATCCATTATCATAAATGAAGTTGGAAGTCATTCCACACCCCCAACTTCTTACTTCCCAAACTTTGCATCAAACCAACAAGGTCATTCATTTGATCCTCTTTACAAGCCATACAACATTGGCCAAACATCTTCCTTCAAGCCAAACTACACCTCTCAACCTCCAACCACCTATAATGATCCATACAAGTTTGATCAACCATCAAACTACAATTCCAACTACACAAACCCAACTCATCCATACCAAACCTATGATCCCCTCCACATTGCCACGGAAAAACAAAAGTTCCGTGATGAAATAAACCATGGTGTTGACATAAATAATGCCTAAAAACATTATTAACATGTTATCAATATCTCTATGTTTTAATTATCACAAAATATAAACTCATAGAACTAAAACTTGTGACATAAACAAGTATTTAGTGATTAATATTTCTCTTTACATCCAAATCACTTAAGGTATGAATAAACAAAGTGTTTAGTGCAATTTATGATCAAAGGGGTATTTAATTTACTAATGCAAAGTTTATTTAATTATATAAACATATTATATATTTTTGAAAAACACTTTTGGTAATAAAGAAAAATGTTTTATTCATACTAAATATATGAATTCAAATTTTTAACCAAAATCAGTTAGTTTTTCACCAAATAAACTTTCCCCACTAAAAGACAAAGATTCTGGCCATTTCAGCTGGGCGGCCCCCTTAATTATAAGGGGCGGTCCCCTTAAAATTAAGGGGACCGGCCTTGATTTAAGGGGACCGGCCACGCTCCTCTGTCAGAATCTGTTGCCTATAAATACCACATTAAACCTGGATTTTTTCCTCACCTTTTGCACTCCTAAAATTTTCTGATCTAGATCCAAATCTCCATTCTTTTATCCTTTGATCATAAGTGTATAAATCTTTGTTTCAAAGTAATCCAACCTTCATCCTCTCAAGTGCAAGAGAAGAATACTTCTATCCCTCAAGACAAGAAGTATTACAACTTGTTGTGATCTCCACATCCAAGTTGTTGGTGCATCATCAAAGATCATTTACATTATTCTTTGTGAAGATCGTTGTGAATATTTGACTGTAGATAGTTGTGTTAGATATAGATTGTGTTATTAGTTAGTAGCTTGGTGTGAAGAAGAAAAGCTAGGTACTAGATTGGTGTGAAGAAGATAGGTGTGGAGTAGTTAGTTGTGAAGTAGATTGATTTGAAGAAGTTGTGTAGAAGTCGTGACTTAGGCGTGACGAAGTTGTGGTGTGCAAAGTGGTGTGTAGATTGGTGTGTACGGTTTTCTCCGCCATAAGGAAGCTTGTTGATATAGTGAAGAAAACTCTCGAGTTAGGTGCTCGGGGAGTGGAGTAGGGCAAGGAAGGTGTCCTTGTAGCCGAACCACTATAAATCTCTTGTCTCGCGGTTCGATCTTTCCAACTCTTACTTTTTTCATTACTTATCATTGTAATATATTGTGTAGTATTAATTGTTTATATTGTACAAGACTTGAGATCACATATTATCGAATCTAAGTTTTTAAAAAGCTAAGCAAAACTCTAAAACTAATTTTTATAACGAAGTAAAAAGACGTAAAACTATTCAACCCCCCTTCTAGTTTTCCACACATGGTTAACTGAGCCATATAATATACATAAAGGTTTTTAACTAAATACTTAAATAATTGTACAAGTATTGATTATACTATTGCACTACTTTTATTGTATAATATTAACTAAACATCTATGTATAAAAATCGATTAAATTGATTGTAACTTATTATCATCGGATAAATATTTTTTTATTAATATGTTCTACATGTTTATTTGAATACAATTATTGTGACGGGATAACTTTAATATGATTTAAATATATTCAACTATTTTGAATGTTACTAAAATGACGTTTTACGTTCTAAATCATGTTATTGTTCATACGATTAAACTCGATTAAATGTCTACAATGGTTAACTGTGACTTGAACTGAGAGTAACCGCTCATTTCGGTTACCTGCATATCTGGTTACCCACCTAATACGGTTCGATTACGGATAGTAAAATGAATTGCCCGGCCCGCGATGGTTAGTTAGCATCTTCTAACTAACCGAACCGAACCTCCTCATGAACACCCCTTGTTATTGGGCATGTCCAAACACCTTAAACTGTATGCTTTGTAAGTTGATATAGTTGATTTCTAATATATATTTCATCTTTCACAAAATAAATAAATAAATAAATAAAGATTAACTACATGCATAGTTGCTATATACACAATATCAATATATGTTTTCATCTTATTGTAACCCACGGGATCGTGCATTTATTTTGAAATTTATATTCCTATTATAATTGTAGTCGTATTTAATTTTTAAACTCTTATACGGACGAGTTAAAATTATAAAAAGGAATGCAATGAGTCGTTATTGAATGTGGGTAGTATTAAAAAAAAGTAAAAAAAAAAAAAAAAAAAAAAAAAAAGGTACTCTTAGGATATCCATACTTAATCTTGTAAAGAGGTATAACACTAGTTGTTCGTATATGTACAATCTCATTTATTCATTTACATATCATGGTAACTCATGCTTTCATTTTGATATTTATAATTCCGTTCATATATATTAATTTAATATATAATAATAATTCTAATTACAAATTAATAGCAACATATATGTTGTTAAGTGTGTGGCGTATAAAGTGTAAGGATTATTTATAAAATTATTAAAAAATATGAAAACTGTTCATATAATTTACTTAATATTTAGCAACTAAAGTTTTACTAACTATTTTATTTTATTTTATTTATTTATTTTAATACAAATCAACACATATGTTTTTATACATATTTTTTTGATAAATAAAATTTAGATAAGTTTGATCAAATTGTTTCAATTTGACTTTCTAGTGGTAAATGGGATGACTTAATTTCTCTCACATAACGCAATTATATTGAGCAGTTTCTATAGTTCAATTTTAATTGTTCCAATATGCTTTTTCTGCCTTTTAAAAATCTTTGTTAGATTTAAACATCAAGTATAAGTATAACCCACCAATTTTCGTTTAATTTGTTTAATGCTTTACCAATTCGGTTAAGTTTAGAAAGAAAAAGAAGTTCAATGTGATGTTTGTGAGCT
Organism: Artemisia argyi; assembly: GCA_030686995.1. NCBI lineage: Eukaryota > Viridiplantae > Streptophyta > Magnoliopsida > Asterales > Asteraceae > Artemisia > Artemisia argyi. The sequence goes on along the minus strand of CM060707.1, from coordinate 142,395,031 downwards.
TTACACAAAACGCATAAAACACATTAATCCAAAACATGCTGTTTGTCAATTAAATTCTACCAAACTTATTAGTTTGTATTTTGACAATAAATTATTTAAAAATATAACTTGTCGTAGCTCTTTAGCCATTATACAAATCGATTAAGAAAACCTAAATTAGAAAATCGTACACACTCACATGTACAAATAAATGCTCTCCTTTGGCTTAAAATCAATGTTTTAAAAACCGGTTTTTTGACTGACTCGACCGTGTCAACAGGCCACCGGGTCAATGGTTCAACCGGTGAGTGATGCGTGTTTGCTTGTGTCACAGTTTAGTATAGTGTGATTTGCCTATTTCAAGGTTTACATTTATATTTAGCTGACTAATCTTATAACACACATACTAACGAGCAGTGTACCCTATCAATATGTATATAGTGGTAAGCAGAGTGTCGATCACTAAGAGTGGAACGTAATTCCTAGTTTGTCTATCAGTATTTTAATATTCTAAGTTAGTTTTACAATCTAATCTAACGCAAGGGGGTTTAGTCTGAGAGACTAGCATGATTGGATAGTTTAAACAGTAAATTAAACTAATGAGAACGAATCAGCTAATAGCAAACACGTACACAAATAGATAATAGATACAGATAGAAGGCATGTCCTGATAGTTAAGTATCTTGTCACTTGTTTTATTCTTAGTTTTATATGATGAGTATCGTAATCTAATCTGTCTCGTTGGATCCTAAATATAGACGAGTAAACTCTTAATGACCACTTATGCCTATCCCACTTTCTAGACGTTAGATAAGTAGGCGAGGAAGGGGTATGGCAGCCTAAGCAAAACTCAGCTAATTACAGAGGTTATCAAAGCACATATACAAGTCACCAAAAACATCAACATATAAACTTCAATTGATCGGAAAGCCATTTTAAGGGGAGCAGTATGGTGGCCACAAGCCCATCAATCCTGATGAATTAAAGCTTACTATTATAATAAAACAAAACTACTTAATGAACTAAATACATCAGGGCCTTCTTGCTGCTCTAAGATCTTCTTTGGAGGTGTGTCTTTTGTTGCCAAATCGTCTGAATTCGTCTCCTTAGGGATTCTTTTTTCTTTCGTCAGACTCTTAGGGTATTTATAGGTTTTGTGTAAGGGTTAGATGTGGCGCATTGTGTAGTAGATTCGGCGCATCTACTTAACTTCGCGTGGGGTCCAAGATTAATATATTATGGAATATTGGTACACCGCCTTTAGATGCGGCATAACTTGAATCTTATGCGGCGCATGTCCTTCAGTATCTTGAATCGTATTTGGTGAAGTCTTGATATAGATACGGCATATGTTGATAATGTGATGCGGCGTATCTGGAATAGAACAAGTTGGTTTTTCTTCGTTGACCAAAGTTTCATATGCGGCGCATGATATAATCAGATGCGGTGCATGCTTCAATGTCAGACAATGGTCTTCGAATTATCTAAGTATAATAGTATGGCGCATCTGTCTAGAATGATGCGGCGTATCTTCTGGATTTTAGTAGACTTTTCCATCTTGATCATTTTGCTCCATATTTCGTCTAAAATCGCCAAGTTTCACCAATTGTCTGTTTTTACCTGAGAATTACTAAAGTAAACATTAAAGCATCAATTCTCATATAAAATATAACGAAACAAGATAATTATATAGGACAAATGATGACAATATAATGTACTTATTTGATGTAATCAAATATCCCCCCACTTGAACTTTACTTGTCTCCAAGTAAACCTTTAAATTAATATTTATGAAAATGTATCCTAAAAGATATTAGGTTGTATTTTTATAATTAAGCACTTATCCATCTTATCATAATTGCAAAACCAAACACTAACGAGTTAGAAATAAAATAAAAATATACAATTCAAATCAATCTAATCGTTAATTGCTTAGTTGTGACGAATATTCTATCATATGCTTGGCAAGGATACACATCTCCTCCACTAAAGCTAAGGAGTGACAAGTCTAAAGCGGTAAAAAGGGTTTTGAGGCTTAAGGGTTAAACCTAGCTTCGTTCAAACATTTCCTGCATAAACTTAGTAGATCGCTGATGCGAGTCCTCGACGATTCAACTAACGGATGGTCACTAGTATGCTTCATGGATCGCTAGCGCGAGTTCTTGACCTGTCAAATGATGGATGATCACTAATGTGTTCCTTGGATCGCTGGCCCATTATTTTCATAACGGATGGTCACCAAGTTGCACACCAGATCGCTGGGGCATCATTTAATCAATCTTAAACTCGGATGGTCACCAATTCACACAGTAGATCGCTGGAGCGTTAGTCAATTAATCTAATACTTGGATGGTCACTACCTTATTCATACATTTAACATTCTTACTTGGCAATCATCATATCCAGGTGCTCGAAAGCTAACAACAAATATAATAATACGGTTGGGTATGGATAACATTTAGGATATAAATTGGTGTAAAAATAAAAAATAAACAAACAAATAGAGTAAGTCCTAAGTGTGGTTAATCACTTTCCCAACCATTCCATGAATAAGACTCATATCATTAAATAACTCACGCTTTTTGACTCATGTAACTCACGCTTTAGGTAGATACGAATTATACTCAATAAACTCTTAATCAAATAATAAACCATAGTTGGTGTTCCCATAACGTCCAACTCCCATTCAATCCATAAATATAGTACAACAACAAATAGTGGTGATATCATCCACTTAATACAAAACTTTACATCGTTGGTTTATAACAAACTTACCGACTTTTCTTCTTTCTTTTGCTTTTTTTTTTTCTTTTTTTTTACATCAACAAATACTAAGATGTGTAAAATTTTACCACATCACTATAACGATAATTCTGGATAATTTTTCAATACTTTCAGAAATAACAGTAAATAGTGAAAGTACTAAACACACTAAAATAACAAGACTCAAATTATACAATATTTACTTGTACTCCAATTGCATTGTGCAATTTCCCGACCTAACCAAATATAATAAATTTACGCACACAAGGAAACACACTTTGCCTAAAGCGACTAACCACGGACATTAATCTACAGGGTAGGCTAAGGTTTAAGGTGTAACGAAACAATTAACACAGGTGTATGAAACGCAAGGAATGGCTCTGAGGGTTTTTCTAGGGGTATCTTACTCTAAAAATGAGAGTAACAAAGGGTTTTATATGGGGGTTAACTAACCAGTGTAATAACACATAACATATATAGGCTTTTTGGTTGAAATCCTAGAAATTTAACAAGTTAGAAAAGTCACTCCAATTATATCAATAATACTCATTATGGTGGACTTAAATAGTATACAAGCCAAGTTCTAAAATTTACTAGTCACAGGCACAAAAAATGTTTTAGCAAATAAAGTTATGTGTGCGGCTATGCAACTTAGATTTAACAAAAACATGCTAAAATTTTTAAATTTTGATATATTAAGTATAGATGAAAGCATAATTTTGAAATTTTGGGACAAGTAAGCGTTCTAATTCTCCATCCCCCCACTTAAGTTAAACAACATCCTCGTTGTTTGTATTAAAAGTTAAAAACTAGAAATTAAAAGAATTAGAATGGAAAACTTCTCTGAGATTTGCTCGGTTTGATCCTCCGTTATGCGTTTCTTGAGCAAAATCTACTTTCTTGTGGATGATGTCTCCACAGAAAGTACAGAAAGTAGAAACACCACCATTCAGCAACACACCTGAATTAAGAAAATCACAACATGTGTGTAATTCATTAGTAGTTAGTAAAAGTAAAACCCAAAAAAATTAAAATCTGGAAAAATCATCAGGTCAGTCGATACGTCGTATCCATGGAAAGGGATGCGCCGTATCGAGCCTGGAATTAGTACGAGTAAAATAATAGAAAAGGATAGGATGCGCCGCATCTGTTTTACTAAATGTGGCGCATGTGGTTACCAAACAGACTGTTAACAGTCTGTGTAAAATTGAACATATTCCATCTCTCATCTCACGAATTCTCTCGGGCAACGTGCTGAACTTAATGCCAGTCTTATTTAATCAATCTTCAAGAAACATAAACTAGAGCATTAAGTATATAAGCATAATAATAATAATGTATAGTAAGTACATTTCCAAAAGAATAAATGTACGAAACATGTCCATATAAACGATGATATAATAGCAGAGGTGATCAAGCTGTAGGCTGGTCGGGAGTAACATCATCAAAATGGGTCCCAGAGGTGGTGGCTCCATCTGTCCTGCGTCAAACCATACGTGAGTACGTGGCCATCCCTCTGACGAATGTCCCATCTGGTAGAGTATGGTTGATCACATCATTCACCATAATCTGACTAACACTCGCAACTAGTCATCCCATATCTCTCATAACTCCAGCAAGCTCTCTCCTCTGTGCCTCAATGGCTCCTCTCATCTATCTCAACTCCTCCTCAACTCTCTCCAACCTCTAACTAGTTGTATGTCGAACAGGTGGTGGTGGTGGTCACTCCTGAGCTAGAGCAGCAGCCGGGGCCTCCTGATCAGCCCCCTGTTCTGGCTCATCCACAACCTACCTCGTTGGACCTAACGGGCCGCAAAAGTAACCACCCATGATTGTCTCACATATCGCTAATCTAGTCACAAGATAATCTGCGTCAATCGCTGGCAGCCTGGCTACGTCAACCTCAAACCATGCAGGATCCTCACCACCAAGAACTCCGAAATGTCTTGCTAAACGAGAGACAGAGTGACCCCCAGTCATCTGACTCCTGCCATCTCTCCCTGGAGTTATCTGATGTAAATAATGTGCCAAAAAGTGAGGGATATTCACCACCGGTCCCTCATCCATGCTCTTCAAAAGAAATAGGTCCAAAGTGGTCACCTTCTCAGGCGATTGAGCTCGTCCTGCAATCGAGAAAGCAATCAAGAGGTGACAAAGCCTCCTCATGGGCTATCTGATCAAATTATATGATAGGGTGGTGGTAGTAGAGTCACCCCCGGATGAAATCCTATCCCAGTAGTGACCCAACAACCCACGATCAGGAACTATACGCAAACTGTCGGTCCAGTAAGCAGCAAAACCGGGAGATGTCATCTCCTCCTCGGTATGTAAACCAAATGCTAGTATAAACTGCCTCATAGTTATACTCCTGCTAACACCACCAAGTCTAAATGCAATAGCACTAGCCGCCTGAAGGTCAGTCTCAGTCTCCCTATAATGAACTGTACAGAAAAACTCCAACATCAATACTCTCACCAACGGCTCCTCAATCCCAAACAACCTACTCCAAGCATGCGACCTAAACAAAACTTGATCCTCATTTCCCCTATGGATCATCTCAAGCCTACCTCGCAACCCTGCTGCAGCATTACCCCTATTGACCTGTCCTACGCTACCAAAATCCAAAATGGGCACACTAAATACCTTCCTATGGTAGAATCTCCTATGCTTCCTGAGGTAATCCTCCTCAGCCCCTTGTGTCAACCCCATTAACTCAAAACGAAGCCATGGGTTCCTACAATCAGAATTCGATATATCCATCTGTAAAAATTTAAAACAATTAGTTGTCTGTGATATAGGTAATGCGGTGCATTATATATAATTGTTGCAGCGTATTGCATATGCGCCGCATCAAACTCTAAGATGCTGATCATGAAGAAATTAAGAAACATGCGCCGTATTTGGTAAAGGAGATACGGCGCAACGCTCATGCGCCGTATTAAAAGATGTCTATGCGGCGTAACAGGGGTCTGATTATTTTAGTCAAAAAATATATATAGGATACGCCGCATCAGAAATCTGATGCGCCGCATCTTTTGTTATATCAGTTTAAAAGAAAAGGGGATAGGCACATTTTCTTAGAATCCGGACCCATGACGCAAACATACATCATTATCACAGGCCTTATTTATCCCACATATTCAAAAACCTTTTTACCCCAAACATTCCCTATTTCATTTTCCCTCCAAATTAATAATATAAAATCCACAAACCCTAATTGATTCGATTTTGGGCAATGACGATAATTAATTCATAAACCAACACAAGGGAAATCATTCTAAATATGTTTGAATCAAAAGCCCTAAACCCTATTTCATCTAAATTAATAATTTTATCATAAACCCTAATTTCTATAAAAATATAAAATCGTAAAATTGGATAAAATTAAGGTGAATAATTACCTTTAAGCTTGTTGGAAATAGGTCTTGAATTCGGATTAACGGATTTTGATTTAGATGATGGAAAGAAAATTAGTCGCGGTGTGCGTGTTTTTACTGTGTGAAATCTCAGTGGTAAAAACAGAAATCCGGCGCATCTCATTTACTCATATAGGGTAAATTTGATGCGCCGCATCACGTAATTGTGATGCGCCATGTTTATCTAAAAATTGTTGACTGGTAAATGTGTGATAATTGGTCAGAAATACGACGCTTAGAATGGTGAGATGCGTCGTATTGTTATGCCAATGAACAAAATTTAAATAAAGAACTTATCTTGGCCTCCGCAACACTTTTCCTTATATGACAACTTGGGGTCAAACGGTATACCATATGGTATGAATAAATTTAATATAAGAATATTAGGTATAACCGTTTTAATAAAAATCACAATCTCATTGTTTAGTAAATAATATTTTATTCCATGTTTAGAAATATATAACGTTTTAAACTTATTGAAATCGAGATCATGATTTAGAGATGATGTATTACATAGAACAATGTCTGAAATTTTTTTACTGAAATCACAACTTCCGTTGTTGACTTCGTTATTTTCAACTTTAGGTACTTCATAAGAAAACAGGTTTGTGTCAATTTTTAATATATCAAACTTTTCTTTTTTAGCAAACCGTTTCTTAAAAATTTTCTTTTTAGACATGAACATGCAATAATCAGTATTAGGTAAAGATAATTTGCTTATATCATCAAATTTTAGGGATGAGTCAAGTTTAGAACTCTCCTTATAGCTAAGTGAATCATCATATGGATGGCTGGAAATTTAATTTCAAAGAATCGAAGAAACTCAATGTTACCGTCACTGAGTTTCCTCTTCATCTTACCATTTACCTCAAGCTTCCAGTTATCGAATATTTGATCATTCCAAGAAACTTCTCCAGTTAGGTTTAGAATATAATCTTCCATAGTGATGCTTGAATCATCCATTATTCTGAAAATTAACTTACTTGTGCACAAGAGTAGTGAAACGATCAAAGTAAAATGCAAATGCAGAAACCAAAGAAAACTAAAACTAATAAAACAAAGAAAAACGAACACTCAAAACAAAAAATATGCAAATTATACAATGAATACAATCTAACTAATATACAACAAAGTTAGTAATAAAAAACAAACAATCTAAAAAGTTAAAAAAATAGAAAACCTAATTAAAATACTAATAGATAAACAGGTTTTAACAATTCACTCTCTGGCAACGGCGCCAAAAACTTGATGTGTGTCTGTTTGTATCACAGTGTAGTATAGTGAGATTTTGCCTATTTCAAGTTTTACATTTATATTTAGCCGACTTATCCTATAACACACAAACTAGCGAGCAGTGTACCCGATCAATATGTATATAGTGGTAAGCATATTGTCGATCACTTAGAGTGGAACATAATTCCTAGTTTGTCTATCAGTATTTTAATATTCTAAGTTAGTTTTACAATCTAATCTAACGCAAGGGTTTAGTCTGAGAGACCAGCATGATTGGATAGTTTAAACAGTAAATTAAACTAATGAGAACGAATCAGCGAATAGCAAACACGTACACAAATAGATAATAGATACATATAGAAGGCATGTCCTGATAGTTAAGTAGCTAGTCACTTGTTTTATTGCTAGTTTTATATGATGAGTATCGTAATCTAATCTATCTCATTGGATCCTAAATATAGGCAAGTAAACTCTTAATGATCACCTATGCCTATCCCACTTTCTAGACGCTAGATAAGTAGGCGAGGAGGGGCTATGGCAGCCCAAGCAAAACTTAGCTAGACACAGAGGTTATCAAAGCACATATACAAGTCACCAAAAACATCAACATATAAACTTTAATTGATGGGAAAGAAATTTTAAGGGAAGCAGTATGGTGGCCACAAGCCAATCAATCCTGATGAATTAAAGCTTACTATTACAATAAAACAAAACTACTTAATGAATTAAATACATGCAAGACCTTCTTTCTGCTCTAAGATCTTCTTTGAAGGTGTGTCTTGTGTTGCCAAATCGTCTGAATTCATCTCCTTAGGGTTTCTTTTTTCTTTCGTCAGACTCTTGGGGTATTTATAGGTTCTGTGAGAGGGTTAGATGCGGCACATTGTGTGGTAGATGCGGCGCATCTACTTAACTTCGCGTGGGGTCCAAGATAAATTTATTCTGGAATATTTGTACACCGCCTTTAGATGCGGCGTAACTTGAATCTTATGCGGTGCATGTCCTTCAGTATCTTGGATCATATTTGGTGAAGTCTTGATAGAGAAACGGCGTATGTTGATAATGTGATGCAACGTATCTGGAGTAGAACAAGTTGGTTCTTCTTCGTTGACCAAAGTTTCATATGGGGCGCATGATATAATCAGATGCGGCGCATGCTTCAAAGTCAGGCAATGGTCTTCGAATTCATCGAAGTATGATAGTACAACACATCTGTCTAGAATGATGCAGCGTATCTTCTGGATTTCAGTAGACTTTTCCATCTTGATCATTTTGCTCCGTATTTCATCTAAAATCGCCAAGTTTCATCAATTGCATGTTTTTACCTAAGAATTATTAAAGTAAACATTAAAGCACCAATTCTCATATAAAATATATTAAAACAAGACAATTATATAGGACAAATGATGAAAATATAATGTACTTATTCGATGTCATCAGTGAATCAAACCGGTTTTCAATATACATAAAAATTGCAATAGATCATATTATCAAACACACATAGAACTTGTGAAAACCAACGCCAAACACATAGAAACCCTTGAAAATCAAATACTAAGCATAAAATAAGTTTGCCAAACATACAATCTAGTAAAAGCACATACACATCAATAAGATTACAAGTTCTGTTAGAATTTAAATACTATGACAATCATATAAACTAAACAAATCATGTAGTCACGTATGCATACGTGTAGGATCAATTATAACATATAAAAGATTAACATTGACATAAACAAGAGCGCACCTTTGGAATCTAGCTACTTAAATGTGATTCATCACATCCTAAACTATTAACTTGAAAAAACTGGGCATGTAATTCCTTCCTAAATAGATCTACCATTCCAACAATTGTATGTAGTGTCTTTAAATGGTCAAATCAAAACAACTAGATAAAATATTCTAGTTTGTCTTTTACCATTTTCCAGTAATAAGTCTAGATTCTATTTTAATAACTCATAAAATGCGCAATAATCTTAACTATTAAAGTTTGCTATGAGTTATGTATTTAGAATTTAGACAATTCTAATTTTCCTATCATACCTTTCTCATTCATGAAAAGGAATAGGATTAAATCTCACACTTCTCCTTATGGAAAGAGGACTAGGATTATTCTTTTAGTAAAGTTGACTCTAGCCAAAAACCCATACGGGTGTAGATCAATTTACTTGATAAAAGAATTACTTACGTTTACGGTTTAATGTTGCATCAATACATTTAAAAGAATTTACAAAATTTAATTTTAGTATTTTCAATAATCAATTTTTCAAGAAAATATAATACCCATGGAAATATTCATATAACCAAATAATTTTCTTGAAAACCTAGGATCTAACTTTTCATAAATTTCACTACATTAGTTGATCTACTAGTAATGAAAGTATAAAAGATGGTACTCTGTCGAAAAATTTAGTCTGCGTCTCACGTTTACCAAATAATAACTTCAAGTGTTTCTTATAGTTAGATGACATGTAACTTAAATTTTAGGGTATTTAGTTTGATGTGACAATCAAAACATGTACGAAGATGCATGCACTCATCTTCATAACATTAGTTTTCAGTACCATTTTAGTTAACAGTTTTTAAGCTAAGATTAAATCAAAAACTTGTTACTTGAGGTATTGGGTTCACCAATTAAAGAAGAACCTACAATTATCGCCCACTATATCCAACTCTTACATGAGTCATAATGACCCAAGTTACTTCAGATAATAACCACAAAAGTGGCGCGTGGAATTGAAGTAAATCACCCTTAAGATGATATTGCACATGTAATGGTATAAACCATTACGTACAAAAACATCAATTAAGAAAAAGTTTATGACTTTAGTCTTAATAACATGTAATAAATTATAAATCTTGCTAGTCTTGCCTGGGAGCCAATTACCGTGCGAAGTGAACCACTGTCGGCACATAAGACCTTGCAAGAATTATAATTTATCACTTCAAGTTTCACCATTATTAGTCAAATTAATTTTCTTTTCAAAATTTACCCTTTTATTGCATACAACTTGTCCAACAAAACAATAAAACAAGTAATTAAGACAAATTAAACAACTAAAAAACACAACCGTTATAAAAGTGAAACAATTAGCCACATGCATTCTTGATTAGATAAACCCCAATCAAATCAATTATAGGTTTTCCAATATGCATGTAATCAACTAAGGCCTTCCCTTCTTAATAGAAGTGGAGCCACATACATTGACGAATCAATTGCGTAGGCCATAGTGAATTACACACCACATAGCACATAAATTGATCTTAATTAATTGAGATCTTCCCCAATTTTAGATCTATCTAATAATTACATGTGATAAACCAAAACAAACAATTAATCAATCAATCAATCCATGACTAACATGCATGTTTCATCATGGATTTATGCATAACAATTAGCAATTAGGTCACAAGATACGTTCATCAACACATAAACTTGTTTATAACCTAGGGTTTCTAATCCAATTAATATTTAACACAAACCCTAATATTTGGAAAAAGAAGTAATCGACCCCCCCCCAAACTTTTAGTGTTTTGAAAATTTGTGAACCCTAGATCATAAATTCGACTAAACATGTATCTAAAATATTTAAAGATATGATTTTTATGTGTTTATAGTAATCAATTACATGTTATAGCAAGCTCATGATGCCACTGTTAGAATTTAAATACTATGACAATCATATAAACTAAACAAATCATATAGTCACGTATGCGGAAGCGTATGATCAATTATAACATAAAAAAGATTAACATAAACATAAAAAAGAACATACCTTTGGATTCTAGCTAAACAAGAATCAAACTTTAATTATCTTGAACATGTGATGAACCCTAATTAGGGTTTATATGGATCAATGATTAACCCTTACCGTTTTGTTAATCGATCCCTTGATAATTACTATAGTGAGTAATTACCTCGTTCTTGTACACATAAATTAATAGCGAATTAAAGTTTATGCTAGTAAACGAAAACATAAAATTATCTTTATGAAAATTTCGATCCAACAACCATAAGGGTTAGTAGATCGATTGGCTACAAGGGAGAAACAAAGAGAGGAGAAAAAACTTTTAGTGTTTGTGTGTGTGCACAAAAGGTACCAAAGTTTTTACCCTAAGTTTGTTTATATAGTGAATGAAAATCTTAGGGAACAAGTTAGGTTTGGGTTGGGTTTCCCTCCCCCTTGTAAAACCGGCCATACACCCCTAGGGGTTTTTCCGGAACCTGCTTGTCTTCTATTTTCATTCTAGTCCTTATCGTTTGTCCGTTAGTCAATTCCGTTAAGTACTAACGAACGTTAGCCATTTCTTGTGTTTATATATATATATATATATATATATATATATATATATATATATATATATATATATATATATATATATATATATATATAACATTTAATATATATCAGTTATTATAATTTAATTCTCATTTGTAATGTGTGCAATCCCGAGGTCTCGAGTTCGATTCTAGTCATACACATATTAATATTTATCCACAAACTCTAACAGCTCCCACTTGGATATCTATTAATAGCGTAATGACATTGGTTAGCATCTAGCAACACGCCAATGCCCTTAGACCAACTCGAGGGAGGTCTCCTGGAAAAACCTTTAATTCATCATTATTATTATCATTTTGTTTCTAATACCACGTTAATAAAGATATGGATCTTAGTCATTCTTTAATTAACAATTCTGTTTCTCATTGTTTATGATTGAACAAGATTACCAAAACATCTAAACGTATTCCAGATAGACTTTAGGTGTGCGCACGCAAACATCTTGTCAACCCCACGAGGGGTCCAAAAGTATTAAACTTCAAACAAATTTTTTCTTGACTATAAGCAATAACCCATGAACTTTGCAACACTCCTGAAAACAATCCTTATAACTACTAGTTACGGATAGCGGTAAATTGCTTCACATAAATGCACTACATTCATGACACTTATCTGTTATCTCAAGTCTGAGGATAACTAAATTCATGATCTACTTAATGACAAGATCCATAAAGTAAACTCATGTCGTTGGGATAAGTTCTATATTCAATTCATTGAATATCATGTGAAATTGGCATGACAACACATCAATATACTTTCAAGTATATTCTAACCAATACTCAGATTTGTCTTAATTTAATAATATTCCCGTATCATTAATTGACAACGGACAATTTAGAATAACATAAGTTATTCACGGATTTAAACATGCAAATATATGATACAATCTATTATTACTGAAAACAAACGTACAAAGTACTTTAATTCATTATAAATAATTATTGTTTAATATCCCTTATCCAAATACTAAATAGATCAGTGCATGATAATTCTAGTTAATGAATTTTGTCTCAAGTAATGACTTGTTGATAATTATGCCTCAAGTAATGACAATCATACTTGTTGACAAGGCATTATTTCAACTAACTTTGATCTATCGGAATTTTGAGAATACTTATTTCAAGAATTTAATTAGCTAAATTCTTGTATGTGTACATCCAACTATCTTGATATAGCCATATAATATTTCATAAATGGTGTAACATCCTCAATCTCCAACTTATGACAATCAAACTTTCAAACATTTTAAAGTTTAAAGTATTCTAATTCTTTAATGTATAATACAACTATGCTCATAGTTGAGCACAACTAGTTCGCATAGCTATTAACAAGGATGGAATCCTACCATAACTAGTTATTGAGTGTCATCTCAATTAAACCAGCATCATTGTATACAAACGACAATATGCTCTTTAAAATTTAGTAAACTTAATATCCATTGTGTAATGTTTGATGCCTTCCAATCTTTCAAGATTTATTGTCGGCTATAACAATTATGCAACAATTTTTCATATTGTTTATACTTAGAATTTAGGAGAAATTCCAGGCTGTGGATCATTTATTCTAAGTCCAAACATATTCCATTAGAATATTCATTACACAAGTTATATAATAACTTTTAATTGGATATCAAATATTGTCAAATCATTTAGCTTTTAAGCATGATACAATAATAATATGATGTACATGAGAATCCTTCAGTCAGACTTAGATTTCATTCATGTTCTATCTTTTCAAAAATATATATCCATTTTCTAAATGATATATCATTTCTATTAAAATTATTTACCGTACATGTTTATTAAATAATAAACTTTTGTTCCAAGGTTGTATGTTTTGTTTTCTAAATCTTTTAAGTAAAGTTTCATTCCAAATTAAGACTTAACATTTTACTTATATGGAATGTTACTTCTTATATGTTATACAACATATATAATTTAGCAAATCAAACATAATACTGCCACTAGCTTTCAGAAATACTTAGAAATTATCTTATTTCAATTATAAATCAAAACATGAATTTAATAATTAAATATAAGAGTAATCTCCTAGATGCATGCATTTATCCATTCATGGATTATTGCACTTTGTACACTTCCAACGATTTATATGAATTCATAAACTCTTTTTAATTACTTATCGTCCTCGCTCAAGTAATCATTTAATATATTCATTGTCAAATTTCATATATATGAAAATAAGCATGACAATTACCATCTTTGTATCTTTAATGTTCTTAGAAAAGAGTATTCAATCATAGTTAATTGCTTAAATATAATTAATAATCTTGTCATAAGATATGCATTAAAATATGTATACAATTTTGTCCATATGATTTCTACACAAAGATTTAAACCGCTAGGGTTACATTATCTTTGAATAAACTCATCTTTATTTTCTAACTATTAAGAATTAAGATAAACCAAAATTTTAAATTTTGAATATCTTTATGAATAGCATCTATAACATTCATAGTATGAGCAATTTACCCAATTCATTATTTTGGTAATACATCATCATATAATCTTCAGCATATTAATCAAATATATGAGATATCCAAGTGGATCTATGAATGAGAATTCCATCATCTTGAGGTTTATCATTTACATGTTTAGCCTCATCATGATTTTCACTAGTGTGTGTTTAGAAGATTATGTATCTTGTAATTTTATCTTTTCAAGATAAAATACTCCCACTTGCCTTTAGTATTATATATACTATCTATAAATACTTAGCAATTAGAGCAACAATCCAACGTTCTCTTTTAGGACATTACAAATACACATTGATAGTTCCTGACATTCTTTTTTTAATGACCTACACATAGGGGTGCAAATGAGCCGAGCCAAGCTCGAGCTTGACAAGGCTCGAACTCGGCTCGAAAAAAAACTAGGCTCAAGCTCGGCTCGATAGCTCGTCAAGCTTTAACCACCCAGGCTTGAGCTCGGCTCGATTCAGTTTCGAGCAAAGCTCGAGCTTTGCTTGAAAAGCTCGAATACATGTATATGAATACATGATTACACATTTACACCCTTATCCCAAATCCTAAACAAGTTGATTAAGGAGTTGATACCCAATGAAGAAAACCATAAAAGGACCCTACAAAAGGGATATACACCTGAACCAATGAATCATAACTAACTTGGACCAAATGTGACTAAATTGTCACCTGATGCCACACATTCAAGAGTCAAGAAGACCGTATCTAATGTTATCAGATTGTAGAATGCAAAACGTTACATAGGAACAGTTAGGGTTTGAAGGGTAAATAGTTAATTAATTGTTTATGGAGCAAGTCTTTCTAACTTGGTTAATATTCAAATTAACTCTCATTTACTTAAAGCTCGATAAAAGCTCGAGCCGAGCTATCAAAACCTTGAGCTCGACGCATTATATGTTTCAAGCCAATATATTGGGCTTGAGCTCGGCTTGAGCTCGCCAAAAGCTCTACTCGATCGAGCCAAGCTCGAGCTCGAGCACGAGTTACTTGATAAAAGCTCGGCTTGTTTGCACCCCTACCTACACATAAGTAGTTTAACAAATTCAGAACTACAATTTTAAGATTTAATGTGATTCATCACATTTCATAATTCAATAGTGTCTTATAAATCTTCTAGGAGTCTAATTGAGTATATTCAATCAATACTCAATTTTCTAACCTTGATAACTTTTTGGAAGAAAATAAGTCATAGTTATCTTTAATCAAACAATGTAACAAGAGTTTGATTTCCTAACTGAACATACCATAAATATGTGGTATTTCATTAGAATTAATATTGTAAGATAATCTAACAATATATAAGATAACCATATTCCGTTTGGCATACCTATTTACCAACTAAGTCAACTTAATGGTATAATAGTTTTTCCAAACCAATTGCATGTTTTGTAACACAAGTACTTTTGACCAAGTCACTTCATGTTCATGTCTCATCAAAAACATAAACTTGTTATAATCCCACTATACGTTATTAATCATTGATCAACTCAATAATTTCTTGTATATGTCTTAATTAAAAAACCATAACAAGTTAACGTCTTACTTTATTATAAGTCCTATAACATTTAAAAGACTTCATGCTTATAAGAAGATATAAACATGTATAACTAAAGTATTCTTGAACACCACCATTTGGTTTCAATAGTAATTCAGGTTAATTTATTTATGTCATATAAGAATACATAAATATTAGAGTTGAAGTTGTCTTGTTATCATATTCACACAAGTTCTAATAGCTATCTAATTATAGAAACTGTAAATTATCCATGTATGGTCTCATGTAATCATGGAAATTCACCTTGTTGTTATAATCTAGTCAAGGTCACCCTTAAGAGAGTTTTTTACAAACTAATTGTCTTTGAAAAACTTATTTACCATTATATTGCTTGTTCAAAAATATTTACCACTATATAGTATTTTTATATATTGTTCTCCTCACTTTTAAATTTAGCCTATTTCTACTAAATCAATGTTGATATGATCAAGATACGTGAGAAAGTGATGATTCTTTTTCTTTTCATAGTAAAATATAACATGAGTTCAGACCTTTCTTTAACTAAACTTTCTATGCTTATGTAATTTAAAAAATTGGAAGAACAAAACTAGTTACGAGTAATATATTTGCAGGTGTTTAGACAAACATGAAGTGAATAAGTTTAGACAAACATCCCGTCACCGCCTTTAAATTTAATATTTAAATGCAAAATCACATCCAAAAAATTCATGCATGAATCATGATGATATTAAGTCATAAATGTATTCCCAATCAATCAACACACAAATAAGATCGTAAATACTCAATAACCAACTAATAAAAACAACTAGTTTATCATTCAAATCAATAACAAATAATGTGCATCATGAAGTTCGATCCGTAAATAATGTGCATCTTGGTAAATAAGTTTTTTAAACACAATAAATTGGTTAAAAACACCCCAATAAGATAAATTGCAACACCAAGTGTTTCTTAGATTAGATGTGTATTGGTCATATAAGAATGTCAATCTCTTACTCGCAATCAAGAGAATTCTTTAAATCATATTCCTATGTGTTATACCTTGCACACAATTAAGATTTTCTCCCACTAGTGCATGGAAACAAAACCATGTACCATATAAACAACATACACGCATTTGTTAATATGAACAATATGATCGTGTCATTAATATCAACATAACTAGTAGATATAGAGCTACTTAGTTAACAAGGAAACGCACATGACTTTCCTTGGAAATATTAGTGTCTACATATTTGGAAAGTATTTATCTTTGAGATATTCAAAGATAAAGTAGAGTACTACCAAGATAACAATCCTTGTAGCTCTCACTGAATTAGAAATCATTACTATAATTTCTTATTCAGTAATACGAACACAATCCTCCCACTGAATTTGACAACATTGTAAATGTTTCATTAACCAGTGAAAGGAAATAGTGTGCTATTCACTTTCCTACATCTTTGAGAAAACTCATTCGTAACAATTACTTAGGTACTAAAAGAGTGTATTCTACTACACAAATGTGATTCATCACATCCCAAACTATTAACTTGAAAAAACTTGGCATGCAATTTCTTCCTGAATAGATCTACCATTCCAACAATTGTATGTAGTGTCTTTAAATGGTCAAATCAAAACAACTAGATAAAATATTCTAGTTTGTCTTTTACCATTTTGCAGCAATAAATCTAGATTCTATTTAAATAACTCATAAAGTGCGCAATAATCTTAACTATTAATGTTTGCTATGAGTTATGTATTTACAATTTAGACAATTCTAATTTTCCTATCATACCTTTCTCATTCATGAAAAGGAATAAGATTAAGTCTCACACTTCTCCTTATGGAAAGAAGACTAGGTTTCTTCTTTTAGTAAAGTTGACTCTAGCCAAAAACCCATACGGGTGTAGATCAATTTACTTGATAAAAGAATTACTTACATTTACGGTTTAATGTTTCATCAATACATTTAAAAGAATTTACAAAATTCAATTTTAGTATTTTCGATAATCAATTTTTC
The DNA here is from genome assembly GCA_030686995.1 of Artemisia argyi. Classification (NCBI taxonomy): domain Eukaryota; kingdom Viridiplantae; phylum Streptophyta; class Magnoliopsida; order Asterales; family Asteraceae; genus Artemisia; species Artemisia argyi. The sequence continues at coordinate 142,377,279 of CM060707.1, read as the reverse complement.
AAGAAAATATAATACCCGTGGAAATATTCATATAACCAAATAATTTTCTTGAAAACCCTAGGATCCAAATTTTCATAAATTTCACTACATCAGTTGATCTGCTAGTAAAGAAAGTATAAAAGATGGTAATCTGTCAAAAAATAATTGGCAAACCATTTCCAATTCCTAGATCATTATGCGAATTACATCAAATTGATTCATTAATTTGCAATGCAAGCATGTTTCATCCCATCTCATGCCTTAAGTTCTAGGTCTTATGCACAACTTAATTAAGTCGTCCAACTTAGAAAAAGTAAAATCTCCATATATGGTCTCACGCATATACAAAATTTTACATTATCATTAAAATTTAGTCTGCGTCTCACGTTTACCAAATAATAACTTCAAGTGTTTCTTATAGTTAGATGGCATGTAACTTAAATTTTAGGGTATTTAGTTTAATGTGACAATCAAAACATGTACAAAGATGCATGAACTTATCTTCATAACATTAGTTTTCAAAACCATTTTAGTTAACAGTTTTTAAGCTAAGATTAAATCAAAAACTTGTTACTTGAGGTATTGGGTTCACCAATTAAAGAATAACCTACAATTATCACCCACTATATCCTACTCTTACATGAGTCATAAAGACCCAAGTTACTTTAGATAATTACCACAAAAGTGGCACGTGGAATTGAGGTAAATCACCCTTAAGATGATATTGCACACTTAATGGTATAAACCATTACATACAAAAATATCAATCAAGAAAAAGTTTATGACTTTAGTCTTAAAAACATGTAATAAATTATAAATCTTACAAGTCTCGCCTGGGAGCCAATTACCCTGCAAAGCCAACCACTGTTGGCGCATAAGACCTTACAAGAATCATAATTTATCACTTCAAGTTTCACCATTATTAGTCCAATTAATTTTATTTTAAAAAATTACCTTTTTATTGAATACAACTTGTCCAACAAAACAATAAAACAAGTAATTAAGACAAATTAAACAACTAATAAACATAACCATTATAAAAGTAAAACAATTAGCCATATGCATTCTTGATTAGATAAACCCTAATCAAATCAATCATAGGTTTCTAATATGCATGTAATCAAGTAAGGCCTTCCCTTCTTAATGGAAGTGGAGCCACATACATTGACGAATTAATTGTGTAGGCCATAGTCAATTACACACCACATAGCACGTAAATTGATTTTAATTAATTGAGGTCTTCCCTAATTTTAGATCTATCTAATAATTACATGTGATAAACCAAAATAAACAATTAATCAATCAATCAATTCATGACTAACATGCATGTTTCATCATGGATTTATGCATAACAATTAGCAATTAGGTCACAAGATACGTTCATCAACACATAAACTTGTTTATAACCTAGGGTTTCTAATCCAATTAATATTTAACACAAATCCTAAAATTTGGAAAAAGGAGTAATCGACCCCCCCCCCCCCAAACTTTTAGTGTTTCGAAAATTTATAAACCCTAGATCATAAATTTGACTAAACATGTATCTAAAACATTTAAAGATACGATTTTTATGTGTTTTTAGTAATCAATTACATGTTATAGCAAGCTCATGATGCCACTGTTAGAATTTAAATACTATGACAATCATATAAACTAAACAAATCATGTAGTCACGTATGCGGAAGCGTATGATCAATTATAACATATAAAAGATTAACATAAACATAAACAAGAACGTACCTTTGGATTCTAGCTAAACAAGAATCAAACTTTAATTATCTTGAACATGTGATGAACCCTAATTAGGTTTATATGGATCAATGATTAACCCTTACCGTTTTGTTAATCGATCCCGTGATAATTACTATAGTGAGTAATTACCTCGTTCTTGTACACACAAATTAATAGCGAATTAAAGTTTATGCTAGTAAACGAAAACACAAAATTTTCTTTATGAAAATTTTGATCCAACAACCCTAAGGGTTAGTAGATCGATTGACTACAAGGGAGAAACAAAGAGGAGAAAAAAAATTTAGGGTTTGTGTGTGTGCAAAAAAGATACCAAAGTTTTTACCCTAAGTTTGTTTATATAGTGAATGAAAATCTTAGGGAACAAGTTAGGCTTGGGTTAGGTTTCCCCTCCCCCTTGTAAAACCGGCCATACACCCCTAGGGGTTGTTCCGGAACCTTTTTGTCTTCTATTTTCATTCTAGTCCTTATCGTTTGTCCGTTAGTCAATTCCGTTAAGTACTAACGACCGTTAACAATTTCTTGTGTTTAAATAATTATATATATATATTTTATATATATATATATATATATATATATATATATATATATATCAGGAGGCGTTACACGCGTATTGCCACCTCATTGCCCAGTCATTGCCATGTAATTCATTTTCTGCCATGTCATCACATTATATTCATGCAAGCAAATTTTATAATTTTTTTTTTATTTTTTAATAAATTTCGAATTCCATTTATTAATAAATTCGGAGCTATTAATTTTTCCAAAAAATTCATGAAGCTGGATTCGAACCTGGGTCTTGGCATACACATACAAGCATGTCAACCAGTGGACTAGACACGATTTTGTTATAAACATTTGAAAACAATAATGACATGCTTAATTGATATCTTATAATAACACCTCAATGACTTTATCAAACACAAAAACCTACGTAAATAAAATAATGTCATATATCAGACCTTTACTCAAACCCTAACCCTAATTCCGCATCCCCTAAAAACATTCACACACACTGATTCTCAAATCTACAAAAAAAAAAGGCAAACGAATTATTGTTTCAACTAATACCATAACGCAATAAGGTGTATCATTCAGTATATGTTATTTTCATTGTGTAAATATTTTACTGATGGTGTAGATACATCTCATTCGTGGTCTGGTAAGATTTCCTATGATAAATATCTCTTTTTTTTTTCCTTTTCTTTTTAATTTAACCATAATTTGTTAATAGTATATTTATATGATAACCCACATAATGAGCAACTGATATATTTCCAGTAGTGTAATAGTTATTGGCCATCAATAACTTGCAGCAAACATCACAGCAGGTGGAGGACACCTTATCACAAGGAATAGGTTTTGTTTGTTGTTATTGAGTTATTTACATAGACATATACTGTAAGGTTAATACTTCAACAAGAGAAGATGTGAGAGACATGATTTTAAAGGTATATGGAATTGGCATCCACAATACACATTCAATACAAATTCTAAAAAATATGTTTCCTGTTAACAGATTATGTTGGGTGCGTATTAGTGACCTACGAGATGCTGGTGGCACAACCAAAAAGAAAGTCGTTTGGAGAGATATCATCATCCAAAATCTTGAGTCAGTTTCATCTGAAAATTTGCAAGTTACGTTGACCTCATGATAACGGGTACTAAAAAAGTATACCTTTTTGCAGTGTCGTCACTATCATATTTACTCTTTGGAACGAAATGGCAAGAACTTTTAACATTGAAGGATACTCAAATGCGGAGAAGCCGGTGGTGATAGCCATGAGTTCATGTTGGGTGAAAACTTACAGAGGTAACATCACTGAGTCATAACTTTCATTAATACCTTTATTTTATATTTATTTTTAGTGCACAACTGACTTAACACAGGCATGCAATTTTCGAGCGTACAGCGACATATTACTACATAAATCCAGAGATTCCGAAAACACAGTAGATACACAGCGTGTAAGTAACTAAAAAAAATTTTGCAGCAGCAAATATAAGTAGTCTCACCATATAAACCTAATGTAAAATCACTGAATAGGTACACTTCTTGGATCACCAGACATTCCAAATGTCCAAACACAATTATACATGGACACGGAGTGAGAGAAAACATGAAACCGTGTCACGTTATCAGAACTCTCAAATTATCTGGTATGTAGAAGTGCTATACCTTTTGCATCCTTGCAGTTTTGCAACACAATTAGCCTTGTGGGAACTGAACCTTTTAGTAAAATTTTCATCAGTTAAAGTTACTACATGTTTATTTGATCAACTAATGCCCAAACACCTTCAGCTACTCCACTTCTTACGGCTATAGGCAATGTGTTCCATTGATAAATAAGTTTTTGGTGTTCTTTATGTTTCAAAGATACTTTGGCTGTTCATGGCCGCCAAATAATGTTGTTAATCTTACATACTGAGTAGTTATTTCTTTGTCAATGCAACGCCACACGGAGGACAACAACTAGATCTATTTTCTATTCTTTATTACGAGTACAGGGACATGGATACCCAGTCATCGCAGTTGCATGGAATCATGGTGAGAATCTGTTAGAATCCTATGATTTTGGTGGCATTGTAATTGTTTGGAAAAGAGAAAAAACAAAGGAAAAGAGGTAAATTTGGATAACCTCTGGTATTTCTCCTCACTGTGAACTCAAGAACGAAGTTAATTTAGGTATTCTCACACACGAGTTTCTTGCTGGTAGATATTTTACATGACATAGAGATTCACAACGTATAGCATTCATTATTTTGTTTTTTTTTAATTGTGAGCACAAAACCCTGACTTTTAGATCTTTATCTCCCAATTATAACATTGTGGCAGCTTTTTTTTTGTTCCTTCTGTATGTAAATTAGGTCATTTATAGAAGCCTTAGACGGAGTCTCTATGCAGGACACCTGGGTATTCTTATTTGACATCATTTTTGGTTTTTTATTTTTATGTGAGAAAATGTGATAAACTTGATTTGATGGTGATGTGGTAGGAAGCAAAGAAAGGCATGGCAGGTGCTGGAAAAGCCAACACAACACCATTAGAAGAGAAAGCTGCAGATGGTAAAACTTTTATATATGCGACAAAGCAGCAGGTAAGATGGTATTATATATCTGTAATCATGTTCATGTAGTAATTCCTACTTTCAGATTTTTGTTATCCGTTTTCTTCCAGGAGGCAAAAGCTGCATTTAAGTATTTATTGAAGGACTCAAAAAATAGGGTTTCTATTTGGCTTAACTTTCTTTGTGCAGGTGCAAGACAACACATGTTTGACATTGGAATAGGACTTTCCTTAATCACTATGTGCTTGATACATGTAAACTTTGAAAAACTTAATAAATATCTACATGTATGGGTGGTTATGTTACAAATAATAACTTATGCATTTTTTGAAATCTTAAAAATCTAAATTAATTGGTTTCATGTACAGGTGGAAGATCGAGTGTTAGAAGGTGACAAGCCGCATGATATCAAAACCATATAAATGCATATTCAAATTGTCAAAAGATAGTGTGTTGTGGAATCATTTTAAGCAACATTGTCACAACTAATTATAAAAAACTATGCTACATACAAAACTTGGTATACATTTAACTTTCAAAGATTTTCAACATAGCCACAACGCATGACTCAACTTAGAATTCTTTGGTGATCTTGAGCTATACAAGGACAAAAAAACACACCTTTCTGATGTCTTAGTGCCAAACGTACCACAACTATAGCCAACTCACACAACGCAATTTACATGATGTACTTATAACCAACCAACCTTAACACAAACTAAGAACCAAAATTCAACAACCATTGTGTTGTTGTTGTTAACCGAGACATGACACACTACGTGGGTCGTGGTCGGACCCAACCAACTACAACTCTTCCGTACCCTGACACAAACAAACACAACATACACTATGTGGGTGCGTTTGTCTTGATTAAAAAAAACAACCAAACAACTATTTTGGTATTTGCGTTTCAACCGCAAAACAACTGAAAATCACACAATCACAAAAAAAAAATAAAATAAAATAAAAAAAAAATAAAAAAAAAAAAAAACTTGCAATACACCACTGTGGATTTCGACTCATATATTAAAACAAACACAGCCTATACTTATTCAAATATCACAAACCAAATGAAAACACTACCAACCAAAAAAATAATATCACCAACAAACAATCATTACACTGTTTAAAATTTCATACTTCAATATGCAATGGCCTATAATCTGTGGCTACTGCTCACATCTAACACACACAACTTACTTCTCATAACTAACAACTACATAACAAAAACAAACCAATAAAGAATACATCCATATTAAATAAATAACAATTAATACTTAATCACACCTACAATATTTTTAAACGATACAAAATATTAATTAACAACCAACTAATATTAAAAAAGAAAAAATTACAAGTCATGTCCACCCATCGGGCGGGCTTCGAAATCTAGTGTATATATATATATATATATATATATATATATATATATAACATTTAATATATATCAATTTTTATGCATATTAATATTTATCCACAAACTCTAACAGGTTCCAAACTTCAAAACGACATTACAACTATGTTAACTGATTTCCTAAAGGAACTGTGATATAATGTTCTATGTGTTTAAACGTTTACGTTGTGACAACTTTGTATGTTGGCACCTAATAATAACTTCCCTCAAGAAACATGTAATTATATAAACGTTTTTGTTGGGTCACTGAATTCCCCAATCTTTTTCTGACAAAGAGTTAAATGTAAAATAACCTAAGTGTAAACAAGTCACTGAGTGAACAGTAACTCAGTGAGTCATCTTCAGGATGCTTAGACCAAGCCTAAGAAGAAAGGTTCTCCATTCAATGAGACGGAACTCAGTGAATGTGATCTAAGCCAAGAAGAAGGTGATGGGATCAGTGAGGATGACAATAACTCACTGAACCCCAAGACTCCTTGATTGGTCCCAAACGGTCAACCTAAATTGACCAGGTGAATGGTCAACCAAGTCAAACGTCTCAGACCAAATCTCCATGGAAGTATAGTGGTTTCCCCGGGTCGTTATGTCCCGACGAGGTGTGGATGGTTATCAAACGGGTTTGTGATCGGGTGAATTTGGACAGAAATGGGTTGTGAATGATTACACTACGAGATGAGGAATGAAAATAACTTAGAAACACTATATTAACATTTACTGATGATCAGACAACCTATAAACGTGAGCTAAGTCTAAAAACGCGTTCGTTTGAATTAAAGTTACGTTAGCGTACGAAATAAAACGCGAGTTTTAGTGAAATAAAATACCTACGAATGTGAAAATTATATTTTTACAATCCTAATGATAAAAGAAAATTTTTAGAAAAAGTAAAATAATTTTTACACTATTTAATTACTAATTAATAATATTTAAATTACATTAATTATGAAATTAAGTTAGAAAAATGAAAATTTAATTCTAAAAATTCTAAAATAACATAAAAGTAATTTTAAAACTAAAAATATATTTTTCCTACTTTTTCTCTATTTATTATTAATTACTTACTATTTATTAATTACTTCAAAAATTAAGAAAAATAGAATATGAATAGTGAAAATTATGAAAAATTTCCTAAAATTATTTTATGATATATAAAACCTAGGAAAAATATAAAAAAATAATATTGTTAAATAAAAATTAATAAACCTATTTAATTAACTAATATTACTTAATTATTATTAAACTAATACTAATTATAATAAATACTAAATGAAAGGATAAAAATCTAGAAAAATTCCAACAAATACTTTAATATACCAGGAATTTAAGAAAAATATAAAAACAGATAAGTACTTGACAAAAATTTAAAAAGAAAAATTAAAAAGCTAAATTATGTTAAATAGAAGCTATCACTAAAAATTAAATTTGGTTTTTTAGATTTTTCTTTTTTCAAAACTAATTAACTACTGATATAGAGCAACTTTTACAAAGGAACTTTCTTTGGAACTTAAAAATAAGCTCAGATAAGCAGTTTGGGCTTATTGAGAATAAGCCAAAAAGTGAATGATAAGCAAATGATAAGCAAATGAGACCAAACTCTCAGGAATCAACAACTAGCAATAAATAAGCAATTTGGAACTCAGATAAGCAAAATTGAATGAGCTAATAAGCAAATAAGTTCACATGGATCAAACAGCTTAACACAAACTTGCAGTTTCAAAGACCACTTTTCAACAGCTTATAACTAGCTTATTTCTTGACCAATTTTGAAACCAAAAGAAGTTTTGAGAAGCTAAACAAGCTGAGATCACAAATGTACCAAAAGCCCTATGCCAATCTATTAATTGCTAACCAAATTTTTCACAAGTTCAGCTGATCAAACAGCAGCAGTATGCAAAAAGAAGCCAATTGATGGCTTTAAATAAGCATTCTAAATAAGCTGTAAAGGGAAAACAAAAGCAAACTTCTAAAGACTACCTAAGAGACTATCTAAATCAGCAAGAGTCAAAACCTAGGGCCAAGATTTGACCAACTCATGGTCAAATGAAATCTAGCAAAAACCTGAGTGCAGGGGAAATAGATGTCAAACAGTCAACTTTGAGCAAGATTTTTAAGATCAATTGAGTTTCAAACACCACTTTTCTTTTTGGTATTGATACACAGGCTACCCAAGATATATAATCCAAAAGCTCAAGAGCTATAATTGAAAATTTAAGCCTAGAAAAATCTCAACATTTTTGCAAAACTAACTAGCATGAACTGTTGACTTTGATGAACACTATGACCAAACTGGGTTTTGGATGCTTCTATATTACTGAAAATGATATGTTAGGCAATTGTGAAAGTGATTTAAGCTAAGTATACTACAACTACACCTAATGGGTTGATTACACAGGCTAATAACTAACTGCTAGTGAACCAAAAGTGGAAATCTGAATACTAATCAAGCTTAACTGATTTTTGATCTAGAAGCAAGGCTATTTTAAGCTACTGACAAAGGATTTGGAAACCAAATTTGAGATCAAAATAGAATGGAAATGAGCTTGGTACCTGGCTCATAAAACAAGCTGGTGAGACGCTTGAATTTGACTGATGCAGCCCTGCAAACAGTGGTGAGTAGAAGGCTGCTGATGCAGCAGTTGGGTGAGCAATGGGTGAAATGAGACTTTTGACTAGTAAAATCCTATTCCTAGATTCAAACTGAAGGCTGTTAGGACAATGGGATGCTGATGCAGCAGTTGGGTGAGCAATGGGTGAAATGGGTTCAAAATGGTAGCAACTAGTGTGCATCAAAAAACTTTTGAACTGGAACTAGCAGGTAAGTAAATTGGACTGAGTTGGAACAATAAAAACAACCAATTACACCATGTAACTGTGGAATCTATAAAAGCTTGAATGAAACAGTTTATACCATAAATCTTTAAAAACCGACTCTAAACCTATAAATCTGACAAAAATTAGTCTAAACAAACTTCTAAACTACTAATTTAATGGAAAGAAAGCTGATTCAAGAATTGAAAAGTGACCAAAACAAATTTGTAACCATAAAGTGCTCATATGCCAAACAGTCCTTAAAGAGCTCACTGATGTACTTTTACACTACCATTCGATAATTTTTGCTACCAATCCTAAACACAGAGGTTGTATTGAGATGGTACAAACCTACAAAGCAAATTCTAAGTACTAAAAAGCAGTTTGCAACAAGCTAAGGGTAAAAGCTATGATTAGGCTAAAAAGACAGTTTGACAAGTAAATGTGAGTGAAACCACTACCCAGCAATCCTAAGTGAACATATAAGCTTAGATAAACCTGAGTAATGAACAAATGAGCATAAACCTTACAACAATAAGCAGATTTAAATAAGCATATATGATAAGCAGTTTAATAAGCTAGAAAAAATAAATAAGCAATTGAAATTTATTAACTGAAAATCTTAGATTGCATTAATTCCAAATAAGGAGTACATAAGTGAGATTAAAACTAAAAAAGATAAGGTTTTAAAACTACATTACACTAAATCTATTTTAACCTAAAAACTACTACAACTACTCTGCTTCTTTCTTTTTCTTTTTATACTTCATCCACTAGGGTTTCTGAGACTCCCCCATTTGATCAGGACCATTGCTTTGGCTTGAATACATCTTGGCCGTTAATTATCTTTTGGCGGGAAAGGGGGAGAAGTTGTAATTTGGCAGTTTGTATTTTGGCAGGGAACATATTTTGGAGGTTTATGGTGGAAAGGTAATGTAGGGTTTGGAGTGTGGGATTAGATGTGGTAGGGGTGATGATGAAGTGTTGGAGATGGCAGGTTAGGGGGGGGGGGGGAAAGGTTCACGGGTTTGGTGATGTGGAAGATGGGTCAAAGGTCATGGTGGGGGTTTGACTGAGGAGTATTAAAAAACGAGGTAAGGGATTATGTGGGAGTGGGCTTTTGGAGGGAAATGGGCCAAGGTATAAAAGCATTTAAAAGGGTTGGGCTATTGATTGGGTAAAAGGGTGGATTTTATTGGATTTGGTTAAATATAAAGGTTGGTCCGTTTGGTTTTGTAGTCATAATTTCACAAGGACCATTTTGTAAATTCCAGAAACTTGAGGGTTAATTCTGCCAAATGTCCAAAGTTAATCTCAAGGGCTAAACATGCAACATATTAAATTCCCAAGGGCCATAAATGTACAATTTCCAATTTTAAGCTTCCAAGGACCATTTGTGTCATTTTTGAAAGTTCGGGGACCAAAAGTGTAATTTTCTCAAACTTTTCACCCAAGGATCGTTTTTGATAATATTTTACTTTAGAAAGCCTTGGGTTGACTTTTCTTTCGTTTTAAACCTTCATGGACTAGTTTTGTCAATTTTTGAAACTTGAGGGACTGAAACTGCCAATTATGCAAACTTTGTTCGTTTTTCATTTGTTTTTAAACATTTTGCATCAGAAACATATAAAACACACTTTTGGAATAATTTCTGTATTTTGATACGTATTTGAGTGTTTTTGGATATTTTGGCAGTTCAGATACGATAAAAATGATGAGTGTTTGCGCACTCATCAATCCCCCACACTAAACCATTGCTAGTCCCTAGCAATCTTTTTGGAAAACTTGATGGATTTGAAAAACTCTTTACCAAAAGCCATCACTTCTGGAGTAGCCAGGTGTAAGAACTGTGGCACACCTGATAACCGTGTGATTTTGAGCAAACCACCAGCTGTCAACGGATTTGATTAGTCTTTACCAAAAGCCGTTTGCTTCTGGACTAGCCAGCTCTTGATGGAATAGTCAACATCTTGGTGAGCTGATTACCAATTATGGATTTTCCACTGCCTTTACCACAAGCCATAATCTTGCGGGCTAGCCAACTCATTCGCTTTATGGGATATGGCGAGTTGAGGTACCATACAATTTTGGGCAAATTACAAGCCATAAACGGATTAGAGATGTCTTTACCAAGAGCCGTTTGCTCCTGGACTAGCCAATCCCTTTTGTCGGTTAGACAAGGCGGACTAATAACCACAAAAATTTTGAAACTTTAGTGAAATTTTTTTTTTAAAATTTTTGAAATTTTGGCCAAAAACGGGGGTATTAGATAGTAAAATGTGATAAAATTCGATAGAATAGCGAAATACCCCCCCACACTTAGCATGAATATTGTCCTCAATATTCAAAGTCCCGGCTATTATGCCAACATTTTGAACGTAAAAGGGCAACATTACAAGCTAAGCGTGGAAAACAACATTTTGTTTTTCACTTTTGTAATCATAGCATGGGTGACTCCCCCACACTTAGGGTGAAAACCCTATAAGCATGCTACTGTTTTTGTTTACCGAGTCGCTAGCTTGACTCGACCCCGAATTCATTTGTCCATGGGGAAGCATGATGTGGAAGAAACAATCTCCATCGGACTTTCATTAAAGATGTTTGGAAAAACATTTGAAGCACGCGAAAGTTCCACACCGATGAGATAAGTATCCGGCTCAAGATAATGATACATGAAAATGCCGGGATCAAAGATGGTGTCTTCATTCCCGAAGGAGTGAAGAACAAGAGAAGTCACCTTATAGGTGAAGAAAAGGAAGAAAACCATGATGTAAATTATTATAAGATTTTCTTCCCCGAGATGAGGCTCCGTAGCCTGAATTTGGATTTCAAAGGTTAAGCTCATAAACATCCCGGGAGGGTGGGTGGGAATTTGCAAATCCTCATTATTGAGTGCATCTCCCCCCGGGATATCAAACTCCGGAGGAGTCATGACATGATGAGTGAGTTCACCGGAGAACTCCTCATGAAGAGAATTATTCACAAGATGTGAATTTATGAATTCATGTTCCGGAATAGACTCATCACAATCCTCATTCTGAATATCAAAGAGTGGATTATCAGAAATCAAAGTGAATTCAGATTCGAATTCAAATAGAGGATTGGTGCGAGTAGTATTGAATGTTTCGGGAACAAAGAGATTAACATTCTCTATTGGATTGTCAGGATCAGAAGTGAGTGGTGGATCATGATATAGGAGACTTTCAATTTCTCCCAGATCGGCTTCGAAGTCAAGGAGACCATCATCACCTTCCAATGAAAGTGGATTGATGTGTGTAAGTTCATCGGCGAACTCCTCATGAAGAGGACCAGCATCAAACTGTGGGAGTGATGCCTCAATATACTCAATGTCTCCATGAGATGTACAATCATCATTAAAATCTGAGAAAGTCTCAAAATGATCGTTTGAACACTCAAGAGGGGAAGGAATATCACACATATGTTCAAGAGTTCCCTGTGACTCTCTTGGGATTGGGACAAGGTTCTCAACACTATATGAATTCGTCCGATTCCTTTTTAGGAACAGTGTCAAGATGCTCGTCCCCCATGCTCAGAGAGTGAGTGGGAACCTCGGGTGTGATAGCAGTTGTTTGAGATGGAATCTCAACTGCTGGGATATCAACTAATGAACTTGATGGATCTTTATAGAATTGGAGGATATCAAGTGTATCTTCATCATCACTGTCATCAGGGATAAAACGGAAATGAGAGCTAGATTTGGCTGCTTTTTCTCTTGCAATTGATTCCCTAACAGATTTTTCATATGTATCTTGAGAATTTATTCTAGCAGCCTGCTCTTCAGCTAGCAATTCTTCCATGGATTTTTTATGAGTATGTCTTAGGGCAAAGTCTTTAACTAAACCCTTAAGCTCATCAACGATTTTCATCATATTTTGCATTTCTGGAAGAAGTGCTTGATTCATATCGTACTGTGGAGGTTGGTCGTAATAAGGTGTGTCAAAATTGTCACAAGGATATGGATTTCCCGTTTGACAATCTGAGCTAAAGTGTGGACCTCCACAGTAATCACAACAGTAAAACTGTTGAGTCTGGACTGGTGAGTCATATGGGTATTGGTCATAACCAAAGTTCTGAGCATCACTGGAAAACTGTTCATAGACAAACGTGTTTCCGGCTTGACACTCAAATCCTTGGTGAGGACCTCCACAAAACTCACACAGATATGTCAGTATCTCATGATGTGGTGGCTGGTAGGATGTATCAGATGTGTCATGGTAAGGATAGGGAGCTTGGTTATAGACAGACCCATCTCCTGACTCTACCATGCTACAGCCGGGACAATTCCCGCCATTATGAGGACCACCACACCATTGGCAACCGCAATGGTGTGGATACGACATATGAAAGAATCAAAGGTTTACAGAGGGTAAGGAATGAAGAATCAAATATGTGAGAGGGTAAAGGTGAATATTTTTGGGTTTTTGGATAAACATTTTGTACAAATGAGAAAGAAAATGTTTTTGGGTTTTTTTTTTTTTTTTTTTTTTTTTTTTTTTTTTTGTTCATTGAAAACTGAGTTTAAAATGTTTTCGGGAACGGTTTTGTTTTGATAAGAAGAAAATATGAACAAATGATGGATAAATGTACAATGGATGTATATCCCGATTCACCAATACGCAAAACCGTTTAGAAAAGCGCGCACAACCTCCCCGGCAGCGGCGCCAAAATTTGATTGGTCCCAAACGGTCAACCTAAATTGACCAGGTGAATGGTCAACCAAGTCAAACGTCTCAGACCGAATCTCCGTGGAAGTATAGTGGTTTCCCCGGGTCGTTATGTCCCGACGAGGTGTGGATGGTTATCAAACGGGTTTGTGATCGGGTGAATTTGGACAGAAATGGGTTGTGAATGATTACACTACAAGATGAGGAATGAAAATAACTTAGAAACACTATATTAACATTTACGGATGATCAGACAACCTAAAAACGTGAGCTAAGTCTAAAAACGCGTTCGTTTGAATTAAAGTTACGTTAGCGTACAAAATAAAACGCGAGTTTTAGTGAAATAAAATACCTACGAATGTGAAAATTACATTTTTACAATCCTAATGACAAAAGAAAATTTTTAGAAAAACAAAAATAATTTTTACACTATTTAATTAATTACTATTTAATTACTAATTAATAATATTTAAATTACATTAATTATGAAATTAAGCTAGAAAAATGAAAATTTAATTCTAAAAATTCTAAAATAACATAAAAGTAATTTTAAAACTAAAAATATATTTTTCCTATTTTTTCTCTATTTATTATTAATTACTTACTATTTATTAATTACTTTAAAAATTAAAAAAGATAGAAGATGAATAGTGAAAATTATGAAAAATTTCCTGAAATTATTTTATGATATATAAAACCTAGGAAAAATATAAAAAAAATAATATTGTTAAATAAAAATTAATAAACCTAGTTAATTAACTAATATTACTTAATTATTATTAAACTAATACTAATTATAATAAATACTAAATGAAAGGATAAAAATCTGGAAAAATTCCTACAAATACTTTAATATACCAGGAATTTAAGAAAAATATAAAAACAGATAAGTACTTGACAAAAATTTAAAAAGAAAAATTAAATAGCTAAATTATGTTAAATAGAAGCTATCGCTAAAAATTAAATTTGGTTTTTTGGATTTTTCTATTTTCAAAACTAATTAACTACTGATATAGAGCAACTTTTACAAAGGAACTTTCTTTGGAACTTAAAAATAAGCTCAGATAAGCAGTTTGGGCTTATTGAGAATAAGCCAAAAAGTGAATGATAAGCAAATGATAAGCAAATGAGACCAAACTCTCAGGAATCAACAACTAGCAATAAATAAACAATTCGGAACTCAGATAAGCAAAATTGAATGAGCTAATAAGCAAATAAGTTCACATGGATCAAACAGCTTAACACAAACTTGCAGTTTCAAAGACCACTTTTCAACAGCTTATAACTAGCTTATTTCTTGACCAATTTTGAAACCAAAAGAAGTTTTGAGAAGCTAAACAAGCTGAGATCACAAATGTACCAAAAGCCCTATGCCAATCTATTAATTGCTAACCAAATTTTTCACAAGTTCAGCTGATCAAACAGCAGCAGTATGCAAAAAGAAGCCAATTGATGGCTTTAAATAAGCATTCTAAATAAGCTGTAAAGGGAAAACAAAAGCAAACTTCTAAAGACTACCTAAGAGAATATCTAAATCAGCAAGAGTCAAAACCTACGGCCAAGATTTGACCAACTCATGGTCAAATGAAATCTAGCAAAAACCTGGGTGCAGGGGAAATAGACGTCAAACAGTCAACTTTGAGCAAGATTTTTAAGATCAATTGAGTTTCAAACACCACTTTTCTTTTTGGTATTGATACACAGGCTACCCAAGATATATAATCCAAAAGCTCAAGAGCTATAATTGAAAATTTAAGCCTAGAAAAATCTCAACATTTTTGCAAAATTAACTAGCATGAACTGTTGACTTTGATGAACACTATAACCAAACTGGGTTTTGGATGCTTCTATATTACTGAAAATGATATGTTAGGCAATTGTGAAAGTGATTTAAGCTAAGTATACTACAACTACACCTAATGGGTTGATTACACAGGCTAATAACTAACTGCTAGTGAACCAAAAGTGGAAATCTGAATACTAATCAAGCTTAACTGATTTTTGATTTAGAAGCAAGGCTATTTTAAGCTACTGACAAAGGATTTGGAAACCAAATTTGAGATCAAAATAGAATGGAAATGAGCTTGGTACCTGGCTCATAAAACAAGCTGGTGAGACGCTTGAATTTGACTGATGCAGCCCTGCAAACAGTGGTGAGTAGAAGGCTGCTGATGCAGCAGTTTGGTGAGCAATCGGTGAAATGAGACTTTTGACTAGTAAAATCCTATTCCTAGATTCAAACTGAAGGCTGTTAGGACAATGGGATGCTGATGCAGCAGTTGGGTATGCAATGGGTGAAATGGGTTCAAAATGGTAGCAACTAGTGTGCATCAAAAAACTCTTGAACTGGAACTAGCAGGTAAGTAAATTGGACTGAGTTGGAACAATAAAAACAACCAATTACACCATGTAACTGTGGAATCTATAAAAGCTTGAATGAAACAGTTTATACCATAAATCTTTAAAAACCGACTCTAAACCTATAAATCTGACAAAAATTAGTCTAAACAAACTTTTAAACTACTAATTTAATGGAAAGAAAGCTGATTCAAGAATTGAAAAGTGACCAAAACAAATTTGTAACCATAAAGTGCTCATATGCCAAACAGTCCTTAAAGAGCTCACTGATGTACTTTTACACTACCATTCGATAATTTTTGCTACCAATCCTAAACACAGAGGTTGTATTGAGATGGTACAAACCTACAAAGCAAATTCTAAGTACTAAAAAGCAGTTTGCAATAAGCTAAGGGTAAAAGCTATGATTAGGCTAAAAAGACAGTTTGACAAGTAAATGTGAGTGAAACCACTACCCAGCAATCCTAAGTGAACATATAAGCTTAGATAAACCTGAGTAATGAACAAATGAGCATAAACCTTACAACAATAAGCAGATTTAAATAAGCATATATGATAAGCAGTTTAATAAGCTAGAAAAAATAAATAAGCAATTGAAATTTAATGATTGAAAATCTTAGATTGCATTAATTCCAAATAAGGAGTACATAAGTGAGATTAAAACTGAAAAAAGATAAGGTTTTAAAACTACATTACACTAAATCTATTTTAACCTAAAAACTACTACAACTACTCTGCTTCTTTCTTTTTCTTATTATAATTCATCCACTAGGGTTTCTGAGACTCCCCCATTTGATCAGGACCATTGATTTGGCTTGAATACTTCTTGGCCATTAATTATCTTTTGGTAGGAAAGGGGGAGAAGTTGCAATTTGGCAGTTTGTATTTTGGCAGGGAACATATTTTGGAGGTTTATGGTGGAAAGGTAATGTAGGGTTTGGAGTGTGGGATTAGATGTGGTAGGGGTGATGATGAAGTGTTGGAGATGGCAGGTTAGGGGGGGAAAGGTTCACGGGTTTGGTGATGTGAAAGATGGGTCAAAGGTCAATGTGGGGGTTTGACTGAGGAGTATTAAAAAACGGGGTACGGGATTATGTGGGAGTGGGCTTTTGGAGGGAAATGGGCCAAGGGATAAAAGGATTTAAAAGGGTTGGTCTATTGATTGGGTAAAAGGGTGGATTTTATTGGATTTGGTTAAATATAAAGGTTGGTCCGTTTGGTTTTGCAGTCATAATTTCACAAGGACCATTTTGTAAATTCCAGAAACTTGAGGGTTAATTCTGCCAAATGTCCAAAGTTAATCTCAAGGGCTAAACATGCAACATATTAAATTCCCAAGGGCCATAAATGTACAACTTCCAATTTTAAGCTTCCAAGGACCATTTGTGTCATTTTTGAAAGTTCGGGGACCAAAAGTGTAATTTTCTCAAACTTTTCACCCAAGGATCGTTTTTGATAATATTTTACTTTAGAAAGCCTTGGGTAGACTTTTCTTTCGTTTTAAACCTTCAGGGACAAGTTTTGTCAATTTTTGAAACTTGAGGGACTGAAACTGCCAATTATGCAAACTTTGTTCGTTTTTCATTTGTTTTTAAACATTTTGCATCAGAAACATATAAAACACACTTTTGGAATAATTTCTATATTTCGATGCGTATTTGAGTGTTTTTGGATGTTTTGGCAATTCAGATACGATAAAAATGATGAGTGTTTGCGCACTCATCACTCCTCAACAACTATCATTGTACTGAAGACTGATGACTTGAAGACTGAAGTTTTGGCGGGACTGGGCGGGAAAGTTTGAACTAGTTCACTAAAGTGCTTTATCACTTTAAGGTCAAACTTTCCCCAAATGGTTAAAACCAGGCTGTCATCAGAAAGTGCTTTTTGGACTTAACCCAAAGAAGTTTCCCTTGCCAGAGAATAAAATCTATCAAGATTTTATTAAGGTACACTTAGGTCCATTGTCTAATAGAGATGCTCACATTTGTGTATAAATAGATAGCATAAGTGAGGAGTAAATGTAGACAAGTTTGTGCAATTAATGCAAAGCGTTCACAAACCACTTTTACTCCTCCAAAGAACAACATAACCCCTGAGATAGCTCAGTGGTTCCTGAAGTTGTCATTCAACATTGTTTGAGTTTAGAGAGGAGTCAATACCATACTTGTCGTTTCAATCCCAAGTGTTATTCCGCAAACACTTGGGTACGATTCTTTTTGATTAACTTCTAATAAAGAATTAAACGTTAAAAAATATTGTCTCTTATGTTTACGTTGCTTTATTGTTAATCATTTATACATCTTTGTTAAAAGTCATACAACTTGGTTACATTAGCTTTTTAGTTACTGTTAACCAAGTAAAAGGGACCAACAAGTGGTATCAGAGCCTCTGATTTGTAAAACTTAACCTGTTTTCAAAACTTAAGAGTGCTCAAGTTTTTAAAATCAAGATCTCACTATGACTGACATAGATGTTCCCCAACTTGTCGACAAAAAGGGTGGAAGTTATTCAGCAACTGCCCCTCGACTTGAAGTTGGTAAATTTAATAAGTGGAAAAAGCGAATGCTTTGCTACTTAACCGGGATGGAACCATATTACTTTAAGTTGATTAATGATGGTCCATATGTCCCAACAACAGCCCAAGGTTTAATCAAACCTGAAGCTCAGTGGACCCCAGATGAAAGGAGGGTGGTTAATCAAGACCAGCGCCTGAAAAGCATCATTATATCATGCCTTCCTGATGATATAATGAAATCAGTGATCAACTGTCCCACTGCCCAGCAGACATGGACTGACCTGGTTCATAGCTATGAAGGGCCTTCTGATACCAAAGAGAATAGAATCATGGACCTGAAGATTGAATTCAATACCTTCAGGGCCAAGGATTCTGAAAGTCTCTCTGAGACTCATACTCGGTATAAGACCCTCCTGAATGAGCTGACCAATGATGGTGTTATTCTGTCAAAGCATGAGATCAATGTTGGCTTTGTCAATAGTCTCCCTGAGAAGTGGTTAAACTTCTCTCAGGGATTGAGAAATGCAAACCACATTCAGAACCTTGAGCTCCCTTCTATTTATGGGAAGCTTGTCTATGAAGACAATCTTATCACCAAGAGATACTCTGCTAAAGCTCAGGAGACCAAAAAGTCCTTGACAATTTCACCCATATCAACTGCTTTCTATTCCAAACGTGTTGTGCAGGATTTTCAAGATGGATCTGATGATGAGGTTGACCAAAGAACCAGTGAGGAGTACCTAAATGATCTTCAAATTGAATTTCATGAAAGGGCACTCCTTGCTAATTCAAAAAGGTTTTTTAAGAAAAATAATTTTCCTTCAAAGGCAAATGAAAACACTGAATGTTTTAAATGTGGCAAAATGGGCCATTTTGCTAAAGATTGTTTTTCAAAAACAACCTCAGAACCATCTTTCAAATTTTCAGGAAATAACTCTTTTTCAGGCCCCAGCAAATTTCAACCTAAAATGCTTCAATCTAGTCAAAGATTTGAAAAAGTCTCTCAAATTGACTTTGAAGCCAAGAACAGAAAGGCAATAGCTAAACTTGCCCTTCTTGAATCATCCTCAACAGTCTCTCAGCCTCCTCAGGCACCAAAGCCTTCTCAAGCCAAGAGCAAAGGGCTTGTTACTGAAACATATTACTGGGATGAGGTTGAAGTGTCCTCTGATGATGATGAAGTTCACATCAGTACCCTGATGGCCCTATCAGATGACAACAAGCTTGCTGTGGGGAAGAGTCATGCAAGAAATGGTGAATGGGTTAACATCACTATGAGGAAGGTAAACCTTTGACTTTCTATGGATGATAATGATGATTGGAAATCTTACTTAGATTATATTAATGTTGATCTTAAGTATGTTGAGGAGCAAAGACTTAATTTGTTTTCAAAATTTAACAAACTGAGTTTTGAATTAAATCATAGTAGAGATGAACTACTTGCTTTAAAACAAGCCAAGCTTGAGAGTGTTACACTTCAAATTCAAAACTCTGAACTTGTAAAACAAAATCAAGCTCTTCAGGAAGAACTTAAGAAAGAAAAGGATGTTATCTGGAAATGGACTCAGAAAAACCCCAAACTTTATGAAACACTGAGTCTCACACCCAGCTCCAAAAAAGGTTGGTATGGGTGATGATCAACTTACTGAAGTTTCTGGGGAGAGTAGCCATTCAAAAACTTTTCTGTCAGCCAACATACTTTCTAGCAAAGAACTTGCTCCTAAACCCAGTGATTGGATTGAAAGAAACAATCCTGATAGTAAGATGCCAAATTTTAATACTGGAAGAATCCTGGAGCCTGAAAGTCAGGCTATCAAGGAGCTGCTAGGAGTCACTGATGAACTTAGTCCTACTGAGTCCATCACTGAGTCTAAGTCTGATTCACTACTCCCTCCACTGAAACATCTTCAGGGAGCTGAACCTAATTCTAACCTTGAACCATTAGTCTATCAACCCCATTCTCCTAAGGAGAAATCAGGATTAGGAAAGACTATTCTGAAAAGACCTACTCCTGCACCCACTGAACACCAAACACTTTCAGTACCTACTGAAGTGAAACCTGAAAGCACTGACTCAAAGGTTGATCAGCTTGCTAAACTTGTCAGGATGCTGAGTGAGAAAATTGAGTCCACTGAAAGACCCTCAGACTCAAAATCTAATAGGCCCTCAGTATCCTTAAGTTCTTTCAAACCAAAAACCACACCCAGACCTTCAGGGAGATGTGAACTGTGCAATTATCCAAATCACATCACTGATAAATGCTACAGAGTCCTTTTTGCATGATATGCAAACAAGAGGACCACAGAACTTGTGATCACATCCCCCACACTGCTTCTTTAAAAGCAAGAGGGCTATACAAAACTCAAGGCTATCAGTATGTCACACCTTCCTTACAAAGACTGAAGGCTAAGCCCTTCTTGTCATGTCCTCACTGTGGTTTCAATGATCATCTTCCAGATGATTGTATGAAGAAAAATTGCTGTGACATCTATGGAGATCCCTCCCATGAAACCAAGGGACATGACAAAGTCATTTAGTCCAGAAGGAAAAACCTCACCAACACTTCTCAGTCACCTGAGGCATCAACCTCCACAAAAAGTAAAACATGTGGAAGCTCAGGTCACACAACTTCTGACCATGATTCATTAGCTGAGTTCAAAAAGTCCCTGAGGACTAAGCCACTAGAAAGTGGGTCAATGATGAGGCGAAAAATAAACTGTTTTTAGGGGGTCATTTTAGCCCGGAATTGAATTTATTTGATCAAATATTGCCCTAAATCGTTCTTTTTGTGATTTTAGGCACTTTGGGAGTGAAATCCGGAAAAGGAAGCATGTTGGACGTTTTTGGAGCACAAAAGTGAAGAAAACGACAAAGACTTAATTTTCCTTGCTGGGAACAGCAGATGACGGCGTCAAGAAGGATTTGTTTGACGGCGTCAAGAGCAAAATGGATGACGGCCCAGAGAAAATGTGACGGCGTCAGAAGTAGGGCGTCAAGAGTAAATTTGGTGACGGCCTGGAGCAGGATTACACATGACGGCGTCACCCATGGATCTAGGCAGTCCGAGAACTTTATTGGCGGCGAGATGACGGCGTCAGATTTTTCCTCTTGACGCCGTCACCTCACAGAATCTATATATACGTTTCTATTTTTCATTCATTAGGAGGAACTTGTGTGGAGAATACTAGGGGCGAACCTAATAAACCCTAGGTTGTTTGTAACAGTATTTTCAAGGGTTTTCACCCCTTGAAACCCTTCATGTTCAATTAAAATAAGTTTTCTTTCAATTCATTCAATATGTCTATGTGTTGTTTGAATATATCTTATGCTTGTCTTGATTATAACATGTTAGGCTAGATCTTTCATGTGTTTGCTTAGATGTAATGAAACCTAGATGTTGATTATAGGTTGATTGCTTGTTTATAGCTGTAATGGATGAATGATTTCAATGTTAGGCTTAAGAAAACTGGCAGATCTCCATTGTGTAACTTGCTTGAACGTCTTAAGAAACATGAACCGATGTGTACTAGGTTTTAATGGTTGTATTTAATGCATGAGCAAATTCTAGTGATCCCATGTTAGGAGCTTCTTAGCCGGCTCGACATAGGAGTGAAGTAGGAGCTTATAGGATTGGGGAAGTAAGTACGCCACCCCATGAATGGTATTAAGGAATACAATCCGTCATCCACGCAACTGTAACAAGTAATTAACCTGTAAAAGATATCTAGGGAGTAGTGAAATCTAAGTAAACAATATTCTCCCATATATTGCTCACACCACTATCTTAATATTAGTTTATTTTCATTTTTGTTATTTTATTTTGATTGCATTTTTAGTTATTGGGTTAGTTGACTAGCAACTAATTCCGCCCACTCCTCCAAAAACTGAGATTTTTATTTGCTTTTATAAAATATAAAAAATACAAAAAGAATCATCCCTCACCTCTAGACCTAGTCTTTAGGCTTTCTAATCCTAGCGACACTATTTCTGAGTTGAACGATCAATCCCCCGGTAATTGTCACTATACTATACTACATCGATCAGGTACACTGCCTGGTGGGGGTTGTAAGCTTCTCGAGATCCCTTGAGAGGTAAAGCCTGGTGCAATTTCCACGCATCAAGTTTTTGGCGCTGCAGCCCGGGGAATAGTTATTGTCTAGGTTAGAATTTCTTTTCATTAGGTCTACTCATTAGATTCCTATCGAGTGAGATTTTATTTTTCTTTTTATTAGCTTTCTCGTAGTCTATCTTTTCTTTGTGTCTTTGTTCGTAAAAACCTTTCCATTGACTCTTCTGTTCACCATTATGGAGAACGTGAACCCACCAAGTCCGACACTAGAGTTTTACCAGAAAAAATATAATTACATCAGTTTGGATATACCAAGATGGGGGAATGAAATGAGGAGGACATGATCTTATGTTGATTTTATTGAGTACCTTGAGAAAAGAGGCAAAGTGCATAAGACTTTTAAAGAATTCACCTTAGGAGCTCCATCAACCCCTCAAAATGCCTCACTTAGTGAAACCTATGCACCATATGAGCCTTCACCTAGGATAGTTTCGTATGAGCCACCTAGCTGCATGTCATGGTTAGGCCCTACCATAATATAGGATGAACACATAGGTGACCTTGATATGATGGAGGATGTAGCCGAACATGATCACATTGATCAAAAAGACCTAGGTTTTATGATCGATGATGATGAATCTCAAGAAACAGATGATGAATCTTTTGGGCAATTTGTATATAGTTGTCATAATATTGAAGATGATCCTTATGATTCGGATATAGAAGATAAGATGCCTAGAGAAGCACTTGAGATACTTGGGAAAATGTTAGGGTTGGATTATAATAAAACACATGTTGAGGATACAGGTGGTCTTGACACAAGGAACGATGAAGTGCCCGCTAAATACCCCACAAGTCCTACCATCATTTGAGGCATACACACCGCCCGTGACTTATTCGGATGAAGTAGATGAGACTTTAGGAATCCCAATTGAGGTAGAACCTTTGAACCAAACACAACTAGAGGATATAGGTTTGAATACTTATAATGATAACCTTACTCTTAGTCCAAGGGAAGTTCCTAGTTTTGATGAATCAGAGCCTCAACCAAAACCGTTACCTAATCTTCCATCCTTGGATGAAAATTTAGGAATTGAAATAGCTTCCGATCCACCCATCAAACCATATAGTCCGGGTAGTCTTAGGACAAAGGTAGTGGACTCTAAGCCTTGTAGAGAGGAAGCCAATATAGGAGTGGAAAATGACCTTACATGCTTACATCACCCATTTATGATTGATCATAAGACACATTATGGGTTTAAACCGGGTTTATTAGGTCAAGATGGATTCCCAACTAGGAGTCTCTCGAAGTTGATAGAAAATGATCCCTTTCTAGGAGAAAATCTTAATCCACCCATTAACCCGATTGAATTTGTTAGGGTTATGATGATAGGAGCACACCCCTTTGAGCATATAATTCATCCACCACTCTTACCTCACGTGGCATATTTTCACCCTAAGGGTGTGTATCGCTACTTCCACCCGCACTTAATCCTAAGTGTAGGGAAAACCTCCCCTATTTCCATTAAATAAGGGTAGAGTCAGGCTCATGACTCGAACAAAAACAAGCGCTTATTGGGAGGCAACCCAAGCTTTATTTATTTATTTATTTGTTTGTTTGTTTGTTTATTTGATTTTATTTGTTTCTGTATGCATGCTTTATTTTTATTGTTTGTGGCTCATGTTTCAAAGTAAATTGTGAAAATGCTTTATTTTGTTTTTAACTTTGTCTTAATTACATATAAAGGTATTTTGCAAAAGATAAGTGTAAGGGGAAACCCCAAATATGTTTCTAAGAAACAAACTTGATCATGATTCTCCACAATATTAATTGAACATGTATACTCGTATTTGTTAGAGTCAAATGCTTGTATCGAGTCATAATGATGTTTTGCAGGATTTTCCAGGAAGTAGGGCAAGGTTTTTCCAGAAATTTTCCGGAAACTTAACATAAGAATTTCTGCAGGTCACTTCTGACGGCGTCAGGAAGAAATTCCTGACGGCGTCACGTGTAAAAATCTGGAAATTTTACCAGTTTTGTTTTTCTAACGGAGTCTTAAAGTTTTTGTTAAATCTTTAGTTTTATAATCTCCAGGAAATCTGCAAATACTCATTTCACAAGCATTATATCTTACTTTGTTTTCTAGGATTAGTTAGCATATATAGATTGCCGCCGATTTTACGTGAGGTTGCCTTGTTTGTTTTCTCAGGTTTAACAGGTTATGTATGACAAGAAGATGATTTATATTCTGGAAGGGAAGCTTTGATTGTTCATTTTCTTGGAGGAAGATCTAACCATGTCACCATACTATCCATATCGAGCGAATCAGGGGAGTATTTGATTTCATTCTTTTACCTGTTTTACTTTTACATTCTTTACTTGAACATTGGGGACAATGTTCATCCTAAGTGTAAGGGGAGGGTAAATGATGATACCTTATAGATACACTTTCACTTGAGTTTGTTTGTTTGATGGTAGGCGTGTAATAAAACTATGAGAAATACTTGTTAGTGTAATTTTAGCACCAAATTTAAAATTTTTTACAACATTCAGGAGTGAAAATTTAGCCATAGCAAGCGTCTCATGGATAGGAGTTGTATGACTAGCACAAAACCGTATCATTCAGAAAAATTTTCCACCCAAATATGTGAGGTTCGCCTTTAGATTTGATAGGAAAAGCATTTACTATTAGTGCTTATGAGAGTACCGGTAGCATTTAGATTCTAGATCTTGCGTTAGTGATGCATCCCGAGACCGCTAGTGAGACTACATTCGTGTAGTAGGATTTACTACATGATAAGAGGCATTAGGATCACCCTTGTGTTAAACACGTATCATAATTACTTGACCATTTAAGTCATAGTACTTGGCTAGTAAAGTCAATTAATTTTTCCCACACATTAGCGTTGTACTCATTTTTAGTACACGAAACCCCTAGTACACCCCTCTGAGCCTATCTTTTCGTTTCTAACTTTAAGCATCTTACTTAAAGGAAGAATTTGTTACACCCCACTTAAATGTACAACCAAATCGCCTTAGCCTTCCGTGTATGCACTCATCTTTAGTGCATTATTGTTTCATGTTTAAACCCTTAGTTAATTATCTAATTGATTACATGGTTGCTAAGTCGAGTCATATCCTTGTACATATTGTTTTGGGACGATTGGGACTCATGGGTAAAGTACTTATTTTATGGAGTAATGGGGAAGAACATCATATTATTACCCCCATATATGCGTTAATCTTAAAAGTTAATTCGAGTCATTAGATTAGTTTATTGTAAAGTATGTAAAAATTCAAGTGTAAGGGGAATGTTCATTCCCTATGATGTATTATTTTGGATGGTAGGGTAAAAGTGTATGCAAAATATATATATATATATAGAGAGAGAGAGAGAGAGAGAGAGAAAAAAGAGAAAAGAGAAAAAATATACGGACTACCATCCCGTTTCATTCTATGTTTATTTTATGTTTTTGTTATTTTTCATTTATTAGCTTGAGTCGAGTCTAGTCTTGGCTTAGCAACGCCATATTGTACATGTAATTAAACAAGATTATTAACTCGCCACCAGTAAAGATTGCCTATATCCAACAAAATCGTGTATTCCATATCCCTACACCTAACGTTACAACCCTTTAAAAAGACCTCTTTGATAGTTTATCCTAGGTGCTTACGCCATGTGGTGGAGGTTTGATCCTTTCCCAAGCCAATGGTAATCTATTTTGCTATGACAGGTAGTGAGAGATGTTTTCCATTTCCATATTGTGATATATACTTTATTACACCCGAGAAATGTGAGTATCTAAACACTATTTGTGAGGTGCTAGTGTATGACCTCCGTGCTTGTCTTTGGTCTTTAGTGGAACGATTATTTGTTGTAATTACTTTTATATTAGTGTTAAACGACCCCTAACTTGTATTTTGATTAGAATAAAAGCTCATTTGCTTGAGGACAAGCAAATCTCAAGTGTAAGGGTATATGATGAGGCAAAAAATGAACCGTTCTTAGGGGGTCATTTAAGCCCAGAATTGAATTTATTTGATCAAATATTGCCCTAAATCATTCCTTTTGTGATTTTAAGTACTTTGGGAGTGAAATCTGGAAAAGAAAGCATTTTGGACGTTTTTGGAACATAAAAGTGAAGAAAACGACAAAGACTTAATTTTTCTTGCTGGGAACAGTAGATGACGGCGTCAAAAAGGATTTGTTTGACGGCGTCAAGAGCAAAATGGATGACGGCCCTGAGAAAACGTGACGGCGTCAGAAGTAGGGCGTCAAGAGTAAATTTGGTGACGGCCTGGAGCAGGATTACACATGACGGCGTCACCCATGGATCTAGGCAGTCCGAGAACTTTATTGGCGGCGAGATGACGGCGTCAGATTTTTCCTCTTGATGCCGTCACCTCACAGAATCTATATATACGTTTCTATTTTTCATTCATTAGGAGGAACTTGTGTGGAGAATACTATGGCCGAACCTAATAAACCCTAGGTCGTTTGTAACAATATTTTCAAGGGTTTTCACCCCTTGAAACCCTTCATGTTCAATTAAGATAAGTTTTCTTTCAATTCATTCAATATGTCTATGCGTTGTTTGAATATATCTTATGCTTGTCTTGATTATAACATGTTAGGCTAGATCTTTCATGTGTTTGCTTAGATGTAATGAAACCTAGATGTTGATTATAGGTTGATTGCTTGTTTATAGCTGTAATGGATGAATGATTTCAATGTTAGGCTTAAGAAAACTGGCAGATCTCCATTGTGTAACTTCCTTCAACGTCTTAAGAAACATGAACCGATGTGTACTAGGTTTTAATGGTTGTATTTAACGCATGAGCAAATTCTAGTGATCCCATGTTAGGAGCTTCTTAGCCGGCTCGACATAGGAGTGAAGTAGGAGCTTATAGGATTGGGGAAGTAGGTACGCCACCCCATGAATGGTATTAAGGAATACAATCCGTCATCCACGCAACTGTAACAAGTAATTAACCTGTAAAAGATATCTAGGGAGTAGTGAAATCTAAGTAAACACAATTCTCCCATATATTGCTCACACCACTATCTTAATATTAGTTTAGTTTCATTTTTGTTATTTTATTTTGATTGCATTTTTAGTTATTGGGTTAGTTGACTAGCAACTAATTCCGCCCACTCCTCCAAAAACCGAGATTTTTATTTGCTTTTATAAAATATAAAAAATACAAAAAGAATCATCCCTCACCTCTAGACCTAGTCTTTAGGCTTTCTAATCCTAGCGACACTATTCCTGAGTTGAACGATCAATCCCCCGGTACTTGTCACTATACTATACTACATCGTTCAGGTGCACTGCCTGGTGGGGGTTGTAAGCTTCTCGAGATCCCTCGAGAGGTAAAGCCTGGTGCAATTCCCACGCATCAGTCAACAAGAAAAAAAACTAACCCAGTTTACTGTTTGTGCAGAAACACATCAAGGATCCTACTTGGCATCTAGACAGTGGATGCTCCAGAAGTATGACTGGTGTGAAAAGTTTTCTGCACAAATATGTGGAAGAACCAGGACCCAAAGTAGTATTTGGTGATAACTCATCAGCTCCCACTGAAGGTTATGGTTCAGTAAACTGCAATGGTATAGTTTTTACAAGAATAGTTTATGTTAATGGTCTCAAATACAACCTGATAAGTGTTTCCCAACTATGTGATACCAAATACATAGTTCAGTTTGATGACAAGAGAGGGACCATCTTTAATGCCAATAAGGAAGTTGTGTTGATTGCCCCCAGGAGGGATGATGTATATGTTCTAGACATGTCATCCCTGACTCAAAATGGGACTTGTCTATTCTCAAAGGCAAGTGAGACAATCAACTGGCTATGGCATAGGAGACTCTCTCATCTCAATTTCAAGAGCATCAACAACCTGGCCAAACAGAACAAAGTTCGGGGCCTTCCATCCCTGGTGTATACCAAAGACAAGCCTTGTTCTGCTTGTGAAAAAGGAAAACACCACAGGACATCATTCAAAACCAAACAAACCTTTTCCATCAAAAGCTACCTACATCTTCTTCATATGGACCTTTTTGGACCTGTCAGTCCAATGTCCATTCACCATGAGAAGTATACTCTGGTCATAGTGGATGAATACTCAAGATACATTTGGATTTACTTCCTGACAAAAAAGAGTCAGGCAGCTGAAACCATCATGTCATTTGTCAGGAACATTGAATATCAAAATGATGTCAAAGTTAAACAGATCAGAACTGACAATGGCACTGAGTTCAAAAACCAAGACCTTGAGTGTTTCTGTGATGAGAAAGGAATTTCTCAAAATTTCACTTCTCTCTATACTCCTCAACAAAATGGAGTAGCTGAAAGGAGAAATAGAACACTCATTGAGGCAGCAAGAACAATGTTATATAGCTCAGTCCTCTCAAAACATTTCTGGACTGAGGCAGTTAAAACAGCTTGCTATACTCAAAATAGGTCAATTATTGTGAAAATGCACAATAAGACTCCTTATGAGATATTCAAAGGAAGGATCCCTGACATCAGCTACTTTCATGTATTTGGGTGTCCTGTGTTTATTCATAACCACAAGGATCACTTGGGTAAATTTGATGCCAAAGCTGATGATGGATACTTCCTGGGATATTCTTTGGTTTCTAAAGCCTTCAGGGTGTTCAACACAAGGAGACAACAAACTGAGGAAACTTATCACATTACTGTTGATGAGAGCACTGAATCCATCAGGTTCTCAAATTCCTCAGTTGAAGAGATTGGTATTGATGACTCATCAAGGTATCCTCCTGATGAATATCATCCTGAGAACAACCCCTCAACCCAATACCAAGCTGATGCTGACGTCTCCTATTATATCATCCCTCACAACCTACCCCAACCACCTATCAGTGAGTTCATTGAAACTCAGCATGTCTCCAATGAGACTGCAACCACTGAACAAATTGTTCAGGAACCCTCAGAACAAATTGTTCCCACTAATGTCACTGAAGCACATAGTGATGAGTCACCTCATATTCCTGAGTCTGAACCTAATCAGGCTCCTTCAAGCTCAAATTCCTATCCCAAACCTCAGGATAGTTAGACTAGATCCAAGATCATTGAGCTTGTGAACATCATTGGTGAACCCACTGAAGGCATGCTCACAAGAAGCAAGGCTGCTAAACTCAAGGCCCCTCTGCCAATATATGTCTTTATGCTGACTATCTCTCTTAAATAGAGCCAAAAAATATCAAAGAAGCCCTGACCTATGAAAGTTGGGTTCAGGCCATGAGAGATGAATTGGAGCAATTTGACAGAAATGATGTCATGACCCCTGTTGAATGCCCCCAGGGTGTTCTAATCATTGGTATGAAATGGGTCTTTAAAAACAAGACCGATGAGAATGGCACAGTCATCAAAAACAAAGCAAGACTGGTTGCCAAAGGATATAATCAACAGGAAGGTATAGACTATGAGGAAACCTTTGCACCTGTTGCTAGAATGGAAGCCATCAGGATCTTTCTTGCCTATGCAACTTACATGAACTTTAAAGTTTACCAAATGGATGTTAAAAGTGCATTCCTAAATGGTAACATCAAAGAAGATGTTTATGTGCAACAGCCTCCTGGTTTTGAAAGTAATGAATACCCCAACCATGTCTACAAGCTTAACAAGGCCCTTTATGGACTGAAACAAGCTCCCAGGGCATGGTATGAAACTCTTTCAGCCTTCTTGATCCAAAAGAAGTTTGTCAGAGGAAAGATTGACAACACACTGTTCATCTACAGAACAAAGAGTGATGTCATTCTTGTTCAAGTGTATGTTGATGACATCATCTTTGGCTCAACAAGTTACAAACTTTGCAAACAGTTTGAGAAACTGATGACCACAAAGTTTGAAATGAAATGAGCATGATGGCACAGTCATCAAAAACAAAGCAAGACTGGTTGCCAAAGGATATAATCAACAGGAAGGTATAGACTATGAGGAAACCTTTGCACCTGTTGCTAGAATGGAAGCCATCAGGATCTTCCTTGCCTATGCAACTTACAT
Source organism: Artemisia argyi (assembly GCA_030686995.1). Taxonomy (NCBI): domain Eukaryota; kingdom Viridiplantae; phylum Streptophyta; class Magnoliopsida; order Asterales; family Asteraceae; genus Artemisia; species Artemisia argyi. The sequence continues at coordinate 142,346,597 of CM060707.1, read as the reverse complement.
GAACTTTAAAGTTTACCAAATGGATGTTAAAAGTGCATTCCTAAATGGTAACATCAAAGAAGATGTTTATGTGCAACAGCCTCCTGGTTTTGAAAGTAATGAATACCCCAACCATGTCTACAAGCTTAACAAGGCCCTTTATGGACTGAAACAAGCTCCCAGGGCATGGTATGAAACTCTTTCAGCCTTCCTGATCCAAAACAAGTTTGTCAGAGGAAAGATTGACAACACACTGTTCATCTACAGAACAAAGAGTGATGTCATTCTTGTTCAAGTGTATGTTGATGACATCATCTTTGGCTCAACAAGTTACAAACTTTGCAAACAGTTTGAGAAACTAATGACCACAAAGTTTGAAATGAGCATGATGGGTGAACTCACATACTTTCTTGGACTCCAAATCAAACAAACTGAAAAAGGAATATCCATTTTCCAAGAAAAATACCTGAGGAACCTACTGAAGAAGTATGAGCTCACTGACTGCTCTTCAGTGAAGACTCCTATGGTTCCTCCAAACAACCTTGGCCCTGACCTCACTGGAAAATCAGTGAATCAAACCCAATACAGAGGAATGATAGGGTCCCTGATGTACTTACTTGCCTCAAGGCCTGATATCCAATTCTCAGTCTACCTGTGTGCAAGATACCAGGCTGACCCTAAAGAATCACATCTCACTGCTGTCAAGAGAATCATCAGGTACCTGAAGGGTACTCCAAACCTTGGTTTGTATTACCCAAAATGTTCAGGATTTGATCTCAAAGGGTACACTGACTCTGACTACGCAGGATGTAATATGGATAAGAAAAGTACTTCAGGATCCTGCCAATTTCTTGGTGGTAAACTTGTGTGTTGGAGTACAAAGAAACAACAATCAGTGGCCATGTCCTCAGCTGAAGCTGAATATATGGCTGCTACAGGATGTTGTGCAAATGTACTATGGATGAAGAGCCAACTAAGTGACTATGGCATTCAGTATAAGATGGTACCTATCTTTTGTGATAATACAAGTGCCATAGCCATCTCAAACAATCCAGTACTTCATCAAAGAACCAAACACATTGACATCAGATACCACTTCATCAGGGACCACATCACAAATGGAGAAATTGAACTACATTTCATCCCCACTGAGTATCAGCTAGCTGATATCTTCACAAAACCCCTGGATGAACCCACTTTCACAAGATTGAAAGCTGAATTGGGCATGTTGGACATAGAATCAGAAAACTGATCAAAAGTGTTCCAACCTGATGTAAATTCTCTAGGTCCCTGATCACACCCTTCCTGAAAACCAATTTTTATTGAATAAAAAATCATTCAGGGGGCTCATGATGAAAAATGGCATTGAATACCCTAACTAAATGCTCTAAGTACTTAGTAAATGTCCCAGGTAAGTAACTGATTCCTATTTAATATAGGAATATATGTCACTTACACAACTGGCATCCACTCTTTGGGCCCCCACATCTCTCTCACCAAACACCACTGAGCATTAAATGCTCCCTCACACACAATAGTTGTGATGATTTTTCTCTACAAAAGTGCATTATTTGCAGAGCCACACAACTGTTCACCCCATGATGTGAGAGAAAATAGGGGCAATGGGAATCGTGATATTTAATGCGGATATCAAACCCATATTATTATGCCACTTCGGTTGAATAATATAAACCGTTGGTATCCGCAACATCACTACCCTAATTCCCCCCTATAAATACCCCCACAAAGAAGAACACACACACGCTTTAAAAAAATCTTAACAAAACTCTTGCAAAATTATTTCAAGAATCATTGTCTTCAAAAACCTTGTGTGCTTCTTTGTTCAAAACTAGACCATTTATCAAACAAAAATGGCATCTTCAAAGGCCATAAAATACGCACCCAATGTGGATTTCCAAATGGAAAGCGTAGACCTCACCAAAAATAATGTGGTGGGGAACTTTGCCTACCCTGAAGGGTTCCCTGAATACAGGGATGTGGTAAAGTTCCTACAAAATTGTTTTCTCACCACCACATTCACAAAAACCCCCTCAGTCATCTATCATGACTACTTGAGGGAATTTTGGTGCACAGCGGTGGTTGAAAACCTTAATGTGCCAAAGGAGGCCAAAATCAGGTTCTCAGTGAAGAATGAAACTAAGTTCCTAACTCTTGACTACAAAACCTTTGTCAAAGCCACTGGCCTTGACTACACTGAGACCTTTGTTGCCCAACCTACTGAAGAGGAAGTTAGACAACTCCTCTTGGAACTTGGACCCTATGATAAACATCATCCTGATGTCACTCCAGGGGCCCTACTGTCCAAAGCCCCCATTATCAAAACATGGTTTCCTGCCCCCTGGAGGATCCTGATGACATTTGTAATTCAGGTCCTTGGGGGGAATAAATCCTCAACTGAGCAACTAAACACTACTCAATCAATGATAGTGTACTGTCTCATTAAAGGTAAAAAGATTGACCTTGAAGAAATTATCTTCAGGGGCCTCATAGCCAAATTGGGTGGGAAATCTAGGCAAAAACACATGTCTTACCCTAGATTCGTTTCCTGTGCCCTGAATGACTTATTAGGGTCTGAGTATATCAAGCCTGACAGTGTCGGTTTTGAACCTGATGTCTTACATAAGGCAAATTACTCACGTGACCCTATTGAGGTAACACATGTCGCCCTGACCACATATATGCTGACTGCTATCCAGGGTGACAACATCATATCACCAATTCCCTCTCCCACCAAAAAGGTGAAGAGGAAGAAGGGACAGGGGTCCAGGAAGGTGGCTCAACCCAAGTCACTCGCCACTGAGACCTCTGCCCCTAAGCCTGACAAAAGGGGGCAACAACAACAACAGACCCTGACTGCGGACACCCTGAGAATTATAACCCAGTCACTGACCCCAAAACAAAGGCCAACGGAGGGCACTGAGACATCACACTCAATGTCCTCGGGCGAACCCATTCCCAAAGGCTCTGCTGACATAAACAAGTCAGTGGATTTGGAACCAACCAAACCTTCACATCCTGCTAAAGACTCTGGCAAATCACAACCAGAGTATCAGGGAGTAAGGGGTCCTAAACCCTCGGTGGGGCAGCACTACTCCACTGAGAAGGGGATCCACAAACAATCACATCCTGCTAAAGGCTCGGGTATATCACAACCCAAGCATCAGGGAGTTCACGCGCCTAAACCTTCGACAGGCCAGAACAAGCCTGTTGGAAAGGGGGCAAAACCACTCAGGTGCCTGATGAGGACATTCGCAAATCAAAGCTTTTGTCTGAGGGCACAAAAACTCATCCCAAAGACTCAGAGGGAAACATACAACCCGCTGATAGGGACACAACATTCACGGCTCCTCATGATGGCATTGAGAAACACCCATCAGTGTCTGAAGGGGTTACGGGGGACAAAGATTCAGAGGGACAAATGCCACCCGCTGATATGGAACCCATAACCCAACCCCGGAGGTGCGCATAACTTGGAACTGACCTTGAGGACCAGGTAGATAAAACCCAATCTACCGGATTTGAGGGGTCATGACCTGGCCAAAACGAAGGCAAGTCTTCTTATAAAGAGGAGCCGGATAACCTCCTATTGCAGATTACTTCACTGGCTGATGCTCAAGCCGCCCTGTTCAGTGATGATGAATTTCACAGTGATGAGGAGATTTTTGAAGCTGGAGATGATATGGTGGTTGAGGAGACAGTCCCTGAACCTATTCATCAGTCTCCTCAACCCTCTGACACTGAGGCCGCTGAAACTCAATCCACATCAGAGTCCTCAGGAGATAATCAAGCTCCTCTCACTAAGAAAGTTTTCACCAAATTCATCAAAAAGATCACTAACATTTTGTACAGGGGGGGTCACAGACGAGGTGTTTGACATGCGTACTGAACAAGCAGTTCACTATCACAATCTCAAAGATGTTGTCGAAGATTTCAATGATGATGTCAGGGAACAGAATGCCTCAGTTAACCACTCCCTGACACAGATGATCACTTGCCTGAATCAGTTTTTGATATCCCTTAACCAGCTGACTGTAGGGGTTCAGTCTGTTCAAGAATCGGTCAAGGATGATCCTGAACTCACCAGAAAGCTTCTTCAGGCATCCGAGATGTATCAGGTAAATTCAGTGGCCCTCACTGAGTTACTTGACTTGCTAAAGGGATCGAATGTTCAGGGTCTCACCACAACTGTAGAGTCTCTTAAATCTTCCTTCATCAAAATGGAAGAATCAGTGGCAGCTCAATCCCAAACGTCCACTTCTCTGGCATGGACTCTTGAATCCAGGATGACAGCTCTTGAAACTGCTCAGGCTACACTTGACTCCAGGGTATCTCACATTCAATAGGATACTCAGGAGATCAAGTCTATGATGACAGAAATTTTCCAAGCCTTCAAGGGCACATCTACTTCTTTAGTACAGCCAACACTTGCCATCACTGATGTTCAGGCAAATGTTGAGGGGGAGAATGCTACTGAAGCCCCTAATACTAAAGAACAAGGAGCTGGACAGCCCTCTCACACTGAGGGGGAGCATGTCACTGAAGCCACACCAATCAATGAAGTTCCACTACAACAGGAACCAGTCTCCTCTACTCTCAGGCAGGACAGAGGAAAAAGCATTGCTACCACCTCTGAACCTGTAATTGTGCTAAAGCCTGCCTCTACAATAGTCAGATATGATCCTGATGAGGCAAAAAATGAACCGTTTTTAGGGGGTCATTTAAGCCCGGAATTGAATTTATTTGATCAAATATTGGCCTAAATCGTTCCTTTTGTGATTTTAGGTACTTTGGGAGTGAATTCTAGAAAAGGAAGCATTTTGGAAGTTTTTGTAGCATAAAAGTGAAGAAAATGGCAAAGACTTAATTTTCCATGCTGAGAACAGTACCTGACGGCGTCAAGAAGGAAATTGTAACGGCGTCAGGAGTAAAATCCATGATGACCAGTGAAAACCTAAAGGTGTCAAGAGAAGGGCGTCAAGAGTAATTTGGGTGACGGCCTGCAAAAGGAGTACACGTGACGGCGTCAAACCCAGATCTAGGCAGTCCGAGAATTTATTTGGCGGCGAGATGACGGCGTCAGACATTTATTCTTGATGCCGTCACCTCACAAAATCTATATATACTTTTCTATTTTTCATTCATTAAGAGAGGAACTTGTGTGGAGAATACTAGGGTCGAACCTAATAAACCCTAGGTCGTTTGTAACAGTATTTTCAAGGGTTTTCACCCCTTGAAACCTTTCATGTTCAATTAAGATAAGTCCTCTTTCAATTCATTCAATATGTCTATGTGTTGTTTGAATATATCTTATGCTTGTCTTGATTTCAACATGCTAGGCTAGATCTTTCATGTGTTTGCTTAGATGTAATGAAACCTAGATGTTGATTATAGGTTGATTGCTTGTTTATAGTTGTATTGGATGAATGATT